>CAJQUW010003313.1:0-215974 GCA_907163375.1 Prostheceraeus crozeri | reverse complement strand
TGAAAAAATCCTAAGTGTCGAGACCACCGTAGTGAAAATTTTCGAAAAAATTTTTTGGACGAATTTCAACCTGAAACCTTGATAGAAGTTTGTTTCACATGATTCTGAACAACTTTGGTCTTTTCGACCAATTTGGTCAGTTGAGTCGTTGGGGGGGGGGGGGGGGGCGGTTTTTTAACCGAAACTTCACCGACCCAACTTTTGACGACAAACACGATGGGATGGGTCTCGGAGCTCCATTCCAACATTTTGAAAAATTTTTTTTCACGAAAAAATCCTAAGTGTCGAGACCACCGTAGTGAAAATTTTCGAAAAAATTTTTTGGACGAATTTCAACCTGAAACCTTGATAGAAGTTTGTTTCACATGATTCTGAACAACTTTGGTCTTTTCAACCAATTTAGTCAGTTGAGTCGTTGGGGGGGGGGGGCGGTTTTCTCCTCACGGACCCATTCCTCCCAACACATCCTTGGCCATGTCCCTCACACTGCATTTCACATCATTTCACATTTTGCACTTGCAGCCGCCTGATGACTCCGCCTTTCACCATTTGCACTTGCGTTCAGCCTGATGACTCAGCATTTCACCATTTGCACTTGCGTTCAGCCTGATGACTCAGCATTTCACCATTTGCACTTGCGTTCAGCCTGATGACTCAGCATTTCACAATTTGCACTTGAATTTGGAATGTGCTTACTACTCTCAGTCATTGAATCTTCACTTCTGTTCGATCCATAGCATTTTTGCGGTGTCCTCATGTGATATGTAAACCAACGACACTACACTCTGGTGCGCGCAACCCTTGCTTCATATAAAAATCAAAGTGTTTCATATCTTTATATTTGTATATAATTTATTTATTTGTCTTCAATATCTATCTGAATATTTGCAGAATGTTTTTGCCACTTTCGGTGTTCACTGTAAACTGCAAAAAATAAATATCCGTCAAGATTTTCAGCTAAACTAAGTTTCACGGTTTTTTACAGTCTGAACTATAAATATCCGTAAAAGCAGACGTTTGTTTTATCTGTTATGAACGGATTTTAACTGTTACGTCATCAGTCCTCATGTTATGACGTCATCATTTTAACAGCTGTTTGCGGATATTTTCTGTGAAATTTAACGATTATTTTAGCTGTTTTTAACGCTGTACAGTTTACAGTGATGTTGTAATTAATTATTTACCTCCTCACTACTCTCACGTATGTGCAATGGCGGATTCTTGCTACATATACAGTACATCCAACAAATTTTTAGATAACCATCAATTCTATGATATTTTATCATTGCATTATTATTGTTATTCCCAGAGTTGTGCAACAATGGGTTTATTTGATGTCATGCAGTGCATTTTTTTAGAATTTCTACCTTCAAGCTTCCGTTATATTTGCATTTTGTCTTGTCTCCCTCGCTTGCATTTTCTCATTATCTACAAGTGTGTTTCCGTTTCATCAATGTTTGCCAAATTAAATTACGTTTTCCGGCTATACATATGTCTCTACGGAAAGATAAAGATATTTAAATATGCAACAATACCTAAGTTCAGCTGTGGCGGTACTGTGGCCTTGTGTTAGAGTGTTCGCTCTGCGTCCGGGAGACCTTGGGTCAAACCTAAGACTTCTTTAATAGGTACACTCTGAATTCTTGCTAAACACTCAGCACG
The DNA here is from genome assembly GCA_907163375.1 of Prostheceraeus crozeri. Classification (NCBI taxonomy): domain Eukaryota; kingdom Metazoa; phylum Platyhelminthes; order Polycladida; family Euryleptidae; genus Prostheceraeus; species Prostheceraeus crozeri. The sequence continues at coordinate 214,312 of CAJQUW010003313.1, read as the reverse complement.
AAAAGAATGAGAATGGGATAAATGAAAACTCGGCCACATGGAAGAAAGGTTCCGTGTCTAATGTACTGATGTCCACCTATCTCTTATTATTTGCAGCTAAATATCGTTGAAAAACCGAAAATGAATCCTAGCAATGGGACATCGCAAAACTGGGGCATATTCTGTTCCAAAAGACACTTTCGGGTCAGTGGGACAAACGCGCTCAAACCAGGACCTTTTTCCAAACTGCCTAAGCTCTATAATGATAATAAGTTTGATATGCATTTATTCAAAAGTAAGCATCGACTATTGACTTACATATCAAGAAATGACACAAATGTACAAAAAACGCTAAGTCATAACTTCGAAAAACTCGATACTCAAGACGGAAGGAATGAGTTTCACAATTCGAGCTTACAATTGGTTCTACAAAATATGAAATAAGATGTTTCTCTGTGTGTTTGCGCAATGTCATTCGAGTGCTTAGGCCTTCTTCATGCATGTCTGAGGTTTTTCTTTCTTAAGTTGTTTTCGACATTTATTAAAAAGCCTGATACTAAATTGCTCAACCCCGTATCGTCAAAGATGATTGATTATAATTGGATATTTTTTCAGCAATTAAATTCACTCTATATTGTGGATTATTCTATTCACGGCCGGTTGCTTGTGCTGTAACATGATGATAATAACATTAAGGTGCGCCATATTCCACAATCCTGCGGATACAAATACTATTAAACTTTTGATTATATTAGACTGCATAGCTTCATCAGCAAACCCTTTCATGGGCGTCGTCTGCACTTTCCTAACTGCTGTCACGTTGTGATCTGTCAAAGAGAATTCGTCATTGATGGTGATTGCAAATTCTTTCTGAAATATATTTGCATTTCTTCTCTTTCACTTGGCGTCCTTAAATGTAGTTTCACATTATCACTCTATGCATCTTGTGCTCCTCTGTCCAATCATCGTCTTCATTTACTCTCTGTGAAGTTCCTTTTAAAGACTCGTAGAAAGTGCAGTCGACAATATACTTCAAATTTGCTGTTATACAATTTATTATGAGTAATGCAAATCCAATTCATGTTCCTGAAGGCATTCCAGCAGACATTGAATCAACTAAACTTAATATGCGAAAGGAATGATATGATCAATTCAAATGCTTTGGTAAAATCTAACAAAGGAATTCTGCTGATGTAGCCGTGGCTTGCATTCCTTTGTAGATCATGCATCATGGTAGGCATGCAATTACAGTGCATCTTCGATTATCTGGATGGTCAAAATCCAATAGGTAAGTCAAAGTTCCGGATAAGCGAATTTTTAAATCCCATGTTAGCAAAAGCTTGTGGGATTTGGTCAAAGACATTTGGTTATATACCAAGACCCCCGTAGAATATGATCTACATATATCCATATGATCTGTATGCATATATCCACCCTGCATATCTACCTAGAATGTGATACTTGATATATTTGATTCCGATTCTTCGACTGCTTAATGAAATTATGAGCATCAATTGTACATGTTTGCTATATATTCACTGTCGTTCCTATTAAAGCACATAAATGCACGTACACAAACAATAACCGTGGACTGAGACCATGAATTGAAAGTGATTTATCAGAGCTGCATCCCACCTTTGACCAGCATGCATAACCTACTTAAGAATGCTCCAATCATTTAACTGCTTGCCTATTATTTGACTCGGGCGAGAACCGCACATTGAGCAAAAAATAATTGCTGGTAAAGCAAGAGCACTTCGTGCATGTGTTACCTAAAGAGGAGAGCAATGCTAAAATGAACATTCGATTCCATGTATGTACATGTACATGTTTTGATGGAATCACGGAGAATGGAACGGATTCTGAAATTACGTCTGGATAATCGGAATCCGGATAATCGGTGTCCGGATAATCGAAGATGCACTGTAGTCGCTTTTTGTACCGCCAATTTCAGTCTGATCTGATTTGTCAAGAACAGGGGGCATAGAATCGAAAGATGTCCTCAGACTTGAACAATCTACGGAGAAAGCTGGAACAGTAGGCCTACAATGTTGACATCAGTCGATGACAATGTTGCTGGCCAAGATCTGTTCCAACAGCTATTGTTAACCTCTACAGAAAGAAGGAAACCAGGTGTCTTGTTCAAATAATGCTTCGAACGAAGAAGTCAAAAGCCATCGAATCATGCATTTTCTTGTGAATCAGTAAAAAATATTTATCCACTTGAACACACCCATTGCAGTATGAACACAACTCATTTCTAAGGAGAAAGATATTTTGCAACCCAAAAGAGCGGGACTATCCGACGAACATTTTGAAATGCTAGATTTCTTGATGGGAAATGCTTAATTTTAAGATTTTTTATCGCACTGAATAGGCTACACACATTTGAAGTATTTGTTCACAGTTTAAAAAGAAATTTCAATAAACTTAAGACTTCCAATAACAGATAGACCACTTATGGTAATTTATCTGTAACAGACAATGCAACATTTATTTCAGCTTCAGTACTGTCTGCTAATTACAGTCAGTTATATTACTTTAATTCGATTGATACTTTCTCTGAAATGGGTAGGTTATATCGCCAAATTTTGAACGATTTTTCATCTATGCATCATGTTCAACATGGCATTTAAGATTGGCTTGAAGATTTCATGTCAAAAAAACAAATCGAGGTTCCTGTACTCTAACCATGAGTAATATCTACTTGACTTCAATTATGTGAGAACTGAAACACTCAGAGGTCGTTGAAGTATTTTTAACAAATTTTTCACACTAGAACAAAACCAAGAGACAATTATCAAATATCTTCTAATTACTTTTTGACGCAATCAGGCCTACATGAAAGCAAGTGTATATTAGTGCTGAGATTTAAGTCAAACTGAAATGTTCATATTTCCGTGCAAATGTCGCAATGATGCGATTCGAATTTCTCACTCAGAATTTCCTCATCTTAATTCTTTAGACACAAGTAATTGATTTTGTGCATTTTTTAGTTGTTCTATCCCCGCTTTGACATGCCAACTAATCTATCAAATTTCATTATGTCATGCATATAATCCTCTGTCTCCTATTATGACACCAGAGGATCATTCAGCTTACAAATGACACATTTCCTGCAATGTTATTATCCTCAAACATCGATCAATGTTTCACAATTGCCGTAATTTCTGTTAAAAACGACTGTTATTACATGACTGTTACTAATAACGACTACATGTGTTTATCGACATAGAAACGCTTTTTCAAAAACGGCTTTAGTTCCACAAAATTTGGATTGAAAGAGCAACATTTCGCGAAGCAATCATTTGTAGGAAAAGGCAATAATTATCTGATGCGTTGTGTCGTGATATTAAACTCTCTCCTGTGAAGATTCTTATCAGTTCGACATAACAAATCCTCATGGTTGAAATTTTGACGTTTGTTATCATTATGGGCCTGCTTATATTATAATTAGCATCAAATTGTCTTCAGTGTAGTTTTCTATTCTATTACCCGTTGGGCTTTCATGCAATGAACTGGGAATATGGCCCTTCTTCACTTTGAAGACCTGTAGGCCTAAATTCTTAGCTTTCCCACCAGAGTAAATTGTCTCGATGACTTCTTTTTCTAATTCCTTCCAGTATTTCTGGTTTTAGCTGACTATTTCCCATCGACGGACGTTCATGCCATCTCTTGCATTCTCGACGTGTTGTAGCTTTTGATACGCAGTATGCTCGACCACATGCAAGATCAAAACATTGCAATTGAATGGCATTTTATCCTCTTGTGTTGAAACTGAGAAATGCACTGGAATGGTTTTGTGTGCTACTATCTATTATCATTGAGCAGCAACATAGATATTGGTTCGAACTTCATGCATTTTTATGTATTGAATCTTTACATAACAAACAAGATATCAATGGCCTTTGATCCAACCACAGAATTGGATTGTTCAGGCGTTCACTTTGCTAGAAGTGCGAATTGATTCAAAATGATGGCACATGCAGGAAGTTACTAAGTGGGCAAAAAGAAATTTTTAATACCTTACAGAGATAGGAAAAATAGTCGTGCGCCGTTTGCGGATTGCTGTGAATTCTTTCAAAATGCTCCGATCGCCACGAATCCTTCAGATTCGAAGAATTCAGATCATTGCGAAAAAGTTTTCTCGATAATGTTCGGCGCGCCGATTATTATTTTAAAAGTTAGCAGGCGCACGAAAAAACGTTCACAAACTTCTCTGTAGAACTTGACATCGTCTGTGTCTCTTTGCTGTGTGATCCGGTTGATAACAGTCACTGACACTTCGCACAATGTGGCGTGTTTAATGTTGAACTGGCTGCTCATTGTTCGATTGTTATGGCATTATGTTAGCAGATTGTGCCATTTCATTTACGTTACATGTTTCAATGTTTCCTTTCTAGTCAAACAGAAGAAAAGACGACCTGTTTAATTCTGTAGTCACTGGATAGTGCATACACTGCCTATTGCCTACTGATCAGAAGATTCCTCACGAAGATTTCTCTAGGAGTCAATGTTACCTCACATTTTGATAAAATTGTGTGGTTATCTCGCACACTGATTGTTAAACGTGAGAAAATCAATTATAGAAAATATTTCATAGATATGAATTAATATAATTCTTAAGACATTTTTAAGACATTTTGTGACGAACTGCACATAACTACATTGCAATCAAAAATCGCATCATAATTCATCCGTATCACGACATTTTGTTCTTTTTTGCTTTACCCTAAAATTATTTTTAACTAATTCTATAATATAATTATAATATATATATATATATATATATATATTATGCTATATATTATATATAAATATATATATAACTATTACTATTATATAACATATATTATAATATAAACTATAATTTCAACTAAAGTAATTCCAAGTAATCAAGTAATTCCAAAAGTGTGATTCAGTCACCAACATAAGTGTTATGTGGCCATCGTCTGGATAAAATTAAATTGTGTGCAAATCAGTACCGTTTGATACGTTACATTTCTACTAGATATGTTGTCAAAACTAAAAATTCGGAACAGAACATAAGCTAGAAAATAAGTAGATATCTTGAAGTGTTAGCATTTTTCTGGTTTTATATCACGATTTAATAGAATAAGCTTGCAGCATTTTTATCACTATTGTCAGTGTAGAAAACCACGACTTAAGTCACTGCTTTCAAGACTCTCATGATTTACTACCTTCTTGATTTGATTAACATGTCTTGACCTCATCGTAGCTGAATAAAAATTGCAAGTATCACACATGTAGGTACACCAATTAAAACAGGGGATAACATGCATTTCTAAATGCAAGCTTTGAATAGGGATGTTGTGAGATGTTGTGAGAGGTGAACTAGGCCTGCTGATGATTCCTGACGTTGGATGAAATTGCAGATATTCAGGTCTGTTTCCATTTTTCAACTGAGGATGCAAATCAATATTTGATCATTCTATTTACATGCATATCTGTTCGAATAATGCAGGTGTCTGATGGATTCGGATGCAGTAGCTGGTTAAGTATTGAACTGATGTTGTGTGCATTTTACAATATTTCATCGCATGTTTCTCTCATGGACAGAGTTTGACTCTTTTCACTCAAGTCTTCCCACGTATTTAATTTAGATAGCAATCTAGTCGACATTGGTCCACTTATTCTCTCGAGATGAATGCCAATAAAAAAGAAATGAAATCAGACAAGAAATCAGACAGGCTGCTTATAGGATGTCTAAAGAGATCCGAAGACTAACAACTCCTGCATGCGTATATCAAGTTGTATCGTCAAAATTAGAAATTGTGAATAATTTGAATGCTTTTTGTAATCATACTTCCAAAATGGAGGTAGATGACGAGACGATGACAATATCTGTTACAGATGGTGTTATGAAGCATTATTTATTGATTTAACTTACCTGACTTAAAAATATGCGCTCATTGCCGTTGGCGTCTTTCATGATTATTTTCATGCCTTGCCTGGCTAACGTTTGTAGGTTTGCAAACAACATGTAAGGTGAACGAAGGTTCAAAACAAGACAATTAGCGAAGCCATGTATTTGTTCACTCATTGCGGCTGCAGATTGTTTACCTTCATTGTTTGTGTACTTTTGCGGAAATGAGAAAAATATTGAAGAAGTTTGAAAAAGAAGTATTAATCTCGTATGAATATAAGTCATATATTCGTACTTCTCACATCGCAAGTATTCACAGGACACCAAACATGAACACTTTTGATAAAAAAGTGAGAACATAACATTTTGAGCCAAAAAGGTCATGATTTTGTGATAACTTCACGATATCACTAATTTTTAATAAATTCACCGATTTTGATGAACAGTATGTTAAAAGAAAGCTCAGAAAATGATCGTTCTCCCCGTGACTGATCATTTATCATACTCACATGTCTTCTTATTGAGAAATTGCAATTTGCAAATTCAGTGATTTTCATATTTTGAGCACTGCTCAGCAGATACAATTACGGATGCAAGTCTATCATAGCTCATTTTAAAGCTGAGACTGCAAGCTCTCGAATGATATATCGTGCGTTGTTGTGCGATGCAATTGGAAGACATGAGAATGGATTGAATCTCATCAAACTTTTAGTGGTCCTTTTTTTGTGATCAGCTCTGTATATTAAGCTCTTTGTCAGTTACTTTCACTTTAGCATTTGCTGTGTGTTGGAACCGTCTGTTTGTTTAGCAATCCTATGTAGCGTAGCTCAAAACGGTGATGCGCTTCACGTCTTCCTTCTTCTAAGTCCACGTTTCAGCAGAATGCTTGTGTTCTTGTTTCTCCAAATCAATCCTGATCAGTTTGCTTTGCACATGATGGGACTACAGGGCCACCCATATCACTTCATGATGCACACTGTCAATTCATTCACCTTTTGAAAGCTTTGCTTCAATGTCATGTAGTAAAGTTAGTTTATTTAATTGCTTGAATAAATTCCTTAAGGCATCTCTCAGTGGTGGATTCTCTCATGCAAATGTTGAAAACCCAGCTCTCACTAAAAAAAAACAATACAAACTCTCTGCACTATTTTTTGATATCTGCGCATCCTATTCCAAAGTTAATGACCAAACGTCTGGCAGATTTAGTTTTACTACAATGGAAAATTAGAGGATCGTATTTGTAACTTTTTTTACACTATGCATTTTTCTTATTTTTACTTTTTGGACATCTGACAACATCTATCCGGATGACTGATATGTTATTTCGTACAAGAAATTCTTTGTACTTGAAAATATATACTCGTTAATATTAGTGTCATTGGGTTATTGATGTATGATATCATCATATTATTGATGTACCGGTGCTCTTAAAACCCAACTTACAAGATCAATAATTGAATCTCTTGCAGATGCACATGTGCAAATAAAGCATCCCTCTATAGCAGCTCCAATTTACACAAATTTCTTGATTTGTTTGCAATTTCAAATACATGTACACGTTTTTTCAAGTATAGAAAAACGGATAAACGGATTAACGTTTTCATTCATGATACTCGTTTAGCAATAAGTTAAGATTATACATGCATAATGATAAAAATGATTTTTCTATTTATTAACTGGTTGAAACGGTATAAGAAAATGTGTATATCACAAATAGAGAGAGAGAGAGAGAGGGAGAGAGAGAGAGAGTGGAAAGGTGATAAACCATGAAGTTTTACAGTCGCATCTGGCAGAGACGAAAACGTCTGGTGTTATTCGGTTTTATTGCGCTGTCTGTTAGTATAAGCTCTCAAGAGTTCTGTCCCAATTTTTCATTTTTCAAAATGTTCCTTCAGACCGTGGGAGACGCAAATTTGTTGTCTGTTGAAACAGTCCGAAGCATAGGAAATTGCTTTAAAAACTTACTTACAACTTCATAAGTTAAGCTCCGTAAATTGCAGAGTTAATTTTCTTACTTAAATTCGGACAAAAGCGTCTGACTTCACAATTAATAAATAGATGCAATCGCAAACTTGTTAAGCTCCATACAACAAGATTGACATACTGTACGACCAACATATGCAGTAAGATGCTTTTCAAAGTGCTATTTTTAATGTAGCTCCTGTCTCCGGAATTCGAGTACACAATCAACCCCCCCCCCGACTGCCACCCACCAATCGATTCCTTTTCCGCAAAAACATTTTAATTGCACTGTTATACTCGCACTATGTATATTAAACACAGGGAGACTAGGAAGTAGGACATAGGAAATATTGATGAATGATAGCGAAATAACGAATATGAGGAACAAATTTTGACTTAATCTGTAAATGTGTTGAATGAGCACAAAACTTTGGTCATGTCTCCAAAAAAAGTCGAAATTTTGCTCAATATACAACTTTTGTTTAAACTCATACACTCCTAGATATCTACTATAGATCATAGGATCGTTCGATAACATAGTAGACATTCGTTTCAAGGAAAAACCAAATGAAATAAGCTAATAGCTAATATTATTTTGCCAATTAAGTTGTCATTGGGTGAAATAATGCTGTTTTAAATGACTAAAACGAGCTTCAAGGAACCCATCTTCATTAGGAAATATGAAGCTATCTCCATATTGTAATTTATTATAAACATTTTCAGTGCATTGTGAAATCAATGATTAGAAAAACAAATTTTTCAGAATTTGTTGGACATTCGACTTCCGACTTTGATGCACCGCTTCCCAAAAGAGTAAACAAAACTTCGGGTATTAAACTTATATTTAATCCAACTGCCTGCACCGTAAACTGTCACCTCCTAAAATCGAAGAAATCTGCATCCTAAAGCGCGACACACTAGAATTTTAGGAGGTTGCGTGAAATAGAATGCTGACATACTAAAGAGAACAATAACACTAGTGCGCTAGCCTCCTAAAACGCTTTGCTTTAGGATTTTTTTATTAGTTACGAATAGTGTCTCGCTTCAGTGTGTGATTTAGGAGGTGCTGGTTTGCATATTTACTTACCCCTTGATATTGTCCACCGTGACGAAACGCGTCGGGGAACTTTATCTTGTAAAATAAGAAAATCGTCTAATTTGAGGGAAGCCATATTTTTGCTTACATCGCGGAAAATTGAATAAAAAAACTTCGATTCACGGCATCGGAACAAACATCGATAACGTTGAAGGAGGCGGTTGTGAGAAGATTGTATACTTCTAAACATGAAGATTGAAGTATTTCTGTTGCCAATCGAGAATACGGAATCATGGCAACCCCATTGTTATGCGAAAAAGGCAATAATGAGAGCAAATACACCAAAACTGTGGATGCGGGTGAATTTTCCTCAGCTGTCAGACCAAAAAATTGGCCATTTTGATAATTAGGATAATGAAACACGTCTTCATCGAAAATAAGAACATTACACTCTGCATCTCATAGTACACCATGTCGTCTCAGAAAATGTTCGTGCATTGTGGTGTCTTCTTGCTGAAATCCAGAAACACGACAAAGAGTTCCAATGGATGGAAGAGTCATTAATCAGCATTCTGGTTCTACTAGTGATGGAATGATGAACTGGTGGATTTCTTCAGCGATGAATTAGTAACGACGTCTATTTGCATGTGTCTCAACTAAATTAACTAAAGTTGGCTACTCAGTGAAGAAACTGCATGTACTTGCATCGTTGAATTTCAGTTAGTGAACCCTACTTTTCTACATAGTTTTCAATGTCGTCACAAAAAGATGCAGTAGTACATGAATCGACGGTGTAGTAGCTCATACAGTTCTCTAAGTAGCGGATCAACTTCTTCGAGAATTGCACACTGTGAAATAAACAGCTGTGGTCAATGAATGTCACATGTATCATCCGTAGCGACAAAGTTAAAATTCTCTTCAATTGCAATGCAAGTGGAGATGGACATGCGTGAAACAGTGAATTTATAGTTGAATATACAAAGTATGACATCATTTTGTAGCACTTCATAACTGCGTTCAGTAGAATGGTTTTCTTGCATGTATCGTTCATTGTCTTTAACATTCTCCACTATGTCAGATAGTTTGAAGTTAGCAATTTGCTGTGATAACCGATCATTCTCAGCTGTCAATATTCCAGATGAAGTTGCTTTACTGTCTCTATTTCTTGTGGCCTCACTTGAAAAATCGGAAAAATCCCTTCTATATTTGATAAAATTTGTTCCCAGAGAATATCTTGGTATTGAGGGACTCTATCGCGGATATCTGTGGTCCTACTACTCTGGCATACTTTACAACAGATAGAGGATAGGTATGCGATTCTCTGACATAGCTCGTGAAATTATTACATAAATCCCTCGTCTAAAGCACTCGGGATTCATCAAATAATTTCCCTCTATATATCCCAGAGAATCGCATAGCTATCCTCTATCCATTACATAGACAGTATTCCTATGATGTACAAGACGCACGCGTACATTGCTTCTGTGATCAGTCCACTACATTATACATCTAGGAGTCTATCATTAGGTGACCGAACGGGAGGTTTTTTAAATTCACCATTGCTTGATCGAAATCAAAAATAAGATCTCTCCCTTTTTAAGTCACGAGGTTTTATTGAAAATAAAGTGACCCGACGCGTTTCGTCTTCAAGGGTACACTGACACGGCTACATGATGCGGGTTATATTCTCAGGTCTTGGATTTGATATCTCCTCACACTTGCTCATGACGTCTATTCATTAAATTTGGCATTTTCGACGCAATCCACCGAGATTCAGCAATCTTAGTAGATATCGCCGATTTCTGTTTATCCAAAATACTGCAGTTGAAATAATTAATGTCCATCATTTCAGCGGCATGGTGTTTTAGATGATGATCACTCAGGGCACTTTTCTTGTCTCTATTTCAGACACTACGTTCGTGTTCATTATACCGTGATCGAAAAAAAATCAAATCCAAACCCTGAGTATTTAACCCGCATCATGTAGCCGTGTCAGTGTACCCTTGAGACAGTCTTTAAGACGAAACGCGTCGGGTCACTTTATTTATAATAAAACCTCGTGACATAAAAAGGGAGAGATCTTATTTTTGATTTCGATCAAGCAATGGTGAACTAGGAGTCTATGTTTAAACTGTAAAATTACGGTTTTAGTACTTATTAGTGCTTATTACGGTCACCCATCCACTGAATTCACATTCATTGATGAAAGCGAGGGTTGGCGCGAAATCTGTAGCCGCCTCTGATGAGAGCCGGAAGTTCGCTGACAACAGTGACAAACGTGCGCAGTTGGGCTGGAGTTGTACTCCAATCGCCGTCAGTACGTACGGAAATTGGGGAAATGTGGCTAAGAACACTCTGAAACGCATTTTATCTCGCCTATCCCTCCACACCCTTGCATCGCGAGATGGCATCGAACAAGGCATTTTTGGTCGCCTTAGCCTAACCTTGCAGCGCGCAAACGCGAGTGCTCTCCTGCTGAGATCGGTAGACGTGATCGGAGCCGGTGAACTTCGATTTTCGGGCTTGCCGTAAAAGGCGCCACGTAGAAAGACTTGTCTTTTTGATAATTTCATAACTTTCTTTTTATACGTTCCCTTTTACACTTTTGTATCATCCTATTTTCCTGTTGTTCTAAATAAAGATTACTTAATATTCAAAAAAGGCTTTAGGTCTCGCTATTTCTGAACATTTCTCTATGTTGAGGGAAGTTGAGCCTTGGGTGACCTAGGGTGGGGCACCAAAGCTGTTAATTAAGGACTTGGGTCGAACGCCCAAGTTCTGAAAATTTTAAAGTGTTATAGAACTATTTCTTCCATAAAACGAATGCAAGCATTGATTTCTCATGTTTAGTCGATTAAGTGATGATCTTTGTAATTCTCTGTTATCATTATGGCACTATTGACTGGTACATGACGAGAACTAAGTGGTATTATTTAATAATGACGACCTTCATCAGATAGATGCTTCCACACTAGGCTATTGGTCAAAAATCTCCTAGACATTTGTTCATAACATAGCCTACCATTTCTTTCATACACGTAAAACTCATGTCATAAAATAAGAATGTTTCGAACGAATAACAAAAATATGATCGTCCGAAATGTCGATGTAGTTGACCAAGCGGCGAGAGAGTTTCGCCATTTTCCAAAGAGTTCGAGACAGAACAAAAGTATCAGGACTCTCTCGGTAAAACGTTTATTGGTCTTTATCACTTTAATCACTTAAATGTCGATTATTGAAAAATCGTTATTGCGCCCAGCACTGCATATTGCCTATATAGGCATTCATTTTACTATGAATTGAAATACATGAACTTATGTGAGAATTCAACATGCAATTCACAAGAGACTTAAATAAAGAGAATGTCTGCAGCAGTCGCCTAAAAGAGCTACTGAATAACATTTTGAATAACTTCTTAAGGAAGATAAACAACCGCTTCTTATGTAATTAATGTGAGATTCATTCACCTTTCTCTAGATAGCTGAAAACCCTGTACACAAATCGTCTTTGTCTTCATTTGATTTTTACCATTTTTGTACGCTTTCTGTCTGACCTTTCGACCGGTAATAATGAAAAGACTGAAAAATCATCAAAAGGGAGGAAATCAACGCGATTAAAATGCTACCACTTCCAACCTCGTACAATGCCTAGAAAACCAGCCAATTGCGCTTGTTTTGCTTTCTTTTTGAAGAAAATTTCAGTTTTGAAAATGAGTGGAACATCAATGGAATAATATTTTGTGGTCGATAATCAATATGCGAGTAAGCAAAATTCTAATTCTCTATCAGTGAAGAAAAATGATCATATTTGTCTCCGTGCATGTATTGTTGATATTTGGCCTGTGAAGCAGGTTATTGTCCGCGCGGGAAATAATATTTGCTCCATTGCACGAGAAGGAGCGTATTCTGTGCCAATTATGAGTGCTCTTGTCCTGCTTTAGTATAGACTAGATCCGCGAATAGATATAGTCCGGCAGCCAGAGCGAGTTTCTGCAGAGAACGAGGCCGACAATGAGACTTTCACAGAATAATGTACACCTCATAGTCCGGCAGCCAGAGCGAGTTTCTGCAGGAAACGAGGCCGAAAGTGAGACTTCCACAGAATGATGTACACCTCATAGTCCGGCAGCCAGAGCGAGTTTCTGCAGGAAACGAGGCCGAAAGTGAGACTTCCACAGAATAATGTACACCTCATAGTCCGGCAGCCAGAGCGAGTTTCTGCAGAGAACGAGGCCGACAATGAGACTTTCACAGAATAATGTACACCTCATAGTCCGGCAGCCAGAGCGAGTTTCTGCAGGGAACGAGGCCGAAAGTGAGACTTCCACAGAATGATGTACACCTCATAGTCCGGCAGCCAGAACGAGTTTCTGCAGGAAACGAGGCCGAAAGTGAGACTTTCACAGAATAATGTACACCTCATAGTCCGGCAGCCAGAGCGAGTTTCTGCAGGAAACGAGGCCGAAAGTGAGACTTCCACAGAATGATGTACACCTCATAGTCCGGCAGCCAGAGCGAGTTTGTGCAGGGAACGAGGCCGACAATGAGACTTTCACAGAATAATGTACACCTCATAGTCCGGCAGCCAGAGCGAGTTTCTGCAGGAAACGAGGCCGAAAGTGAGACTTCCACAGAATGATGTACACCTCATAGTCCGGCAGCCAGAACGAGTTTCTGCAGGAAACGAGGCCGAAAGTGAGACTTTCACAGAATAATGTACACCTCATAGTCCGGCAGCCAGAACGAGTTTCTGCAGAGAACGAGGCCGACAATGAGACTTTCACAGAATAATGTACACCTCATAGTCCGGCAGCCAGAGCGAGTTTCTGCAGGAAACGAGGCCGAAAGTGAGACTTTCACAGAATGATGTGCACCTCATAGTCCGGCAGCCAGAGCGAGTTTCTGCAGGGAACGAGGCTGACAATGAGACTTTCACAGAATGATGTACACCTCATAGTCCGGCAGCCAGCACGAGCTTCTGCAGGGAACGAGGCCGACAATGAGACTTTCACAGAATAATGTGCACCTCATAGTCCGGCAGCCAGAGCAAGTTTCTGCAGGGAACGAGGCCGACAATGAGACTTTCACAGAATGATGTGCACCTCATAGTCCGGCAGCCAGAGCGAGTTTCTGCATGGAACGAGGGCGAAAGTGAGACTTTCACAGAATGATGTACACCTCATAGTCCGGCAGCCATCACGAGTTTCTGCAGGGAACGAGGCCGAAAGTGAGACTTTCACAGAATGATGTACTCCCTATGCCTACTACGAATCGGAACGTCTGCCGAGTTCTAGTGAGTTCCTCTTCTTGTCAAACAGGAAAATTAGAAAAACACATATTAACCCAATGGGACGCAGATTGCAGTTTTTGGCTAAAATGAAATTTTGTATGTTTTCTCTGATTAAACAAAAAGTACTTAACCCAGAGTTATAATTTTTGGCATGGAATGTCTTCAGCTCATTTCCTATAATGTGCATGTGCTATTGTCATGCATCTAATCGGCAATGTATGTGACAATATGGTTCAATGTGGATAAAGCAGCTCAAAAAGTTTGTGTTTGCCGACATTAAGAGGCTCGCCAAATCTAAATGTGTTTAGCTATATAGACAGGGGTGTATGAACATGAAAGGAAATGACCTGAAAACATTCCATGCCAAAAATTACGACTCTGGGCTTAGTACTTTTCGTTTAATCAGAGAAAACATAAAACATTTCATTTTAGCCAAAAACTGCAATCTACGTCCCATTGGATTTACATGTGCTTTTCTTTGATCCTGTCTGACAAGAAGAGGAACTCAAAAGAACTCGCAGACGCGCAGACTCGTAGTAGGCATAGGGAGTACATCATTCTGTGAAAGTCTCACTTTCGGCCTCGTTCCCTGCAGAAACTCGTTCTGGCTGCCGGACTAATATTTTCACGATTGATAAGGCTAAATTTCTATTCAAATACTCTTGATAATCATAGACATGTCAATCACAATCTGTCGTTGATCATCATAGCACGTCGTCAAATAAAATTCTCTACCCAACTCGTGCATGAGATTGCTTCATCATAGCATTCGGACTCGTTAGATTTAAATCACCCTCACCCATGGACTTCTATGCCTCACCCTGCAGCCTCGGGCATTTAATATATCTGACTCGTGGAATGCTATAATAGTCATTTACGCAACTAGTGCATGATCGCTTCATAATTGCTTTTCACGAGTTCGGATGCTATGATGAAGCAATCTCATGCTTAAAATGCGTAGAGAATTTTATTTGCCGACGTGCTATGATGATCAAGGACAGATTGTGATTGACATGTCTATGATGATCAAGAATATCAGAAAAGAAATTTAGCCTGACCAACAATGTAAATATCTATTCTCAGATGTAATACATACTAAGCCTGTCAAAACACGCCCATAATTTTCTTACATTATGCACCTTCTCGTGCATTGGAGTAGATATTATTTCCCGCGCGGGGAATAATCTGCTTTACAGGCAAAATAGGGTGATAGGATATCTGCATTATGCTTCCGGAGACAAATAAAGAAGCAATCATGCACCAGTTGCGTAATAACTACTTCTACATGCGTAAATAACTATTACGCGTCTTGGATGCCACATGCATGGCACCGGTGCTCACCTATCAACAATTTACAGACAGATGATGAAATGTGGAATATTAAAGTTGCCATGTAATTTAGGTTCATATAGAAAATTGAAACATTGTTTTTAAGAATTCAATATTGATAGTGTATCTGTTTTACGAGTTTCAAGCGACCTGTCATGTAAAAATAAAGAGTCTAAAATATATAGAAACAGATAGCGATGTAGAAAAAATTAATAGATGAAGCGGCATGTTCTTCAGTGATTTTGGATTCCATAATGCTCGTGAAATGAATCACTCAGTCTTAGATATGAGAAAATAACAATAAAGAACTCGAGAACTCGTTACAACAAGCATTGCTAAGGAATTTTCAATATTCCTCGTCTATCTTCCCACTTGACTGCGAAGATATAAAGTATTTAGCTTCTTATCGCAAGTGTCCTTCATTCACTTGAATTGTCATTCTGTATTTTGGTAGGATGAATCACGCTCAAATTGGGTGGTTTGCATACAAGGTGAAGATTTGCAGTGTCACAGTAAGTTAGGTTCAATTATAGAAATCTCCGACACCCTTAATGAAGAACTAAAATTGGAATTGAAATTGACCATGACAGAATTTAATAGATCTGAAATACGGTCATAATAGAGCTCACAGCTCAGTATTCTCATAGCGCTACTGCCGCAAAATTGTGTCGAAGCCATAAGCAAATTAAATTGAAGGCGAAAAACAGGAGGCAGTTTAATGGCGAAGGATGTTCAAGAATAAAGTATTCTTCTCTCATTTATTTAATTTCCTTCCGATGTACAGAGTATAAAAGTTAAATAAAGAACGACGTTTCGTGTCACGGACACTCAAGGTTGGACAGTGCAGTATCTCAGGAGATATCTTAAATATCAACTGCAATGAGCTTGAGATGCGTTCACTAGAGGTCAGAAATTCGGTAGTTCATGTTTGCGGCTCATGAATCCATTGCCATAAGCAAATTGTTCATCTGAAGTTTAGCAAGAATGGAAACTGACTCAAGGTCGCGGCACAGTCGGGGGGGATAAGTTGGGGCATGAACCTCCAATGAAAAGCTTAGAATTGCGCATGTGACTGATTCTAACCCAATCATATAGTCGCTGACAACAGCATCTGAGTGAAAATTTTGTGCCACTATTTTGTATTGCACGAAGCCGAACTTCATTATCGAGGTTCTATTGTTACAAATTTCCATGTTGAAAGCGAAATAACTTTGTGAGCACACACTGTCACGATTTCACTGCCTGTACGATGGTAGTTTCTAGTGGTTGGCCAATAGTCCGGCAGCCAGAACGAGTTTCTGCAGGCAACGAGGCAGAAAGTGAGACTATCACAGAATGATGCACACTCTATGCCTACTATGAATCGGCACGTCTGCCGAGTTCTAGTGAGTTCCTCTTCTTGCCAGACAAGATAAAAAAAACACATGTAAATCCAATGGGACGCAGATTGCAGTTTTTGGTTAAAATGAAATTTTGTATGTTTTCTCTGACTAAACGAAAAGTACTAAGCCCAGAGTCATAATTTTTGGCATGGAATGTCTTCAGGTCATTTCCTTTCATGTTCATGCACCCCTGTCTATAGAGCTAAGCACATTCAGATTTGGCGAGCCTCTTAATGTCGGCAAACACAAACATTTTCAGCTGCTTTATCCACATTGAACCATATTGTCACATGCATTACCGATCATAAGCTTGATAATAGCACATGCACATGATAGGAAATGACTTGAAGACATTCCATGTCAAAAATTATGACTCTGGGCTTAGTACTTTTTGTTTAATCAGAGAAAACATACAAAATTTCATTTCAACCAAAAACTGCTATCTGCGTCCCATTGGATTTACATGTGTTTTTTTTATCTTGTCTGACAAGAAGAGGAACTCGCTAGAACTCGGCAGACGTGCAGATCCGTAGTAGGCATAGGGTGTGCATCATTCTGTGAAAGTCTCACTTTCGGCCTCGTTCCCTGCAGAAACTCGCTCTGGCTGCCGGACTACAATGTTAGGTGCCGGTATTATGAGATGCATTTTCATTAAGTCTTATCTTCCAGTCAAAAAACGAAGCAAGAGTTTCATTCTCCTATAAGAAATTAAGATCAGATATTAGTTTCCGACTAAGAAGTGGGACATTGATATTTAATATATTATACAAACATGAAACGGCGCTCTAATGGAATTTTACTCGATCGGAAAATAAAATCGAGAGAAACTGAGATTCACACTCTAAACTCAGGGATTTATTTTCCTGTTTGAAAATCTCATCAAGATTACATTTTCCTATCGGATTTCCGTTGGATTTTTGTGGGCTCAATCATCAAATTTTAGAAAGTAAACCGTTACTACTATCCATTTATTAACATAACTGCTCATCAGGTAATTGCTTTGTTGTAGATAATAGAATAATCTGCAATATTTCGAAAGGACAAGCGAATATCGCAAAACAAGATGTCACGATGATTGCCTTAGCGTCAGCATCGCTATTGAAATTCTCGTCAACTTCGCTGTCCGCTCACACAAGTAAGCATATTTACAAATGTTATGAGCAGTGAGCAAAACTTGCAATAAAGAAGTGATTTGATACTCCCTTGCGTGTTTATATGTAATGATCAATGCCTGAATGCATCATTCATGCGCTGCTTCATTCTTCTATAGAATAAGGACTGAATACTAAGTCCACAGAATTATACAAGTCGTCTCTTCTTCTGTTTGACTAGATAGGGAACATTGGAACATGTAACGTTAATGAAATGGCACAATCTGCTGACTAAATGCCATAGCAATCGAACAATGAGCAGTCAGTTCAACATTAAACACGCCAAATTGTGCAAAGTTTCAATGACTGTTATCAACCAGATCACACAGCAAAGAGACACAGACGATGTCAAGTTCTACAGAGAAGTTTGTGAACGTTTTTTTCTAGCGCCTGCTAACTGTTTTGATAATGATCGTAGGCCTCAACATTATCGAGAAAACTTTTGCTCAATGATCTGAGTTATTCGAATCTGAAGGAATTGTGACGATCGGAGCATTTTGATAGAATTCACTGCAATCCGTAAACGAACGACGCTTTTCCTGCAAGGTATTAAAAATTTCTTTTTGCCCACTTAATAAGTTCCTGCATGTGCCATCTGTTTTGAATCAGTTTGCACTTCCAGCAAAGGTCTGGCATATTGAAGCTAGCACCGGCAAAGCAACAACTGATGAATATGAAATCGTGCTACATTGAAAATCGCCATTCTGTATTGCTTCATATGTGTGAGATGAAAAGTTCAAAGTGTATGGAAATTTTTACCCTGTGTAAAACTCTGACTAAAAATGTGTAAATTTTCCGGAGCATGAGTCTTTACGGAATGCCAATCATGGTTGTTTTTCTGGGATTATTAGTTCGTTGAAATTAATTAAGTTTTGTAGTAAAGATTTATTTCGTTCTCTTCAATTTATTTGAAATCTCCTTCAGTATCGATCTACTTTCTTAATTAATCCATTTTTCGTTTCACACGTTTCATTTAGGTAGGAGTGAGAAGTGATCAGATGGCATCAATCATTCGCCAATACTAATCGAATACGGCGTAGCTCGAAGAACTTTAACCAGTCCGAGAACTTAATTGTAACACCTTCTATATTAGGCAGAAAAATTCATTGTGACTTCATTTTACATAAATGGAGGAGGCCGATAGTTTTTTCTTAAATTGACTCCATTTTATAGCTTTTCAAGTGAGTAGTGTCTAACAAGCTGGCTTCTCATACCAACTTGCGATTTCATGCTTTATTGCTTTGAAGCAGTCTTTTATTACTGCTTATGACAACAAGTAAAACGTATACCTACACTGTAACCTGTACACCGTTGAAAACAGCTAAAATAACCGTCAAACTTCACAGAAAATGTCCGTAAATAGCTGTTAAAATGATGACGTCACAACGTGATGAGTGATGACGTAACAGCTAAAATCCAGTCATATCAGATAAAGCAAACGTCGGATTTTACCGATATTTACAGTTCAGACTGTGAAAAGCCGTGAAACTAAATTTAGCTGAAAATCTTAACGGATATTTATGGTTTACAGTTTACAGTGTATGCGGATGACATTGCACTACTAACCGAAGGAACCACAACGACAGAAATTGAAAATATTCTCAGTCTGGACCTCGACAAGCTTTCTATCTTCTTTCATCGTTGGAGACTGAAACTAAACCCTTCAAAAATAAACAGCAATGTCTTCCACTTCAAGAACCGCTTCGCCAATCTGACGCTCAATGTTGAATTACAAAGAAAGTCATCAGCCCAACTTTTGGTGTGACACTGGACCGATCACTCACATACGGTCAATTCTAAGCAAGTTGCTGGCAAAACCAACGCTGGAAATTCATTGCTGCGAAGTCTAGGTGGAAGCCGCGGGGGCGCTGGCAGTTCTGTCCTTTCTCCATGTGTCGAATCTGTGCCGACTATTGCATCCGGAGTGACAGCGCCATATTCACGATGCATTGAGTGACACTGACGAATCTATTCTTCTCCGGTAGACATCCTGCGCTGTCCTGAGTGACTTTGAACCTCCCGATATCAGGCGTGAGCGGCTGGCAATACCATTACATCAAAGGGCCTGTGCAAAAGAACATCTGCTACACGAGAGGACTGTCGAAATGGTGAACGTCCGCACAGAAGACTCAAATCTCGCAAACCTGTTATCAAGAAGACACAATGTATCTATTCCAATGTATTGGAAATTGGAGACTCGCAGCCTTCACGCATAGGATGCGGATAGATTCCTGCAGGTGTGGTGACCCACAAACAAGTGACCATGTGCCACAATGCCATGTAATTGCCATTTAATGCCTTGTAATGTCGCTTGCCGGTGCTGTGGCCTTGTGGTAGAGTGTTCGCTCTGCGTCCGGGAGACCTTGGTTCAAACCTAAGACTTTAAAGTAGGTACACTCTGAATTCTCGGTAAACACTCAGCACAAAAAGAATGAGATTGGGATAAATAAAAACTCGGCCACATGGAAGAAAGGCTCCGTGCCTAATGTGCTCCCAGGTATAAACAAGGTTTATTTATTTATGTAATTGGCAATTGTGGTGACCTGGTCAGTGTAGATGCTGACATGTGAAGCTGACTTCGCCAGACTGACCTCTCTATTTGACTTTACCTTTACGTATATTTCATGCGAATAAACAATATTCTACCTCGACGTAATTGAATGATTGTTCGAAATCATTGGCTTGATGAGAGTAAAATGAATTACATGCAATATTGGCATTGAACTCTACAAATACATGTGCTAGCAGACTTATTTGCAAACATGTTTCTGTAGACAAGCTGCCATCATCAGTGATGACGATCAACAAACAATTATGCAATATATACAGGACTTCAATGAAAATTCAATACAAGAAAATATAGAAAATGTAGCATCCCTGTTTATTGATCGTTGTCACTGATGATAGCAGCCTGCCTACTAAAACATGTTTGCGATTAAATCTGCCGAAAGTTTACGGCTTCTGACTGTCAATACATGTGCTACCATCATAATTTGAAAGCGGAACTGGCCTATCCGATTAGATAGTTTGAATTCAAATATATTCTTGCATGTTTCATTAAATATAATATCGCAATCAGTCTTGTTAATTTTCAAATAATGATTCGGACTGTCACGGAGTCCATCTTCAGGGTAATTGAATTTGCTGAATGTACATTGATCATATTAAGGAAAAATGTTTTTTAAAAAAAAAAATTTTTTCCTTAATATGATCAATGTACATTCAGCAAATTCAATTACCCTGAAGATGGACTCCGTGACAGTCCGAAGTACCGGTATGATTTTAATTAAATGGCTTTCAAAATGTATTTTGAAGTTTTTAACAAATGAAGAAAAGAAACTTTTTAGAACTATGGAAAATCATTATTTGAAAATTAACAAGACTGATTGCGATATTATATTTAATGAAACATGCAAGAATAATGATTTGCTGCCGATATTCACATATATATATATATATATATATTGCAGCAAAGTGTACCCAGTCTCTTCATTGATATGTGAAAGATAAAAAACACTGGTTCAGGACTAGTTTCGGTTCATCTATTGAATCATCCTTCAGCGGTCACAAAGTTATAAACTGCATAAAATTCACATTATATACAAATTTACATCTGTTCACGAGTCAAGGTCATCAAGCATGGTTCCACTCTACGTCATCGATAATGATGTTACAAGTTCAGAAGAAGAACATGTGATCCATTCCGTTCATTTGATAATAGATTATTATTTTCCTTTATCATTATGGAACGCACTATATATATATATATATTTTTGAAAGAAAAACAACTATGTTTCTATCAACCGAACATGTTTCGGAATGTAATGATCATTCCATCTTCAGCGGTACAGGAATCCGATAAAACAACAGAAGTAAGCTTATATACAGATCAGCGTAAAATGCAAGAACCGATATCCATCAAATATGGCGTGTAAAACTATGATGCTATGTTGAGGCGAAAAATGACGTCATGAAAATCACAAATTCAAGTGCAAGGGCACTGAGCCATTCCTTTCATTAGATAGCATATCGATATTTTCTTTCAGAAGAATAGACTCCAAGATAAGAGGACAGGCTGATGCACCGATAATAGAGAAATTTTCAGCTTTAGGATGGTGCTCATGTAAAGAGATTTCAGTGGCTACGGGATAGGCTTTCAAATGCTCGCTGATTCGAGTGGCTAAGTGGCGCTTGGTTGCACCAATGTATCGCATTGGACAGCGATCACAAGTATACAAATGTGTATCATTCGATTTCAATTGCAAGGGCACATTTTTCGAGAGCATACAGAATTTGCTCCAATAGAGAGAATTTCAGAATAGCGTGTGAACGCATCAAATCAATGTTTCTGAAAAACGGCTATGATTCGCAATTTATAGACAAAATAAAAAGAAATGTGGTAACCAAGTTTGAAAATTCGCAAAATGCCTCAACCACTACTGAAGTGGATAAGGTGTACTGGTCCATCCCTTTCATAGATAGCAAACATAAGCAACTTAAAAGACGCATAAACGAGTTGAATGAGAAATTGCAGAATGCGAAAATTTACTTGGCTTTCAAAACCAATAAAGTTTTGAACCATTTCAATAACAAAGATCGCATTTCGTTTGGCTTGAAATCGAATGTTACATATTTGTATACTTGTGATCGCTGTCCAATGCGATACATTGGTGCAACCAAGCGCCACTTAGCCACTCGAATCAGCGAGCATTTGAAAGCCTATCCCGTAGCCACTGAAATCTCTTTACATGAGCACCATCCTAAAGCTGAAAATTTCTCTATTATCGGTGCATCAGCCTGTCCTCTTATCTTGGAGTCTATTCTTCTGAAAGAAAATATCGATATTCTATCTAATGAAAGGAATGGCTCAGTGCCCTTGCACTTGAATTTGTGATTTTCATGACGTCATTTTTCGCCTCAACATAGCATCATAGTTTTACACGCCATATTTGATGGATATCGGTTCTTGCATTTTACGCTGATCTGTATATAAGCTTACTTCTGTTGTTTTATCGGATTCCTGTACCGCTGAAGATGGAATGATCATTACATTCCGAAACATGTTCGGTTGATAGAAACATAGTTGTTTTTCTTTCAAAATATGTTCAAATTGGGCACGTTATGTCTGAATATATATATATATATATCAGACAGTCATTTTCTGCAAAACATTTTGATTGAATTCTTGTGAAAATGGAAATTGTCTGAAGCACTCTAAAGATAATCAAGTTGAATAATATAATTAAATGAAACTATTTTAAGAAACTCAATTTGAATTCGAAAATTAAATGAAACACTTCACAGAAATTCTGATATTGATTTACAAAAATCGACGAAAGCATTTTCACAGCAATGAATTTGAGTGCTAAAAAATTAGTTAAGAAATTAGCGGATGACATTATAGGGCTACATCAGAATCTCCTACTCTCCTCAAGTGAATTTACGGAAATCCTCGCAAAAACGCGGCGAGTTTTGTGGCTTTCTGGTTCAATTGCAATTGTAATGTGCATGTGTGTACAAGTAATTGCAATGCTTCACGGTGAAAATCTCATTTCTTCAGGTAATAAATGTTTTACTACAACTTGTAGCTATAGGCGAAGATATCACAGCACGCACCCGCATTCTTTTTATCGTAAGGATTCTGGAGATGCCAAACATCAACAATTTTGATGAAAAAGTGAGATTATGGCATTTTCAGCCAAAAGAGTCATGATTTTTTGATAACTTCACGATATCACTGATTTTTTTTCATAGTTCACCTATTTTGATGACCAGTATATCGAAACGGAACTCAGAAAATGCCCGTTCTCTCCATGCCTGAATCATTCTCATACTCACATGCTGAGAACATTCAATGTGTTAATTGAGCGATTTTCTTATTTTGCGCACTGCTCAGCAAATGCAATAACAGATGCAACTCTGTCATACCTCATTTTAAACTGAGAATTCAAGCTCTCGAATGATGTATGTCAAAGACAATGGAAACTATAAAGACTGCAAACTCGATAAAAATTTGGAAACTAAAGATATCTATGATGAGCACAAAATATCTATGGTAACACCTATCTCTCAATGCATAAATATGGTCCGATATCTTCATTGAGTGCAAATGACTTGTTTCCAATCATTTAACATGAAGAGATAGGGAAGGTTTCTATCTTTCAAAAACACATGGTCTTTGTGTTGTGCGACACGATTGGAAGGCATGAGAGTCGATTCGATTTCAGTGAAATTTAAGTGGCCCGCTTTTCATGATCAGCAATTATACTTATCAAAACATTTCTAATACCTTATGAAAAGATAATATAGATGGTGTTCAGTATTGCACATCATTTTGGCAACTTTTGAATGATAATCACCCAATGTGTTCTCGTGATTTTAGACAGCATCCATCAAAAGACTTCTTCAATAGAGACCCTCCATAGACTCCAAAATAGAAGAATTGCAATTCATCCTAACTATCGAAATGCAGCTAATCAATGTGCCGAGAAAATTCTAGTGCCTCAATGATAAAGAAAATCTTCAAATTGCTGTAAATGTAAATGAAGCGTTTTCACTTTTACGCCCTGAGAGATGACGTTTTAATAGCGACAGAAGACACTTGCGATGACATCGTCTCTATTCTTTCTATCCTCCATCTTCCAACGCTAAGTTGCTAATCCTGAATTCAAGTTTAGATAAAAGCCCAATACTGCATACAATTCTGCGATTCCATACTCTTTTGGAATCGAATTTTATTTAGTAGGATTAATGTTGTCGCACGAGCTGAATAGAGTTATTATAACTGCATTTGTGCTGTCTGTGTATGAATGAGGAATGAAAAAGAGGACATCTTTTACTTCTTGCTAGGAAAGAAGCTCCAAGATAATGCTGCGTGAAACTCTGAAATGGGTTGTACTTGAATGATGTTTTCATCGATTTCAAAAAGAGCTTTAGAAGCAGGAGATGCCTCGAATGGATCAAACTTGTCCAAACCCTCCATATTTAGACAACACCTGCCTTATTCATCCTTTTGATCGAAGTGATCAGTTAAATGATAACTTCATAATTTCAAAAGCTGTTAAAATTTGCATGTGCGTGTTGACATAAGAAAGGTCTTTATTTAACAAAGTAAGGGATGTATGCATGTAAAGGGACAGTTCTAGAGTCAGTTTAGTAAGTCCGAGGGGGCATTTTCGAGGGGTCGTGAGGAAATCAAAATTAACAAAATGAAAAATTAGGCAACTGCACTGACAGGAAACGATGTTTTCTTCTCTGTATTCGCAATAAACTTTGTGAAATATTATAGAAACATCAATCACTCCCTCTACAAGCAGCTTTAATAAAAATCAGGATTAGATTATTCACGACACTATTCACGCCTTAATGTCTTGAAGGAAAAGAAAAAGCAGACAGTGCGAGAGGCATGTCTCGTCAGAGAGTGATGATGTCACTGATGTCTCTCAGCCAACCAGCTCGACTTCAATTGCGGCTAATATCTCTATAAACCAATTGAGAACATTCAATTCAAAATTCACTTTTCTACAAAGTCTTCAATTAACTTGCAGAACCATGATTCAAAATGCAGACGTTGTTATAATATTTTCGTCACCAGTATACAATACTTGCTATTTCATGAATTGGTAGAGCTCAAGTTGGAGCTCTATTGCTATGAGGCAAAAGTGGTTGAGTGCTCGCTTCATAAGGAAAAGTGCAAATATCTTGCAATAATCGACAAATGGTCATGAGCAAATAGCTGGAAAAAGATGAGCGATATTCGTGACATGGAATTTGGCGAATAGCAATGTTGTGACAACATTCAGACTCTAAAGTCAGTGACTGAACGCATGAGGTTTTCTAACGTAACCACTCTTGAACTGAACTAAGATTTTGCCGTTCATAAACTGAAAAACGAGCTGAACTGATGCATTTAAAAATCCTACATCTCCTAACGGGAAATGTGTTCTCATATTTGCGTTTCGCTATGCTGGCAATGTTTGAAATGAGATTGATGAGTTAACTTCAAGTTGTCTCCATTAGGCTTCAGCCATACTGCGAGCTTTTCCAAGCGTTTTGCAGCAAATATAAAGTCACCATTGCAGCAGTTGTAGACTGGCACACAGCGAGCAAAGCAAAGCAGAGCCATCAATAGCAGCCTTTGAGTCAAAAGTGTTCAGTCAAATGATTCAATGAAGCTATGCTAAATGTAACCAAAAAAGCAGGAGAATTGAACTGTGGAAAGACAACTTCATTTCTAATTAATTCTGTCGATAATTAAGACAAATCTGTTGCAACTACAGAACATTCGATCCAATGTATGCACTATACAGTGAGAAATGCCGAGGAGAGGAAGTGAAATCATCAAGTGAACTAATTTTCGTACACCTGCTACATTTTTTAATAATGATTGGAAGGGCCAAATTATGAGAAAACTTGTGCGCAATGATCTGAATTCTTCGAATCTGAAGGAATTTTGGCAATCGAAGCACTTTGCTGGAGCTCGCATTAATACGCAAGCGACGCACGACTTTTTTTCCTATCTCTGTAAGGTATTAGCAATTCCTTCTTGCCCACTTAATAGGTTCCTCGATGTGCCGTCAGTTTCGTATTAATCACACTTCTAGCAAACCGAAG
The DNA here is from genome assembly GCA_907163375.1 of Prostheceraeus crozeri. Taxonomy (NCBI): domain Eukaryota; kingdom Metazoa; phylum Platyhelminthes; order Polycladida; family Euryleptidae; genus Prostheceraeus; species Prostheceraeus crozeri. The sequence goes on along the minus strand of CAJQUW010003313.1, from coordinate 187,684 downwards.
CAGATAAACAAAATATTCAATTCTGTGGCTGGAACTATGATTCCGCCCTTTGTGATGCATGTTGCTAGGAATGTGAGCATTTGAAATCCGGTAAACAATTTTTCCTGATAACATCAGATTCACTGGAATGAATATCAACATCTACATACATGCATCAATAAACCATTCAAATGCCCCTACATCTCATACATCAAAATCAGCCAACTATAAGGTAAGAAACAGCCGATTCAGATGAGAATATTGAGTGAGCTTTATTAACATGGATCAAATCTTGGAGACAAGGCAAGAACAGATGCGTGGAGACTGATCAAATGCTACAGTCAGAAGTATAATTATCTACGGCTCATTAACCACAATCATCTTCCTGGTGAAATGCAATGCTGAGGTAATTACAGTTTGATAAGGAGGAACTTATGATGATGTCTTTGACTACATTCAACGATTACAGCGTTCTAGTTTTTCGACAGGTAGCTAAATCCTGATAAACACAAAAAGAAATGCAATGCAAACAGTAATTTCATAGAACAAGCGAATAGAAAATCGTGTGCCCTATCAAAGAGATCACAAGATAATATCAACAATTAAGTTTACAATTGATATAATTTTCTTCAATTTTTGCTCAACCCGTGATTGGTAAAATTGGGGATTCAACTCATTAACAATGATAGTTTCAGACACAGATTGATGACATGAGATGCGCGCCGTGCTCAGGAAGAGGTAATGGGCTCAAACCTGCTTGAAAGCAATAATAGTTAGTGCGTTTATTTGAAATCGAAAGCCTCAATATTGGAAATCGTGAGGCGAAAACTAGAAAATGAACACGAAAGATACACAACACAGAATGAAATAATCAATCAACAAGAAAAACAAGAAAACAAAAATCATAGCCCTATAAATCAATCCCCCCTTAATCCAACCAATCAGCCCCTGATCAAATACTAAGCTAGTTGAAGGCTATGGTCGTATCCCAGCATTCACAAACCGTATCATTGAACGTAGACAGCAATTTTTCTCATGACTGAACTTTTTAGAGTACCTACTGTAGACGTTGTGGAGCAAGACAATGCAAAGGGTGATTTGAGTCGTTACACAGTGATGCAAATATCTTTAATCCGATCATATTTCTTCTATAACACAATGGAATAAACTTGCCACAAGTACACCGGGATGTTCAACACAAAATTTTGTGAGAGAAGAACTATAAATCCGCCTTCTAAACATCACAGTTCCAGTCAACTTTGCCTTCTGGTATGTGGATCCTGATGGTCCAAATCAAATATAAATATAAAATTTGAGGAAAATTAAAATCACGAAGAGCTTGTAAATATCACAGGTAGCCATGAAATTTCCGATAAATGCTTTACGATAATCTGGAATATGTTCTGATTTCTTGGGTAAAGTGAAATGAAAAAAATTCTATTTGTTTATGGTAAGAATCACTACATGTAATTGTCCATTCAGACAAGGAAACTAATTGGTGCGTTTCAGCAACGTTTACATCTCAATATTGACAAATCATCCATCGAAAGTTAAATGAATGATATTCTCAACATCCCAGGATAAATGGTAGAAGGAATGTTAGCTTTACATTCGATTTAAAACATTACAGTGTTCGGCTGACAGCAGTGTTGGATTTGAGCTTGATAGCAATAGAGGGGAAGTTTCGACCGGAAGTTTTTGGGTCAAAGTTGTAACCAAATCCGGAGAAAAGGAAGGAAGAGGACATCGATTCTTGTAGCACCACTCTCATCCTCACACATAGAACACCCGCGAATATTGAAAATAGTTGAACCATAAATGCAATTAGGAGGATATACATGTAGAAGATTGATACATTAATAGATACATGCTTGAAAGGGACTGATTCTTCTAATAAGATCCGTAGATGCCCCTTTGAGTCAGAAATTTATGGTAGTTCTACGCATGTGATGATCCCAATAAATATTCCTCATTTTGCAATTTATTGCAATTAGTCCTACAATGAATTCACAAAGGATCAGACTTCTATCAATATTCACAGAGTGAAAGGTAAACGATGCTCCCAAACCTGATTTTCTGGATTGTGAAAAATTTTATCACATTAATTTGAATCAAATACCATGTGTTGTCGACAATATCCTGAAAGAAACAATATAGCATTCTGGATTCTACTTTTTTTGTGATGGTTTCGTTATCTTTAATTATTCCAATAAGCATTTTCTGCTTTTCGAATTCATTTGGCATCTTTCTGAACAAAGAAATTTAATTATTGATAATTAGACAATAAAGTACACTGTAAACTGTAGACCGACAATTATCCTACAAAATTACTAACAAAATCAACCGACGATTGTCACCTCCAATATCCTGCGATATCAGACGAATTTGTAGGTTCTGCACCAACATCGAAACAGATGCTTTGTATGCAAATTAACTAAACAAAAACTGTTGAATATTGATTAGTTTTTTCGATTAGTGATTGCTTGACTTTTGGACAATTTGTACTATTATGTGGCAAAACCATGATTTATTTTGACATAATTTAATTAACTACCTACATTTTTGATGAAATTTAAGCTATAATTCATTGCTATTCATTTTGTCACTTTTTGTCAGATATTGTAGGTGTTCAGTGTCAATCATCCTACAAGAACTAATAATGACCGACAAAATAGATTTTGTAGGATAAATGTCTGTCAATTGTCAGTCAACGGTTTACAGTGTATATGAAGAATCATGAGGAAATTAGGCCTACACCGGTCAATGTTGATAATATTCACAAAAATGATAAATTGATTGTCAATCAATCTGGTTGCGGCAATATAAGGCCTATCTACCGGAAATATTCTTCCCCCTCAGGGAAGGAAGGCACCTCTTCAGTGCCGGGGATGAGACGGGACAGTGCAGGGGAACTTCCCCATTTTCCATCCCCTCAAATCCAACACTGGCTGAGAGCTCAGAGCTTTGAGTTGTGAGTTCAGAAATTTCTTCGTAAGTCAGTGTGTAAATTGATGGCTTTCATGCCTTAAACTCAACTTAACCCATTTATGCGCAATGTTTAAAATTTTAAACAAAAATTCTAGTGAAGTTTTTTCACAATAAGTTCCTAAATTTGCAATATATCGCATATTTTTTTGCATAATCATCAATTTCATACTGCTATTGTTTAAGTTTCATTCTTTTTTGAATTGATGTTTCGCTTTTTCTATTCGTATCTTCGAGGTGAATTGAACGCACTTTTCGTACAAAGGAATATTTGAACAATATGAAGAGAACAAGGTAATATTTTGATCTGACGAACATTTTTGCTGAATGATATTGCTATATTTAGAATAAAACTGCTAGTTAGTTTGATTTTATCAAGTCAAAAGCTATTAAGAAATACAAACCTCTGATTTTTTTAAGGAAAATTATGTAATGTTTAAAAATTTAAACATCGCGCATATGCGATATCATTTTGATTATGACATGATTCTGTATGTCAACTTAGAGATCAAATTGTAGTGAATTTTGTTATCTATTAGTGCACTGACACCGTCCAAAACAATCATTAAGTTGTTTTATCAAGTTTTTGGCGTATAGATGGAAAAAATAATTTTGCTAGCTGGGTTCGAACCCTCGTCTCTAGACGCTTTGAAGCAGTCACGTTAGCAAGTCGGCTACTGCACATATTGATAAGCACTCTGTTTTTAAGTTTAAATATAAGCAGACAACCTACTTCTTAATTTCAAGAGTAATTTCAATAAAAACAAAGATAATAAAAAGAGTTAAAAAATTATATTTTTTTCAGACAAATGACAGCACAAGAGGCACTTGACCGAGTATTGGGTTCCGATGACGAAGAAGATTGCGAGGCGGTGGTTATGCTTCCACCTAATGATGGTCAAAATTCCGAGGAAGAAAGTGGGGATGAGGATGAAGGAAATATCAATCATCTTCATCGTAATCAGCTATTATCAGAGGTTGAACTGGTTACATCAGAAGATCACCAAGACAAGGCGGATGCGAATACGCAAAGTGGTAAGAAAAGAAAAATCTCGTGTCAGTGGACAAAGAAAGACAGTAACAATCGCATGGTAGTGAATAACGAAATGATAGAAGAGAATCAGAACGAATTAAATGAATGTGAAAAGCCAGTGGATTTCTTCAGGTTGTTTTTTGATTCAAAGCTAATAGAATCCATTCTCATTGAAACTGAAAGGTATACCAATGAGAGTTTCACAGCAGATCAAATATATGCGGTTTTGGGCATTTTGATTATATCTGGTGTTTTGGGTTATCCACGACGAAGATTGTATTGGTCAAAAAGTGATTTGCTGAGAAACAAGATTATATCTGAAAGCATGTCACAAAAAGAATTTGAAAAGTTGTTTTCTAGGTTGCATTTTTGTAACAATGATGATGCAAAATATCACCCTGAGGATAAATTCTTTAAAGTAAATATTCTATTGAAATCATTAAACGAAAATTTCTTGAAATACGGCCCTGCAACAGAATATTTCAGTGTGGATGAATGCATTGTCCCTTATTTTGGTCGACACTCGTCAAAACAATTTATCAGAGGAAAGCCGATTCGTTTCGGATTCAAGGCCTGGGTGATCGCGAGCCAACGAGGTTACGTCTATCAATTCTCTCCGTACCCTGGAGCTGCTGAAAAGCCTACACCAGAGCACGACTTGGGACCATCAGCAAACGTTGTCATCTATTTGATGAAAGTTATCCAGAAAAGGTTTATGGATACTCAACTTCATGTCACGATGGACAATTATTTTACATCCATTTCTCTTCTTCGTTATCTCAATGAATTGAACATCAAGGCGACAGGAACGATCCGGCGTCCAAGAATTCCAAATGCTCCATCCAACATGAGTGAATTAGATGGCAAAGAAAGAGGAAGTTGCGATTCGTGGTAAGTGCATGTTTGTGAAATCAAATATAAGTTTGACAACATTTCTGAATTCATAAATTTCATTCACAGGTTTGACAAGTGTTCTGGTGTTCATCTGACTAGTTGGAAAGACAACAAGGTCGTGCACGTTGCATCGACTGCCGCAGGTAGCGAGCCCATGGGGACAGCGCGCCGATTCTTTCGAAAGGAACGCGCTTTGAAGACAATCTCATGTCCCGAATCTATAAAATTGTATAACAAGACGATGGGCGGCGTTGATAGAAATGATCAAGACGTCGGATATTACCGCATTTCGATTCGCGGCAAAAAATGGTATTACCCAATATTTTTGCATTTGATTGATGTTGCCGTAGTCAATGCATGGCTACTTCATCGAATGTTGTGTGCGAATCTCAACGAACGGCCAATGGATTTGTTACAATTCCGAATCCAGCTGTCCGAATCTCTGCTAGCAGAAGCGATATCGGCACGATCCAGTTCTAGAAGTGTCAGACGATCCGTCATGGATGAATTGCGATATGACGGGCTCAACCATCTTGTTGTTCCCGCAAAACTAAATCGTTGCGGTATCTGTGGCAATAACGCCAGTTTTCAGTGCGAAAAATGTGGCCGAAACTTACATCCCAAGTGTTTCAAAATGTATCACACACGCTGAAACGTGTTTTTTGTCCTGATAAAAAATGAAGTCTAAGGATGAAATTATACGTTTTGATATTGAATTTGCGCAATGTTTAAATTTTTAAACATCCGATATCTATGGGAAAAACACTTTATTTGTGTAAACTAATGCCAAATATGAAATCTACGCGCTGAATTACCCTAGGAAACAAATTTTCACTACGGTAATACAATTTTTTGACATCTTGCGCATAAATGGGTTAATCATGCCTCGTGATGAATTTGGTGTAATTAGCTGCAAGCTTGCGGCATGCAATATCAGGACGATTCCTAATGAGAATTAACTGTACATTAAAAAGAGGAACAGAGCCTCTGCACATCAAGCGCTAACAAACACAGATCTGCTGCAAATTGTTCAGTAACATAATTAATCCTTCTACAAAATGTCGTGACCATTTCTTAACAAGCATTTTTTTATATTGCTCAAAAGCTATGATAGCTAGGACTGCAGTTCTTCGTGACGTTTAGTTTCTACGTTCACATTCAAAAGCTGCTGAATTTGATTCATGGGAGTGTCAAGTTTAATAGTAATCTTTGAAAATCGAGAATTTTGCAGCGCTGAGCATGTAAATCAATTCAAATCACAGAGACAGACCATTGGCAAAGTACACACCAAGTAATCTTATAAGTAGGCCTGTGTATAAAGTACTCATATTATATATTGCCATCATGCTTATATTATGAATAATAGTTATGATTAGCACATGCATTCAACCGCAAATGCATGCATATCATTGTTATGCGAGTAACAAAATACAATGTAAACGCTACTCACAATGGATATATAAGTAATACTGTCAGTTTCTTACAACAAATAGTAGGTCGCAAGTAACATAATCGACAGATTGTGATTCCTCACAATATTTTTGGCGCATTTGCGTACATTTGGATGAGCAGTTGCTACACTTTTCTGCTCATCATTTAATTGAGACAGTTGCAGACTATTTACAACGAGCTCTCAACTCCCTCACTAGGCCGAGCCGACGACACCATTTCGATTCGATTCCTGGGTCAGTGATTATGTTCGAGAATCAAGGGCGTTGGTGCCTTTCATAGTCTTAATAACTGTCATTTTCTTTAGATATTCAATGTATTTCGACAGATTTTTAATTCCAGTATTAGCCTATGGCAATAGACAGGTTTAATGATCCGCATGAACGCATGAAGATTTATAATTTAATAGTATTTGTCAGACTTATAGCGGCAATCCACAGCAGTTTGATCAATCAAACGAGGCATTAATATACAGGCATACCACGATATTAAGTAGGGCGTCGTGATGTCATCTCTGAATGTCTACCGAATCAACCCGGCTGTTTTCGTTCGTCTGATAGGCTTTTAGGCCTTTTTCAGCAGCTCATTTTTCTTGCATTGTCCATTCCACATCCCTTGTACTCCGCAGATCATTTGGAAATGCCTTGAAATGGCACCTAGATGATTCGATCTGGCGCATTTTTGGTGGAATAGGAGAGCTCAGATATGTTATCACGGCGTCTTACTTAATATCATGGGATGCTGTCACTAGCTGTATATAAACCCATTGTATTAATGGCTGGACTTTGCTGCCCATGATTAAGTCCGTGGCGGACGAAACGTTGGGTTTTTAACGCTCATATTTTAATTTTAATTTCAATAATTTGTCTACAAAAAAGCAGGGCGAGCCTATTTTGATTCCAATCATGAAAGTATCATGGGATGCTTGTACGATATATTGGTACCCCCTTCATTTGATCAAAATGCTCTGGGCTGCCGGTCTAACTTGATAATGTCAAGCTGGCACCAACTTGCTCTGGGAGACTGCGAGTCAAACAGTGTTGTGAAATCGGACTTCGACTCCGTGCGCAACACTTTCTATGACTCCAGAACCCTCCTCACTGCATTCAACTTTTGGTTGTCGGTTTCTAATGAAGAGTTCCATTTCATTTCCTATTCATCATTTATTTATCTCTCGCATTGCGCATTTTACTTAAATCACTTGTGTTTTAGTAACTCTACATGCATATGAGCATGTAGTACGAATGTGGAGTCGTTCAGTCGGCTCTTAAAGATATTGCTAGAGCAGATCTGAATCAAAATATCGCGATATGATTTTTCCAATGATTCACATTTCTCTTCGCTTTTAAGCATGCATCCCGTGTTGTTTAGAATTACCATCGATCGGATAAAACCCTCTAGATATTCGATTATTTCTGCAGTTATGAAATCTGGCAAGCTAGAGAAAGCTCAGAAAATTCGTTGCATCTACAAATTACCTTGATGCAAGAAATTGTTTGTTGACGAATTCAATTTACATCTGATTGGGATAAGGTGTTGTCAAATTTCTTGAGCAATGACAGCGTCAGATAACAATCGACTTCCTTGTTCTTCATGCTACAATTCGGTAGAAACATGATAGTATCAATTTGAAAATTGAGCTTGCTTCTAACTGGTTTCGGTGTTGGTGAATAATAAATCAATGATGTATACTTTGTTTAAAGCAGATTATTTTTTATTAATATTCATAGAGACAACAATAAAGAGCAGAGACAATGTCAAGAACAAACTCAACAGAGATAGCTTGTTGTACACCTGCGTAAAGTCGCATCCACATTGCGATTCAACAAAGAAAATCGAGTCGACGAATACATGTAGACCAGGGGCTCTCAAACTACGGTCCGCGGTCCCGAAATTGACGGTAAGATGTGCCACTAAGATATCTGAACACATTCATCGGTGAGAACGAAGTTTACGTCGATAACGATATTCTTGAGGTGATAAAACACCACGTTTCACCTCTAAGAGAAGAAATTTCTAGGCATTTTCCCGATCTACATGAATTTGAAAATGCTGTCGTTTCATCAACAACCCGTTTGTACTCTTCCTTAGTGATCTGCCTTCAGAGGAAAGCTTCATTCAAGAACAGTTTATAGACTTGGTGTTTATACTTGTTTTTCGTGAAATGTGTCGCAGTGACTTTTCGATTGAAATGACTCAATCCTATCCCGATGTCGGAGATAAAGATGACTTTTAAATTACTGATTCGTTTTTCAGCCATATATGAATGTGGGAGAGCGTTTTCAACTCTATTTGCGATGAAAATAAAATCTAGAAACAGACTAGATGTGACTCATGACATTGAATATCAAATTCAAAGTATTTTTAAGACCAAATAATTTTTTTGCACATATATGACGTCGTATCTGTGATTTGTCATGTCTCAATGACACAATTTGAAGTTCATGCGAGTATGATATCGTTCAAAACATGGATGATCACATGGAACTCCACATTAACGACACTTATAATTTGTTTGCCTCCGACCTCTCGCTGTTTTGAGGTCACTGCAATCTATACATTCAGGTCTGAAGCTAGCTGGGCCTAGCCAATGCTTTTCAATCAGCCGCTGTCGTTTGTTACCAGAATTTCGTCTCCCTCGAAGTGAATATTTCGCTTCTGATTGGCTGATCATATTATCCATAGTAGGCTATCCAGTCGTCATGAGATGCAATAATCGATCTGCAAGACTCCAGAGACACCCATTGTACACAAATACATCGGTTTCGTGAAGTAGACACGTCTAAATCGGAAGAGCGAGAGCACACCAATTGCTTGTCGCAATAATGCGACAATGGGGCTAAAGGGTTTAAGGACGTAAGCCTTAAGACAGAAACGTTACTTTTTTCTGAGTTCTCTGATGATAGCCGGCAGCGCTGGTCGAAAGATCTCGGCAATTTGAAGAAATAAAAAGTGACATTTTTGTCTTAAGGTTTACATCAGTCATATTGAGGTTTTGACCAATTGCGACCAATTGTGGCATACAATTGGGGTCAACTGTCTCCTAACACGGTGCCGCTGACCGCTCATTGCTTCTCGGGAAACGTCATATGAAACAATGCCGGCATGCCTGGTATAGGCCCATACAGGCACGGTAACAGCGTAGCAGTGTAGCACATTCTTACTTGAGGACTATGTACCCCGTCGAAATTAATGTTGTGTTGATTGACACGACTATCTAGACAAAATAATATCAGTTGGATTCAACAGAAAAATTGAAATCTTCGATGAAATACAGGATCTTCAGGAAACTCAGCAGGATTCGACTTACAAGACTCAACTCTTCTATCCGTATCATCATCGTGTATATCTGTTGGTAGTACATCGGTTTGTATGGATGATAGTTCCTTTCTGACATGTGTGAGAGATGATGGACTTCACTTCTCACGTTGTGGGTCGATGTAGGAAGATCCTCGTTTACAGGTATCAAGGTATTGGTCGCCCACTTCTCTTTTGATCTTGCACTGAACTTCCAATTTCGAGAAGCTTATTTTTCTAGTAACGAGCAGTTTGTGCAGATGGTGGGTGAATTTCTTGCGTTTTAGCAAATATAATGACACTTTTCTCACAACTGTGGTGCGCTAACTTTCTGCTCTAAGGTGTTAATTCAATTTCAGTCATAATGAAACGTGTCAAGTGAATGAACAAAAATGTAACTGACAAAGATGATGTCAAAAGCGAGACTTCCATCAAAGAAATCGTTTCGTCAAGAGAGATTAGAATTCATATTATGAAATTGAATCATCAGATCAAAGTTTCAGCCACAGAATTAGATTCATCTGCGCGCGCTTTGGTTTCCTAGAAAGGAAGAATTGTATGTAACCTTGATATTGAAATGGCACATCACCCAATTTTGAAAACTTGCTCCTTCTCGAATGGATAATTCGTGCATCGCTTGCTATTGGAAATGGCAAACAATAAGCTGTCAGCAGAGGACAGTAGAGCCAGTGAGAGATGCGTGCGTGCTGTGATATCACTTAGCACACACCAAAACACACATCGATGCGTGGCTTCGATTCAATGTATGCACTATACAGTGAACAATGCCGAGGAGAGGATGTGAAATCATCAAGTGAACAAAATTTTCGTACACCTGCGACTTTCTTTAATAATGATCGAAGGGCCAACATTATGGAGAAAACTTGTGGGCAATGATCTGAATTCTTCGAATCTGAAGGAATTTTGGCAATGGAAGCACTTTGCTGGAACTCACATTAATCCGCAAGCGACGCACGACTTTTTTTCCTATCTCTGTAAGGTATTAGGAATTCCTTTTTGCCCACCTAATAGGTTCCTCAATGTGCCGTCCATTTCGTATTAATCACACTTCTAGCCACGGTGGGGCTGAACCAACTTTAAATAAAACTTTTAGTGCCCATCAATCAAATTGATAAAATATTGATCCGTATCATCGTAGAACATGAAAAATCGAAAAATAAAAAAAATCGTTGCCGGAGATCGATAGATGCACCCCATCGACGTTAATCGATAATCGATCAATTGATTGATTTATACAAATTTCTATTTTTAAGTGCCCATCAATAAAATTGATAGGATATTGATCCGTGTTATCACAGAACATAGAAAATCGAAAAATATAGAAAATCGTTGCCGGAGATCGATAGATAAGCGTAATCGACATTCATCGATAATTGATCAATTGATTGAATTTTACAAATTTTCATTTTTAAGTGCCTAAACTCAATTGACATGTTTTTGACTATAATTCATGATTCTTTATTAGGATATTATAACTTATAATAAAAGTTTCCGCCTGAAAAATCGAGGAAATCGATTAAATCAATAAATCGCTTGTGATTGTTTAGTCGTTATTTATCATTACAATAATATTGTACGTTTTACTGTAACGGCTTTCTGTTCACATGTTTCGTCATACCAATGATTTTACGTTATTCATTTAATTAATCTATTGATCACCTAGCTTTAAGCATTCAGTAAAATGTGTACGAGTTCATCTAAGATACATTATATCGTTGTGTCATTTTCACTTTTCGCATTTAGGTGATGACAATAAAACCTCAAAGCACTCATCAGCCTGTCCATTGATTTTCTGAAATACTTCACTGTTGATCTATGTGTTATGACAGACATTTAACCATAGATATCCTCCTGCAAAGGTTTGATACGCCAAATATATAATTGGCGAGCTTGTTGCTTCATTGTTGGTGAATTGTTGAGTGTGACAATGCATGCAGTACTGATCGATTATTTTATTATGAACTTGGTTTCAGAGTGCGCGATTGACGCTCACGGAAGACACACAGTATAGTGATATCAATCGTCTGTGGTAGTGATTCATGAAACATTGTATAAGTGGTGATAACATACTATTAACTGCTTCGTCCATTCATTTCTTACCGAACGAATAATGCCACCAACACACGAGCAATGTCGCAAGCGAGTTTGCCTTCCATGTTTTGCAAAAGCGAAGAAGGACAATAACACTTTTCGAGCTGCTACTCCAATATTGTGGAATAAAAAACAAAACTATGTGATTGAAGGACTGGATCCCAACGACGATAGACTATCGAACGTGTTATGCCCTACTTGTGTACGCACTCGGAATGATTTCGAAAATCCAAATAAGAGGACAAGAAAAGAAATACCCATCACTGACCATTCACAACTATACCAGGTCTCAACTCGTGCTGCAGCGTCGTCTTCTCATTGTCTCTGCCACATTTGCAAGATTGCCCAGTCAGCTCCTGCAGGACTTAGTGGCGCTCGTGGTGCATCAGCTATGACTAATAATCCTCGAAGCAAAACTATCGACAATCAGAGAATCAATGATGAGACCATACTTCGCCTTTGTGGAATTTGTTTCTCAGAGATTGGTCGAGGTCTCTCATATCATTGCAACAAGAGTTCACGAGTACTAAATTTGCAGAAAATGGCTGAAAATGTTTCACCAAGATCTAAAGAAAAAATAGCTGCCAACGTAATTAAAGAGAAGCAACAGGATGAACAATTGAATGATGAGCATGTTACATTATGAAGAACTGCAGGGAGACCAGTGAGTCTTCTAAGATCCCCGCCTACAAATCAAGCATCATTTCTTCTCTCGTCAGACGATATGAGTTCAATTCAAGTTGATTTGAATTTGAGTACAAATGAAACTCTCAAGTTGGCAACCCATATCAGGACTGCGACTAAAAGTAGAAAAGCAATTACACCTCATCTGAGAGAATGTCTTTATGAGAAAAATCACAAGATGGAGGAATTCTTTGTGCAGGAAGACTTGCGATTCATGATGAAAGAAAATATGAACAGTGAATGTGATTGGGAAATCAAACCACTAATATATTGCAATGATGTTTCAGGCCTTATTTTGAAGGTAGAAAATCTTCTGAGGCAAGTCATATGACCATGTAAAAATAGGAATAGATGGTGGAGCCAACTTTCTGAAATTTTGTCTCACCTTACATGATGACCTGAAACTGACAGAGAGGCTACAAGATCAACATATTCTGATGGAGTGGCAGCAAAATCGTGAAAAGATACAAGCGTCAAAAAACGTTTTATAATAGCTATAGTGCACAATGTTCCCGAAAACTACGTGAACTGCAAAATGATTTGGCACAAACTCTACATGAATTCCTGTTTCACTTGTCCGAAGTTGACTGTCGCCGGTGATTTGAAGATAATCAATATCCTACTTGGACTCATGAGTCATGGATCAAAACACCCGTGTGCGTCGTGCGATGTATCAAAAGAAAATTTGAGAAAGAACTTGCGAGGTACTTCAAGAACATTTGGCAGCCTAAAGGAACTCTTTTGGAGGTGGTACAGATCAGGTAGTAACAAAACCGCAGCAAAGAATCATCGTAATGTCGTACATCCGCCTGCTATTTCGTTGGATCCAGAAATCCGTGTCCTTGATGTATTTCCGCCACCTGAACTCCACCTCCTCATCGGCCCTGTTACTCTGATGTACAAGGGACTTCAGGGATTGTGGAAACATGGAACAGATGAATGGGCGCGTCGCAGTAATGTTCAAGTACAAGAACGCCAAGGTGGAATTTTCAGTGGAAATGCATGTATGACATTGTTAGAGAATACTGATGTGCTCAAAGATTTGAACTGTCCATATGCAAATTACATAGTTGCATTTGAAACTTTCAGAGCTGTCGTGAAAGCATGTTATGGAAATCGCATGGATAGTGACACAATTACAGGAGGATTCATTTTGCAGCAGCCTAATACATCAGATCTCATATTATGAAAATATTCCTCATGTTTGTGAACCTTTGGTAGTCCATGCATAAAGGATAGTAATTCGCATTGAAAGTTTGTAAACAAATTGTATTCCCTTTATCAAATGGTGATTTGAATTCATTACATAAGTGCTTAATTTGATTCATGCTTGTATTGCATCAGTATTTAGTGTCAAATGTTCTTCAGTCATTCTTTTATGATAAAAGGAATAATCCATTATTGCAAAAAGCTCACCCTTATCAGCTTTAGAATTTTTTTATTATTATTATTAAATTATTTTTTCGCACAAGAACTAATACTATGGATTAATCTACATGGAGCTCAAAAATCTGATTATTTTGTTCCTCAATGAGATTTATGATATGATTTAGAAAACTGTTGCTACCTTTTGGAGAAGTGAAATCAGATTCCTATTTCAGATTAAGCTCTTCCGTCTTTTGCCAAAATAATCTGCAATCTTAATTTTCTGCAGAAGTCTCGGGTATCTTTTTGTAATTCGATGACATTACTCAATAATAATGGGCGCAAACTTTGTCCCTTTAGTTAAAAGATTCCTAGTGTTACCATCTAAATCATTTAAAGATAAATTTACTGTAGAGACATAATCTACTCTAAAAAGGAGAAAAGCTCCCGGACTGATTACGCTCAAGAGACTTCATGTTCTCCCTCCAATTTGCTTCTTCAGTGAGATTACTCCAATTATGCAAGCAATCTCTAGAATATGGAGTATATCGATGCCTTCGATCGACTTTCATTGACATTTCATACAAGTCAACGAATTGAAGTATTCAGTGAAGCATTTCTCAGATTGGAAAATCTGAACATAACGCCAAAAATACATGTCATTATGCATCATGGTTTTTTGATTTCTGCCGCAACCAAAATTCAGGACTTGGCAAGTGGTCCGAGCAAGCTTCGGAAGCTGTTCACGCAGACTTTGAGTTATCGTCATGGAGCAATTACAAAGTCAGTTCGTTGAATCCTCGTTTTGGCGAGCAACTGTTGCATGCTGTTACAGAGTATGCAAGCAAACACGTTTGAAAACATATAATTCAAGGTTTCAAAAAATGATTTTTTTTATGGAAAATCATTGTTCTTAATCTTAAGGAGAGAATATTTTGAAACTATACTTCTTATTTGAATAATACTTTTAGCCTTTTTTAAATACCACAGTTTGTTTCCATAATGTAACAACGAGAATGATTTAACATATAATACAAAATATCTAACAACCTAATGATACATGCATGCCCACATAAATTTAAATTCCTGCGGACGATACTGAATTTCATTGCTAAATTAAATATTCATCTATAAAAATCTATCAAAATATCTTAAATTAACATAAAACCTACTCGATATAACATTTAAATCAAGTTTATAGACTAAAATCAATACTTGCACTGTATGAATTATTCTTTGATTAATCATATATATAATTCCATAGAAACTGCTTGTAAATCTTAATATAATCAAAACTATAGTTGAGTACAAATCGAAACCAAATAAGAGATAATGAATGGACTAATCAAATGAATGACGTAAAATCATTGTTATGAGGAAATATGACCAAAACAATCTGTTACAGTAAAACCTGGTAAAACGTATACCTACAGTCCGTAATGATAAATATCGACCAAAAAAATCATAACCGATTTCCTCTATTTTTCAGGCGGAAACTTTTATTATAAGTTATAATATCCTAATAAAGAATCATGAATTATAGTCAAAAACATGTCAATAAAGTTTGGGCACTTAAAAATGAAAATCTGTAAAATTCAATCAATTGATCAATTATCGATGAATGTCGATTACGCTTATCTATCGATCTCCGGCAACGATTTTCTATATATTTCGATTTTCTATGTTCTGTGATAACACGGATCAATATCCTATCAATTTTATTGATGGGCACTTAAAAATAGAAATTTGTATAAATAAATCAATTGATCGATTATCGATTAACGTCGATGGGGTGCATCTATCGATCTCCGGCAACGATTTTTTTTTATTTTTCGATTTTTCATGTTCTACGATGATACGGATCAATATTTTATCAATTTGATTGATGGGCACTAAAAGTTTTATTTAAAGTTGGTTCAGCCCCAACGTGTAGCAAACCGAAGCAGAAAAACAAAATATTTACTTCTGTGGTTTCAGCATTACCACAGTCATTTCTTGATGATCATTGATATAAAGTGAGCAATCATACATTGTAGAAAAGTTATACACGGTACATCAGGGTTTAGCATTGGCTACATTATATTTAAAGCTAGCTGTGTTCTCTCTATAGACGACCTAAGCAAGAGGACAGTGTCTCGGTGTCTGCTCTTCAAATCCAGAAAGACTGAAAACAAATCAAAGGTCCTGGCGTGGAAGCTAAAAAAGCGGAGATTGTGAGAAAATTATAATAATGTTGATACAGCACTTCGTGGAAAGTTTATTCATGGAATACAGCTAACGTCTGCACGAATTCATCATCCCTCCAATGGTTAAGAAACTTGATTTTTTGGGTGGGAGAATGCGTCAGATGCATGTCGCTTATCATTTGAGCGCTCTATTGATGCTGATCAACTTGCATGACGCTTGAAACACAATTGTTCGATTACAAATGAGTTCAGAGTGCCTATCCCAATTCGTGCTAAGTGCACACATCTGCATGTGTATGTTGCAATGTGCATGTAGACATGTTATACGTTGTACATACAATGTAATATCACTATGTCGCTATTAGAAGGCAGCAATTTAAAATCATCTGAAGCTGCGAAGCAGCTGAACAAAATACGATCAGATTCTAATTTTAATTGAATAAGTGAATTGTCAAAGGTGCAAAAGTGACAATTTCATCGCAATGTTTTATTTAAAACAACACCTTCAAACCGTTTTGTAAAACCAGGTTTTCAAATATGGATCTAAACTCGTGCTTTTTTACATTGTTCTATATACATACATAATGTATCCACATTTCAAAGGAGTCTATGGTTTCACAGCGTCACCTTCAAAGAGGGTTTTCTCAAAGTGATTGTCTTCAAAATTAGTATTATATGTATGTCTCATTCATGTACGTTATAAGCAGAACTGAAAACTTTCGGATGCGAAGGTTCAGGATGCTCTCAAGAAATTCAGGCACTGTCAGCAAATATAAGCAAGTATAGCAAACGTACAACTCGGTAAAATTACAAATAAGATGCTATCGGCATTACAGGTGCTATATTTCACTTACAGAAAACAACTTTTGAGGTTTCTGACACATTTAATCTGCTGTTCAATTGAAAAGAAGTGATGGAAAGTACTGGATAAGCAAAAGGCATTATCACGATGCTATATGTTTTAAAGAATTTCAAAGAACATAAAATATCTAAAAAGAATGACAACCATTAGGTCCACAAAACTAGACATGCCGTCTCTTCTTCTGTTTGACTAGAAAGGAAACATTAGAACATGTGACGTTAATGAAATGGCACAATCTGCTGACATAATACCATGCCAATCAACAATAAGCAGCCAGTTCAACATTAAACACGCCAAATTGTGCAAAGTTTCAGTGACTGTTATCAAACGGATCACACAGCAAAGAGACACAGTCGATGTCAAGTTCTACAGAGAAGTTTGTGAACGTTTTTTCGTGCGCCTGCTAACTTTTTTAATAATGATCGGAGGGCCCGACAATATCGAGAAAACGTTTGCTCAATGATCTGAATTTTACGAATTTGAAGGAATCGTGACGATTGGAGCATTTTGAAGGCACTCAGAGCAATCCGCAAGCGACGCACGACTATTTTTCCTATCTCTGCAAGGTATTAAAAATTTCTTTTTGCCCACTTAATAAGTTCCTGCATGTGCCATTGTTTTGAATCAGTCTGCACTTCTAGCAAAGTGATACGATTAAACAATCTAATTCTGTGGTTTTAAGACATCATTCATGTTGTAGCGAGAGAGCTTATCAGCATGTCATTCGACACGTCACACAGTATATTGACAACGAAGGTCTGTCGCAGTGCATTGGATATCTAAAGAGAATCTTCTTCCTAGATATTCAATGCACTGCGACCGACATTTGTTGTCAATTCAAAGAGCATAGTTTTCTTTAAACCCCAGGTTTGGACTACACCGATTGTTTTCATACAACAGTTACAATTAATTGCATTTCAAATTCAGCCATTCAGAATGTTTAATAAAATGTCTAATAAACTTCAGAATGTTTAATCAATTACAAGATTACAAATACAGAAAAGAGAATGGTCATGTAGTTATAGTGATGCACTTCAACCAATCATATGTTTATTGTCGAATGTTATGTTTTGACAGCAAGCGTATGGGCTGAAAAGTGATGAAAGTCTTTCAGGTTTTGACGATGATAAATAACAACATTGGAAAATTTTAGCAAGGAAAATAAAACTAAACTCATACTAATAAATTTTACCTTGAGCGCTTTCGATGACTCTAATCATAAGATACTTCATTTATAAGAGGATTTTAAACAATCTTGCACTGAAAGTTATAAACATTCAAATTATATAGCTATGAAAAGAGATTAAGTAAAAAATTATACATAGGTACATACTAAAATCGAGACATTAGACTATCAGAAAATGACATAGATAAGATGAAAGCAAAAAGGACTAAGACCATGGTAGAAGCAAGTCCCTTACATATTCTTTCATAACACACAGCGAGGGCCTTGAACCGCTTCAACAAAATGGCATCAGTGATCTTAACATGGGGCACATTTCTGCAATACGCAGCAACAGAAAAATATGATTCGATTTTGTGTCCGGCAAATAGATTGCAATCCCAGAGATGCTTACATCTTGAGCTGTAATTTTATTGTATTATTAATTATATATTATTATAATATAATATTACATAATTCTCTTTTCATAGCTATATAATTTGAATGTTTATAACTTTCAGTGCAATATTGTTTAGAATCCTCTTATAAATGACGTATCTTATGATTAGAGTCATCGAAAGCGCTCAAGATAAAAGTTATTAGTATGAGCTTAGTTTTATTTTCCTTGCTAAAATTCAGTGGAAGGCTGTTTTAAGTTTTTGAAACATTGGAGAACTTTAAGTCTATTCTTCCGAAAGCAGTACTCTTCCACTACAATTTCAAATTACTAGAGTACATTTCAGCGTAATCATCAATCACAAATGCAATAATTACACAACAATCCGTTGTCAAATGTACAATTACAATGTTGTAAATTAACCTTGTTGAAAGGTAAATACGTCAGTGATTATACATGTAGTAGCAGTCTCGCTCTGCTCAATTTCCGGATCGCTCAGATCGTTCTATGACAAGGAAATTAATTCTACAGAATACCTTGCTCTTCCTTTCTTTCAAATTATGACAGTATGCACTTGCGCAATGGCAAGAGAGTGAATGTCAATCAAATTTCCCTTCATTTTATCTTTCTAACAAATGTTGTACATACAAGCTGCAGGCTCATGAGGACATTTTACGAAAGGACATTTTCTGCAATCGTGCATAGGTATGCAGTGAACTACGATCATTGCCATTTTCTTTTATTTCGTGCCCTTCGCGATTGCACTTATCAATAACTTACATAAAAGCCTCCTATTTTGTAGCTAAAGAAGTTTCCTCTGAAATTTCAGATTTTAAGGAAAGGGTGCACCCTATGGGAAGCGTGAAAGTTTCGTGACAAGTCTCAGAAGAAATGTGGACTCGTCTTATCTATGAACAATGAAGTAATTCTCATACAGAATGAGATGAAAACTGAAGCTCTATGTATCAGCAAGAAGTGTTTCGATGTGTATTCCCCATTTCCTTTCCCTATGGTCACAGAAATGAACATTTTCAGTAGGGTAGAGTGGGGTAAGACGCCCCCCCATCGATTTCTCAGAAGTCTATAATGATGCAGGATATTTGACCACTCTCAGGGTCAATACTCATGGAAAAATGGGTCGGAACCCAGAAATCATTGAATTTTCATCATTAGTTTAGAAAATATGTTGCTTTTCTCATTTTCGATGCTTTTGATGTAATTTATTTTGAAGTTAAATGAAGTATTATGAAGCAATCAGACATCATTTTGATATCTTTAATGCAGGACATTTAAGTTAACGCATCACTAGATATGATTTAATCAGCTGCTTGATTCACTTTAACGTTTTCATTCGGAAACAGATTGAAGAAAAAAAGACACAGCTGGTGGTAAGACGTCCCCCGGGGCAGTTTGCCCCCATAATACGTTTTAACGCCATCGTTGTCAACGTCATTAATTCATATCTTCTGAATTTACTGGCATTGATTTCAAGTCAAAATCACGACCTTTTTCTTTGTCTATGCGCACTGATTAACCAGTTAATCAGTGCAGTTACTTTATGATCGCGCGAGTTGGGTATGTAATCACAAGCATCATGCGCGTAGACGTCAGATATGAAAACTAGAACCACAGCGTCCAAGAAAGCGGAGAGCTGAAAGGGCACGAAACCTCACGTCATCTCGAAATAAGCAGCACCTACAGGCCAAAGAGAAAGTAGCTGTATATCGTCTGCCACTAGGTCTTCGTACAGTGAAGAAGACCAAGTCAATCCCAAGAGACGATTCAGAATGCGGTTGCATTGCATGCAACGAAATGTATTCGAATAGCCGACCACATGAAAAGTGGATATAGTTGGTGTATACAATGTAGTCAGTGGGCGCATGAGGAATGTGCTGCCGGCAATCTGCCAAGTTATATTTGTGAATTATGTTTTTTACTGATAAGTCCAGTGTTTCGGCCTAATATTGTTCTATAGGCCCCTGTATGTTATAAAATAAATAGCTGGAAGACAAGTTGCTTTGGTTTTACCAGATGATCACATCACATTGGTCGAATAGACAAGCTTTCCTTAAGATATTTCATAATTTTAAAAGTTGGGAGTGGGTTGCGCCCAGGGTGGGCGTCTTACCCCCTATAGGAGGTAAGACGCCCCATTTGGTACTTTTTGAAAGTTGAAAAATATAGGATCTTCTCCGAATTTCTAGCTGTATTCCTTGTCCATGTAACTAGTGCATACACTGAAATAATTAATAATGGCAAGATCTGGCAGAAAGAACCTCAATAGTTCCTGAACAGTCGAATCTCGCTTAAGGGAGGGCGTCTTACCCCACTCTACCCTATTTCATGGTGTGCCACTTTGAGTTGATGCATTCATTTTCGCAATGTGCTCAAAATTTGTTCAAGGCGCTTGTACATGATAAAGTACTTAAAGGTTTACTGAACCACTATGATCTGTGGTTTGTTTTTATTAGCGTTGTACGAAGTGTTGTTATGTACTGCTCTTGTTTATATGGCATTCTAAATGCGGAAACTGTTCAAATAATCGAAAGACTTTTTATACGCGCGAGGAAGACCATTTGTTCATCCAACTGTCAATGCAGCAGCAATGCACTTCTATCAAAGACGCCTACTAAATTTCAAGTGCCAACTGACAAGTCACCCACTGTATTCAATCGCACCTCACCCAAGAAATGGAAGACCGACAGTCCCTTACATCAGAACGAGCTAACGACAGAACTGCTTTGTGATAATGACAATTTCGGTTTTGAATAACTTCACTGATCATCCATGTGCCATTCCTTACTAACTTCATTATGACATACTACTTTTGATTTTCAATTAGAAATTACATGTATATATAATTCATTCTTATTCATATTCATAAAGACTTACAAATTCACCTTTATATAAAGACCCCATCACATCGTCATGGAAAATCAACTACTCATTTTCTAGAATTCTTAATTGTAACAAAACGAAGAAAGAAAGTTATCAATAGACATGCATTTCGCAATGCCTTGATGTCTTTAGAACCCCGCATCAACAGATAAGTGTGCAGAGTTTTCACAATGCAAGAAAATGAAATGTAAAATGAATAAGCAATCTCGAGATTTTCTATTTGCAAAGTTTTCAGAACGCATGTTAATGCTCATCTTGAGATTCTTTTGAGTCTTAATGATATATACGTGTATCTTCTTCGATGTCTGAGTAAGATAAATTGATAAGTGCATACACCTCATAATTATCACACCAAAGAAAGACTGAGTAAACCGCCAATAACTGCGGTTTTGTGTTGGTCTCCATTTTGTTTATTGGCAACATCTGATTTAAAAGTTTCTGCACGCAATTCTTTTCTGGAAAACTGCAAACAAAGTTATTTATCATCTTCGCTATTCGAACCGCACTTCAGTGCGAATGAGATTTGTTAAAAAAACATCAATCCCTATTGCGATGCTTTTATACAATATCTCAATACAATTGTATTTCAATATTCTGATGATCGGACCGTCTTAAAAATATTTGATTGACAATAGTGTCTATTATTAATTAAATGAATCAAGTGACATAATGATGAAGCAATTTTCACTTTGTCAAAGTTTTGTATGCTTTTTATAGCTTTTGGTTTGCTTTCAGCAAGAGAGTCCGGTGATGAAATAGTCCACAATAGCTTTGATGAAAATGTTATTCTTTTTCAAGGCCCATCTTTGCTTTACAGGTCATTCCGGTGTATTTTCTCAAATTAGTGTCCTACAATTACTCATAAAACTTACAGAAGCAAATGCATGTCATATTTTATCGGAATGATGAAAATTCAAACGAACATCTTTTTGGAGCAGCATTTCATTGATTGTACTCTGTGGTTCAACTGCATCACCATTTCTGCATTCCTAAAAACAATGGCTTCGGTTTTGTCCCATTGAATATTGCTCCTGTCTCTGTGCATAACTCAATTTCTTTCAACATATTATCCATTATGGTCGGTAAATGTAATTTTGAAAGCATCGTGAATCAAATATATCGAAAAATACTTTGCGTAGATAAATTTTTTTGTTTCCAATCGGTATATATTAGACCATGCTAATTTTAATTGCAAAATTTTGAATCAACCTATTCATGAATAGAGTTTGAATAGGTTGAGTAGAAAAATGAAATATGTCTGTTTAGAATTTTGCCATTGTGACACGTAAATCAAACAAACAGATATTGTGAAGAAAATTCACGGCACGCACGAGTGATGCTATCGATTAATTAAACTGCCTTGTTATTTCGAGGCTCAAATTCAAATGTGAAAAAAGAAGATAGAGTCAACAATTTTTACTGAATTTGTTCGACAGGAAAGAAAGTTCCCGAAGCTTTCATGACATGGAAATTTGGCTGTTATCAGATCTTTCGACCGTTAAGGTAAGTTGAAACTTCTCCTGAAATCGGCATTCTTATCTTATCTAAAATCAAACCTTCACTTAGACACTTCCTACTTACAATTTACGTAGATAGACAAATCTCGTCTAAAAATTGGTTACTTTCATTCTCAAAAAGATTCTCGACCCGCTCTCACAGCAGTGCAAATAATCTTGCACTACAATACCGTGCAAATTATCAGTACTCCATCAACTCATCAACTCCCACTGAATCTACTTTTCTGTCGAATGATGAAGTAACTGAATTAATATTTATACTCAGATTCGCTATTCAGTGTAGACTCAAAAGTTCCGATGCTATATACGAACTATTTGCAGTAATTAGGAAGCCTAACAAGATTAACTGCAATTTGGGCAATGTTATGTAGTATTGTAGTGATAAGTACAGCATGCAGTCTTTGCGAAGTTTTTTATTTTTCTCTGTAATCAAATCAGTTCATTCATTCTTAAAAGATCTGACAGTTTTGTCTTTGACTCTTCACAAAATTTGGATGAGAATTTGGGAGTCTGCAGACTATTGGGTCTGCATCTGTAATCCGCTGATTAAAACAGTTGATTTCTATTACAAGTTTTTATCGAGTATCTTGAACGCACATGGGAATAACTCTATATTTAAATGGTAGAAGATTGTAAAAAGAATTATAAGACTGTATTCCAAAGTACTATCTTTAATGGATTCTGAATTTTAGGAATTTTAGGAGTGTGGTATATAACACCAAAATTTTACCAATAGAGAGAATTATTAGGTAAGGTACAAGCTGCTGTATTTTTTGCAGATGGCTTGGCAGTCAGGCTTTGACAGTTTAATCTGACTTAATTATAGTTTCTCATCTTCAATGATTGGAAGGATATTCTAACATTGAGTTCCTTTATTGAATGTTTACATTATATCGCAGAGACAGACACACTTTGTGAATGTAATTTCAAAGTGTTTTTCTATATACACA
Source organism: Prostheceraeus crozeri (assembly GCA_907163375.1). NCBI lineage: Eukaryota > Metazoa > Platyhelminthes > Polycladida > Euryleptidae > Prostheceraeus > Prostheceraeus crozeri. The sequence goes on along the minus strand of CAJQUW010003313.1, from coordinate 163,914 downwards.
CGGTGGTTCACTTCATCGACACGGTCATTTGATCGACAGGGTCTTTTCATCGACAGGCCTTTTCATCGACAGAGTGTTTTCATCGACAGGGTGTTTTCATCGACAGGGTGTTTTCATCGACAGGGTGTTTTCATCGAGAGAGTCTTTTCGTCGACAAGTGTATGACATTTGCTCAAAAGTAAGAAGATAATGTATCCCGTCGTTTTTGTGAAAAGCATAAATTTTTACTTATAGCATTTTGATAATAGGTCTACCGATGTGTTTGACACTAGTGTCAATCTCAAGGTCATTCTTAGTTTCAAACGCGTCGGGTTTGCCCTAATGACAAATGTTTAACATAAAAATCAATAATTTTCAAATAACTGAAAGAAAATTCATTTTGACATAAGACAATGAAAAGCCTCCCACACAAGCGCTTCAACGACTTGATGAACTTAATCTCTTTTCTCGATAAGTTTTCATTGTGTTTCCTGAATGAAGTCAACGCTCAATCTTTAATGATTTGAGACAATTGCTCTGTAAGTGACAAGACGTTTTAATCTGCTGAAGATTATTTCATTACTCAATATATTATTGAAAGTGCAATACTTTTATCGCATTCTGTCCCTATCAAATGACATTTCATTTTTACCGTAGGTAATTAATCTTCCTCAATCTTAGCTAGAAGTAATTCTCAGCAGCAGTCGCGCCCGATTTTTTTAAAGTGCAATGAAAACTAAGACTTTCACTCTGTATTTATGATAGTTCGAAATGCAAAGTGACAAGAATTCTTCAACCAAAAGGGGACACCTAAGGAGAATAGGCATGAATAAAGTTGATCCTGTTATCGACATATCATTTTACAAAGACGGGATCTTTGTTAGCAAAAGCAATGAATTCTGGAGCAGGTTCTACAGCGAGAAGCAGTGTCAAACTCATATTCTGGCAATCATGGAATATTAGTTGTTAATGTCTACGTGCCATTTTTTCTGAATATTTTTGTGTTTTCTGTCAATCTGTTTTCTTTAATTAATTGCTTACTTCTTCGCTGAAAATTCTTGCTGGCTGTTCATCCATTGCTTATATTAGAGGAAATCCCTGAGGCCAGATGTTGACAAGAAAAATAAATTCAGTTATTCTGAGCACTTTCAGTGCGCTCCGCATGAAAGATCTGAATATCAACATGGCCTTACATGAGGATTTACTGAGCACATGGCTACACATTGCATTAACAAACGGAATTTTGCTATGCTTGACCCTCGGTAGCTTGTAGGACGACTGAAAGTATAGCTTAGGAATTGTCGTTTTGCCGATGTTGGTTGACAAATTAAAAAATATATTCTACAAATGTGATCTACTGATTAAAAAAACAAGAGGTTCGTGCGCGAATTTAGGAAGAAAGCTTACATGCTCGTGATAACAATCCCCAATTTTAGGCTCCACTATGCCGAGTTGGAGAACATAATCAACTGAACATGTTTCGTATTTCCTAGATTACGCTCCTTTGCAAGTAAAATGATTTCCAATATACTACTGATTGATAATATGCATGCACGGTGGTCGATGACATGCATGGATTGATATTATTTAATAAACATTCTGTTCCGAGTCCCATGTTCCGGAGAATGCAAGTTTGCGCTACAGTGGCTATATTAACTACATTATGTTGTTTTGTGTTTTAAATCAATTCATTGAAATCATAGAGTAAGTATATAGGTAGAGTGATAGAGTGGAATTTTTAGATCCCCAATGTGCATGCAGTTTCGATTTCATTAAATCAACATGAGTCGATACCAGGTCGAGACACAGCAGTAGGCTACCATCTGTGAGATATGCAGTTTGGAGAAATGTACACGAATCTGACTGACAATGATCGCAATACCTGTCACGTTAACTTGGAGAGGCAATATAGTTTGTTAAATTAGCAATCCGATGGGCTACCATCACTAAAAGCTCAGCTTTATTATAATAAGATTATTTTCCGAAGCATGATCATGTCACAAACTGCCACTGAAGGAGGAAAACATCATAATCAAGGAGGCTTATCATATATAATTGACTTTAAAAGATGTTAATGGGTCCACATTACTATTCAGATTCAAGAAAAGACGCCTTAAAAACATGACATCTCAGTTAAGAAGCACAATAAGATCTCAACTTCTCCTTAAAGACTTGCAGGGACTAGCATTGTGATGCAGTTCATAAAATCTTTTAGATCATCAGCTTAATTTCCGCTAAATTAAGATGCTTGTTAGCGAATATATTCATTGCTTTTGATATCCAACTTGTTTCATGCTGCTTATAAAGGGGCTTCATGTCAGTAGTATATAAATTTGCAAAAATTAACCTTTTTAAAAACTGCTCAAATAATTTTTTGGACCACAGGAAGGCAATCTCCGTAAAAAACTGAATCTTTTGATATAAAAATTTCACTGTATACAGACACTTTTTTTGAATCGACACTCTACCTGTACATGCTTACTGTATGATTGAAATACATCCTCTCTTTCCAGTCTTTCATCATCCATAGTTCTAATTTTTTTTCATGGCACATCAACATTCGTCATTTGTAAATATCGTTACATACCATTTGAACATGTCTTCTGCACATTGTAATAGCGCATACGTACATCCATGCATCTCATTCATCATCATTGCCCTCATTGACTTGAGAATTTCGATGTCAAACATTTTGCCACCAAAAAAGGGGTTTCAGCTTGAAAACTTGAAAATAAACGTTCTGATGTTCTTATAATATATGGAATAATATACACAGAATAATTCTATACCGTAAATGCATGATTCTTGTGATTAAACTCTAATACGATGCAATATGTTACTTGAAAAAATTAGCGGTACTTTTCTGACGATTACACTTAGTGGCCTGCTTGAAGATTGAAGTTTGGAAATAGCTGCATTGTATAATGTACTTCAGATTTGCACAAGAACACCACACTATTGTCAGGTTAAAGAGTCAGTAAATGCTGCTGTCAAGGCATACGTAACCTGGAAATTCTCTAAATTGCAGTGATGTTCTAGGTCGTAGCATCTTACATTTAAAATACATGTGAATGCATAATAGGGAAACGGCGAAACAATCATTCGGACTGATGCCCACGAAATCAAATTGAATTTTCAAAATTACTTTTGAAATGAGCGGGAAGCGAACAGAGAGAGAACGGTGAATGTGAGGTGAACTGGAAGTGCTGAACTTGGATTGAGAGGTGTTCATTGCCTAATTTCGTGAATTATGAAAATGAGCATGAACTGAACGCCGTTCAAAATTGTCGTAAACTCCCTTTGACCCACAACTTGGTTTATGTTTACGTAGAGAACAGGCAAAGTCACAGAATTAGATTCATCTGCGCGCGCTTCGGTTTCCTAGAAAGGAAGGCTTGTATGTAGCCTTAACATCGAAATGGCACATCACAGAATTAGACAACTTGCTCCTTCTCGAATGGATAATTCGTGTATCGCTTGCTATTGGAAATGGCAATTAAACAATAAGCTGTCAGTAGACGACACCAGAGTCAGTGAGAGATGCGTGCGTGCTGTGAACTGTATCACTTAGCACACACCAAAACACACACCGGCTAACATTCGATTCAGTGTATGTACTACACAGTGAGCAATGACGAGGAGAGGATGTGAAATCATCAAGTGAACTAATTTTCGTACTAATAAAATAGCCACTATGTGAGAAAATCTCTATTTGCTGGACAACGTTTCGGGAGTCACCTGCTCCCTTCCTCAGGTCACAAGAGGAAGGGAGCAGGTGACTCCCGAAACGTTGTCCAGCAAATAGAGATTTTCTCACATAGTGGCTATTTTATTATTACAATTATCCGACGAACATTTTCGGTTACCTGGATTAATTTTCGTACGCCTGCTACTTTTTTTAATAATGATCGGAGGGGTCAACATTATGGAGAAAGCTTGTGCGCAATCATCTGAATTCTTCGAATCTGAAGGAATTTTGGAAATGGAAGCACTTTGCTGGAACTCACATTAATCCACAAGCGACGCACGACTTTTTTCCTATCTCTGTAAGATATTAGGAATTCCTTTTTGGCCGCTTAATAGGTTCCTCTATGTGCCGTCAGTTTCGTATTAATCACACTTCTAGCAAACCGAAGCAGATAAACAAAATATTTAATTCTGTGGGCAAACTCCTTGAACAAGCGAAGTGCTTTGACTCATGCAACCAAATTTATTTGAAATAAAGCGCCTAGCAAAAATCTCTATAAAAGGAAACAACTGTACAGTAACTACACGACGCCGATCTGCATTCAGTTATCCTGACCGTACCGCGCGCCTGATGATCATATAGAATGCTGAGTGCCAATTCATGCATGCAATAGCAGAAGGCGGGAGGACCATGATTCCGATGATAGTAATAGAAAAAACTCTCCCGAGTGAAAATTACTGCCGATGTATGAATATATAAAATTCAATAAATGAGTGCCAATTCACCTGTGTGTAGAATGCACGTTGCTGTGAGTTTGTTCATTCTGGTTTTGCTTTTTCCTTTTTTTATGATTCAGCCGCATGTCAAAAGCAGAATAAATAAACGCAGATCAGCCTATGATGCAGTCATCCGGCTTGGTCAACCATTTCAGATGTTTTTAGTTAGTTTGGACCCTTGCAGGTAGAAATGCAGCGTCAAGGCAACTTGGTCACGCAATGCTTTATGAAAATCATATGTAAATAACTAAATATGCGTGCATGTATGTAGAATGTACATATGTTTGCATGAATATGCTTGTATATTCCTTTGCATAACTGCAGTAGGCGAAGTTGATAGTCAAAATGAACTAATGAACTAAATGAGCTACAAAACTAATTTGCATCATGCATCAATACATGTAAATGTTCTCCAATGTTTGTCAAAGTCAAATGCTTCTCGCACTTGATTGCATCAGTGTGACAGACATGCTCTGAGTAGACTTTTACAGAATCTTGATTGCATTTCAGTGCAACTAATCAATTGTGTAATTTCAACAACTTATTCCCATAAATATTTGTAAATATAGAACTTAGAAGGACATTTTAGTTTAACATCGCATAAATCTCTTTATCTGATCCTTTAATTAAAAAACCCTCTTGTTCCTCACATAAACTCTGAAGGTAATATGGATATTCACTTAGCTTTTCCGATAAGAATTTTGTAAAAATATTGACGGAAAATGTACATGCAAGTTTTAAGTAGAAAATTGTTGGAGGCAATATGTGTATGCTCAAATACTCAAATAGCTTTAGATGACATTGCAACAACTGTTCATTGTCTATCAGTTCTCGAGGAGTGATTCTTTTAAAGGAAGGGGACGCCATGACAACAAATGTCTCGAAGTTTGATTCATAGAGTGAGATTTAATTCCTTTGATACAGAGTTTGTCACGTTTTACTTATGAGAAAAGTCACTCATTGCAGAATTGCAATTTTTTGTCTGAGAACTCAAATAGATCCTCATTTCTGTCCACTAGGAAGCATTCGTTGAAGCGGTGATGGAGAAATTGGAATAAATAGATTGGCAAAAAATTGACAATACACCCATCGATGTGCTGGTGAGAGATATCATAGAATGCAGGTCGCTAATTCTCACAGGATCAAGTGAGTCGAAGGTCCTTACTTTATTTATCCTGTTTTACAGGATATTATTACAGAAATATTTGGATCGAGAAAAGACAAAAGTCATCGGAGACCAGGTAATTGTTTCATCAAGAAGTGAAATAACCAGAGACAGGTTAGTCAGTGTACGATGAAACTGTTTGCCATCAGACAGTCTTGAAACGAAGCTTACAAATGTCGAGATGAAAATAGCTACTGGACTGCGTTTGGGCTCCCTTATGTCAACCACACAAGTGCTCATGTGGAGAGACGGTTGATAAAAGTGGCATTCATGGCCTCTCTTGCAAACGAGCAGCCGGACGAGCATCTCGACACCATGCCGCAAAGAGCATCATTACCAAGGCACTAAGAACGTTTGAAATCCTTGCAAGGTGCAACGGCAAATGGCCAGATGGCATGTCGCTAGTGCCATTCTCAAAGGGGCGATGTTAAGACTATAAAACTGGACATCATCGATTTTTTTTAAAAATCGACACATGGATGGATGCATACAAACTTGCAGGGAGTCTTGTCAACACCGCAGTGTGTCTCATAACAGCGAATGGAGCACAAAACTTATTCCATCTGCTCACTCGCGTATTTCTGCCAAGGATTGATGATATTAGATCGAATTTCTCCTGCCAATTACTTCTCCTTTAATGAAACTAAACATATCTTTGTTTACTTTGAAGAGCTAAATAGGGATTGAAATTATAACTACTCACGCTCTTCAAGAGTTGCGCTATCATATGCACTGTATATCCCTGTCGGAGTTCACATCTACTATCTTCACGAAAGTGGACACAGGGACATGCTTCAACCCTAGAACTGCACTTAAGAAGTTGTTGGTGAATAATAACCTTGCAAGTCGATGAACATTGGTGTCATTTGAAGAAGTGTGCTCGTGGCATTACGTTGGTGAGTGGCGAGAGCTCCAGAACCATGCATAGCACGTAGTTGACAGACTCAAAGAGCATAAATGAAACGTGAAGATGGCTTCTACAAATTCTAAAGTGTGACTTATCACCTTCTATAAAGCGATTGTGGGGATAATCGGTCGCGATGTGAAGTTAGATAAGGAACAGCTCGTTAGAAAGAAGTATTAAGGAAACTGTGTGATCCAAGAAGAGACTACAATATTGGATATTCATGGACAAACAGAACTTTTGTTCTGATCACTTTCAACTCCATTCTGATAATTATTTAGCTTGTTCTCGAAAATGCCGCTGTTCTGAGCTCCGAACCAATTGACACCGGCGCTTTATTTTCATATTAACATAAATATTCTGTTTTCAACTCCAACATCATTACCGGTGCTCGCATCTTGCATGTACAGTGCTGGTCAGTTAATTGAAAGCATCCATGAAAAAAGGTATTTGTGATTTAAATCAATGTTATCTCTGAGAGCAGAGGTTCCCAACCAATGGTACGCGAGAGCTCATCAGATGGCACGCTGGTACCTGTTCGAAGTAGGCTGCATGTTTCATGGTGATAATTTAATCTATTCATGTCACAGACCAAATCTATTAGGAAAAGTGTTGGTCAGCTTGAGAACATTAGATCGACAACAAAATTCGATGCAATTTGTCGCTTTTCTTAGTCTCAAAGGACGAAGATTTGTCTTGTGCATAGATTTCATCTTGTCACATCAAACTTTGTATCATGATGTTTAGATATCAATGCGACAGGCGATACAATGATATCTATTGAGCGACCGACAGATCGAAGTCGACAGAACAAAACCATGCATTTTAGATTATGCTTGAAGCTCAGCAGGCCAAAATCACGCATTTTGAGGATGCTTGATTGATCAGTTGGTAGAAAACAAACAGATGCAGTGTTCGCATTACATTGTATATATCAGTATATTTGATTAGAGCGGTATATTAAATAAACTATTTTCATTTGTTCAGAAGAAGCATCCGCAACTCATAGAATTACTGTTCTTTGTTTTATGTTTGTTTTATTTCCAAAAAATAATTTCTTCGAAATAATGAAGGATTATATCTTTCCTAAGTCGTACCAATTGTCATCGGCGCGCTTGGAGCAATAACTCCAAAGTTGAAGGACTACCTCCGCAGACTACCAGGTAGCCATGTAATTCACAAGCTGCAGAAAGCAGCGCTTCTCAGAAGTGTACATATCCTCCGAATGCACCTAGGTCTCCTAGATACTTAGTAAGACTCCGAAACTAGGTATGTATCACCGAGCATAAGTGTCCTAACATAAAAGGAATTTCTTCGACACTTAGTGGTACGCGGCGAACGTGTAAGGTCTGACGTGGTACTGAGACCTTTGAAGGTAGGGAACCACTGCTCTAGAGCAAGAAACTCTTCAATTGTTTCAGTCAGAAATGTAAATTATATGAAACATGACGAGCGCTTCACTAAATCATAGTAGTGGCCTCTGTCCGCATAGATTACCTTCTTGAGCTCCAGGGCTTCTTGAGCTTCTTGCACATGTTCTTTATTCTGGGACTGTGGAATCGAGTGTTGACAAGGTTGGTCATCAAGCCTTTCCTAGTAAAAATAACTATCTTCATGTTAAGGCAAGCAACCTGGCAATTGATAAATGTATCAAATCTCAACAGATGTAACCACCACGAGACATTGTTTCGGCCTCGATAAATTTATCAATTGCCAGGTTACTTGTCTTAACAATGTAATGAGCAGCGCCTGCGTGAAGCGCCTCAATCTCGGATGCGGCATTAAGTGATTGCAGAATGCAATCCGTCCCCCACGTGCCTGCGTTAAAGCAATGCCTTCCTGGCTAATCCACGCTCTCAACAGATGGTCCGGTGGCCTTGTGGTTGGAGGGTGTACTTGCACGTCCTCTAGCTCCAATGTCGCTGGTTCAAACCTACCCACGACTGATGAGGCACAACAGGCCGAAACATGTCTCGTGGTGGTTACATCTGTTGAGATTTGATAAGCCATCCTCATGTTGTCACAAATGTCCCACTGGGTTTCGGGAATGAGCATGCTGTCGGGCCATTCAACCACATTGATCTCTTGATCCTGTAGGCTTACTAAATAATTCTGTCATCAATCACTTGATAAAATGATTAAGTTTCTTATTGTTTTTAAGTCATTATCTTTTGAAGAATTTCCGCGCGTCTATGCAAATTCCAGTCGCTTTTTCATCATCTCTAGGGTTTGTCTCGAGTTCTGTAAAGCGGTTCTGAAATACTCGTAGTGGCCACCATTATTCAATTATCTCTGACCCTTGTCGATGCAACAAAGGTGCTGTCCCATAACTTGTCAGTTGTGAAAATGTTATTCTTCGATAATTCTTTATCCCCTATCAACAGTAATGTCTTTTTTGTGAAATATGTTTGTTTTTACGTCTATATTTCCCGTGTTGAAAAGTGCCGCACAAGTTAGTGAGTCAGATGACAGCTCTTACATCGTACATTTTCCGCAACATGGCCGTTTGACTAAGTTGGATTCATACCTTACTAGAAGAAAGAAACAATCGACTTTCAACAGATGTGTCACGCAGACGTCCCATGATTGAAAAATCAAAGCAAAACACTTAAATTTACCCTTTACTCAAAAAAGTTCATTAAATATTTTTTTATTACTCTCTTCATCAACAGATATCTTAATTAAAGTTGCATATACATGCATGTGTGCCTGAATGCGTGAATTGTATGAACTTTGTGGAATATTTCTTACAGAAAAATGTACAAATTTTGAGTATTTTTCCTGTCATCGAGCAGAGCTTTTCATTCGTAAATGGGAACCAAATGGATGATGTGAATTCTAATCAACACTGATGCTAACTTGATACTTAGTGAGAAAAGAAATGATAATATAATTTGACTTTTATATTATTATATTGCCCCAAGACTCATATCAGCCTAATTACTTTATTATTGACAAGTGCGTCCAATAAATTGACCAGCAGTGTAGCTTGTCTAAATCGAATGAATCAAAAATTCGGAGGTAATCCATCTCAAGTGAAGATAATGATAATTATATTGTAATGTCGCAAACAGCTTGATTGCTAACTGTTCGAGTCTGAAAATTTTGAGTTACATATGTAAGAAAGTTGTATAGCTCTCTCTACCCGTGCTTCAAGGAGAATTCCTTATCCCAATCAAGAAACTGTTGGCATTGATTTCATAAAACTCAATCGGTGCAATCCTAGCATGAAACAACGTCAACTTGACCACTAATAGAATAGCAAAAATGTAGCGGCTGAATCAGTGGAGCTTGAAAAGTGAACCACTGAAATAACTGAGTCACAAGTCCCTTAATTAGTGATTAGCGGATTAGCGAACTTCTGGCTACCAACACTAAGAAATCCAGAAAGAAACTGAAATATGTTGGAACTCAAGCCAATAAAAGGAAGTATTTGCACTGCATAGTGCAAGTTTTGTCATGAACAACATCTCATCAAAAGATAATTTAATGATAAAGTCATTACTGTCCATTATGTCATTTCTGTCATTTTTGTCAATTCAGAGGAAATTTAATGTCAAAATAACCGTTGCACCGACCCGTGTTTTAGACAATTAATTTGATGATTTGTCATCATTATTAATTTAACGATAACAAATCCTCCATCTGTACACTAGAATATCATTCGGAATACTTTAAAATCCAGTTCAAATAACCAACCGATTCTTTTGATTTAAACTCTGTCAGTCTTAAACTTTCACAAAAGAAATATACATCAGTGAATGATGGGAAGTAACACATTTTAGGATGCACTTTATTGATTCCATGTTGTTGCAAGAGTCGCAAGATAGCTTTGTCACATTCTTGTGTTCGTGCATCTGTTGATGTATCGCAATTTTTCCATTCTTTGACGTGTTAGTAAACTAAAGATGATTCTTGTTTTCTTCGTTTTTTGAGTCTGGTATGTGAAATTCTAATAATACTATTGATGTAAATTAATAGCTTTCGGTGGATTAATCTTATTCCCTGTCGCTGCCTATGCAGGAGAGAATTTGAGACATAGTTAGTTGCAAAATTATCGACTAAAAAAATTAGTCTCGTATTGTTTGAAGTTATTCCAAACGTTTGATGCGAATTACCCTTCAATGAATGCTGGATCAATGGCAATAATGTTACATTATACTCGCATATTTTGAAAAATATCACCATCATATGATATAACTGGCACTGATAAACATTCCAATAGCTGACTTTTCAGTCATTAGTCTTGAAACATTAATTAGACATAATTAAATCGATTTTTTTCTTGGTAAAAACAAGAAAGATATTTGAGCATTTTAGAACAAGGCAAGAATTGACGAATTGTTATCTGACGAATGCTCAACAATGTAGACTGATGACATTGAAGGCCAATAAGCCAATGAATTTATTTATCGGGATTACTGACATCGATATTTTCATCAGAGCCCGTGTAACAATCTAAAGTTACTCCCTTTTTATGACGCTGCATTCTTTGTTTATTTCGATTTTTTCTAATATGAATCAGGGTTACTTTATCAATCTAAGCCGGCCGGTTACGAATCTCGAATTAGATTACTAAGTCGGAATGCGAATTTAAAGTATAGCAGTTTGAATTCCTAAGTTAGTGGAACCTAAGGCTGCTTAAACATGACTATTAGCAGCCTAATTTACTGACAATAATAGCTTCTCCGACACATAAAGCCATATTTTAACAAGTTTTGTGTGGAAATCATACAGTATTGATGGAAATCTTTACAAAGAAACCTAGGCCAAAGTTACTGGGGAGTAACTTTGGTAGGGAGCATCTTTATCCCGACACACGGGACTGTGCATAGGCTGGCGCATTTTATTACATACTGCTACTACTTGCATCAATAGCAAAATAGGCCTATATTGAAATTTCGTACATACATATATTTTTGCAATCAACTCATATCTGCTTGAATTTTTCAAAACTTTTCCCTACATTTCCCTAACATACCTAGATAAGCTACATTATCTGAATTTCACCTACACTGTGAACACAGTCAAAGATCCATGAACGAATTATTCACAGTCAGTTGCATTTTGTGAACTTTCCCATGTATCTCTGGTAGATATTTAAATGACTTCTGTTGTTCACTTTTTATTGAATATCAATAATGATGCTAATTAATGGCAAAGCTAGATCTGACTGAATCATCATGAGTTTCGTCATGGATTGGATATCACGATATTTCGAAGCTCAACCCTGGAGATTCAATGACTTGATTGAATAATTTGAGATGGAATGACAAAAACCTGCTCAAGCTTCCCTGCTGCCGAACTAACGTGGAAAAGTGACCTTTTGTCAGTGCTTCGTCCATATACAATGAGCCATGGCAATGAACTATCTATTACAAGTCAATCTCAAGCACTTGCGTCATTCAAATGCATCTTGTTTTTGACGACCATTTTAAATTAGTAATGAGTTAACCGTCCTCATTTTTCATCAATTTAAAATATTCTTTTTGAGAACAGTCTTTGGGCCATGTTGCAAGAATTTTTGCCTGATATAGCGTTTCCCAATACCAGCGTCAGGACCCAAAAGTGGGTCGCCAGATATTACCACGGCTTCCCACGAAGTTTTATGTGCGACCCCGTTTTAAAACTTTGCAGAGCATGGAGACCCCATTTACCAAGCCCAAATATATACGACTTACAACCATACAATATACAAGTAAAAATACTACGAATACTAATATATTAATACTATATAAACAAATCAAATATATATAGTATACTATAAATATTATAGAAAAACGTACAACCATCTTCGAAATAAGTATTTCAAACATGCCATGATGAAAAAAAATCGATTAATTGCCAATGATCAATTTATAACGTAGTTGATAATTAGTCAGAGCGTTACGTCAACCCAATCAAGTAACATCACGCTCGTAGAGCGGTTATTTCTTTCCAGTTGTGATGAAGGTAGTCTCTAGCATAGGCGCTCTATTCATGCCTCAATGTCTCAATATCTGAGGCGACCCCAGAAGCTTCAATCAACCCCAAAACAATTCGGCCGCGACCGCAGATTTGGGTGGCGACCTCGCAGCTGGGAACCGCTGATATAAAATGTCGCTGACGAATGACAACAAATTCTGATTGAAATCGAATAATCACGATAACAACGCCTGGCTTGCTTCACAGATGATTCCTCGTCTCCATAATATTATGTGAAATTAACTTGTTTATTACCTGCATATTGTAACACATGACGTTGGAACCGTCTGAATTATGACGGCTGCAGCAGTCAAAATCGGCCGTTCGGTTATGGAACGGCGGCCTATTCCAGCACTGATAACACAATCAATATTCTTAAGCAAAAGTAGTTTTCATTATTTTCGCAGCATTTCATTTCCGATCAATATCGCCCAAAAAGTCTATTTTGTAATTTCCAACAATATTTACCGAACTTGTAAAGAAAGTTTTAGATCACTGTAAAAAATCTGATTGAGAAGGGCGGTTCGCCGAATTATATATTGAGAGGCAAAAACAAATTATCTGGGCGTCGAAAGATAGATTAATTTAATTTCCTTTTATCAAAATCCATTTTCTCCGACCAGAAATGGAAATCAGGTCTGTGACGTGCAAAAGCGAGTATTATGCATTAGACAGAGTGCTTATTTCGAAAACTTTAAGAGGATAAACGAAAACCGAAGGTGTGAGACTCTGAGTGCTTTATCTTCTTAAGGCATTATGTAATAGTTAGAGGAAGATTTCATGTGATTAGCCGGGATTGGAGGGTAAGTCGTCACGAGATATCGTTGCTAATCACATGTAAATCATCCTCTAACTGTTTTTTATACTATGCCATTTTATCTTCTAATGTATTTTTGCTATTTAGAAATCTCATTATTTTCTGTAATATCCCCATCCCTGTTAATTTGCCCTGTGAGCATAGAAATAAAACTAATTAGCTAAGAGAATGAAAGTGGAGTTGTCAATTTCGCATTTTGAAATATGTATTTCTATGAAAAATTTACCTCAATAGATAGTCCTTTTATACATTGTTAATTTGCCCGCCAATCATAGAGATAAAAGTGGCATAGTTTAGAAACGGTTAAAGGAGGATTCAATGATATTTACTGAGATATCTCGATCGATATCTTGTTAAAATCATTCGGGCTAAAGCCCTCGGGAATTTTAACAAGACATCGACCTCATTATTTCGGTAAATATCAATGAATCCTCCTTTAACCATTACAGAGAATGCCACTCCTATTTCTAGGCCTAGATAGTGTGCCCTAGGGTAGGCTACTCTACTTGGGGCATAGATAGTTTTTAAAAATTGTCGTTCTTAGACATTTATTTGTGGATATCTTATTAGATGTCTACCTGATCTGACTTCTGCATGGTAATCTTAATCCGGCTATCTTGGTAGCGCTCTATGTTTTTTGCATTAATATCTTGCCTTCAGGGCAGGGAAATTAACCTAGATAGAACTTTATCTGTAATGGTTAAAGGAGGATTCATTGATATTTACTGAAATAATGAGGTCGATATCTCGGTAAATATCAATGAATCCTCCTTTAACCGTTTCTAAACTATGGCACTTTTATCTCTATGATTGGCGGGCAAATTAACAATGTATAAAAGGACTATCTATTGAGGTAAATTTTTCATAGAAATACATATTTCAAAATGCGAAATTGACAACTCCACTTTCATTCTCTTAGCTAATTAGTTTTATTTCTATGCTCACAGGGCAAATTGACAGGGATAGGGATATTACAGAAAATAATGAGATTTCTAAATAGCAAAAATACATTAGAAGATAAAATGGCATAGTTTAAGGATACTGAAGTAGCATTACAAATAAGAGTGGTATTCTCTAAGTAATGGATAGAGGATGGGTAAGCGATTCTCTGGGATATAGAGAGGGAAATTATTTGATGAATCCCGAGGGCTTTAACCCGAGGAATATATCAAATAATTTCCCTCTCTATATGCCAGAGAATCGCATAGCCATCCTCTATCCATTAATAAAGTAGGCCTACTCTATCTGATTAAAAGCATGTTTGCCATTTGAAACAGTGCTATATATTCTCTTGGAAAATAAAGCATAGGTGAAGGAAATAGGTATTCTATGAAGCCAGAGGGGCAAGAATATGTAGAAATCCGAGGCCGCGATGCGGACAAGGATTTCTACGATTTTCTTGTCCGCTGGATTCATAGAATTGCTTATCCTCTAAATCTATGGCAAATGTCCAATAACCAATGTGATTGTACGAATATTTCTATGAAAATTTATAAAAAATATTTCCCTGCGACATTTTTCATATCATGGCAGATTGCCTTCACAGATTTAGAGGAAAATCAAGTTCAGTTATCCTAGACATGGAAAAATCCATGTCGTAGACATACATAAGATATATCTGTGATTTATGGCAATTCAAATTTCACAGTCATAGATATACTACAAGCGCTTCACGATTAACATCTATGATGAGTCAAATAATTTTGGCATGGAATAACATACTACTTTGAAATATAGAGTCTCATAAAGGGAATGAAACATAGCTTAAATTTTTTTTTTCATAAAACAAAATTACAGTGGCGCATCGTGCAAGTACTGCTGGGCCAGTTTACAAAAGGATAAAAGTACATCTTGAACTAAATTATGATTGGGAATAAGATAAAGGTCTTCAAGGAACGTTAGAGAGGACGAAGGGAGGAGTGGTTGGTCATTTCGGCTGGGAAATTGCTCCGCACGCGAGCAGAGGGAAAGGTACGGGCACCAATTGTCGGCTTGAGGGAATCCGGAGAGCGGGTGTACGAGTGGATAGAAAGCTGCCCCTGCTAGGGATGCTGCGGACCTATGTGAATCCCTCAGCAAGATAGACTGGTGCAGTACCGTGGAGGCAACGGAACACCAAGACAACACGCCGGTAGACAATTCTCTCCGGGAGGCGAAGTCAGGGCAAGTCGCGCAGAAGAGGAGTTACAGAGGAATCTGGCTGCAGCATTCAATACGGACTGAAATCGTCGTTGGGCGCAGATGAGGAAGACGAACAGGATCGACGAGCAGTGGTCAAGGCGGGAATGAACCAAGGAGATGATCAGGGATAGTATTGCAAGTCTGGTGATCGAACGTTTGATGGATCCGTAATGCTGCAAAACAGCTTGTCATACGCTTGAAGATTTCAGATGTCATTGACAGGTTTGAGTCGAAATGAGCACCAAAGCTACGGAGATTAGTGAGAGGCAATTGTACCCTGCATAAGTTCACTGTGTCGATCACTTGAGTATGAGCGTCCCATTCTTACAAACAAATACAATTATTTCAATCTGCTAATCTCTTTTTACAATGATGACATTTTATTTACGCTTGGCATTGCGCTATTACTCTCATCGTGCGAAGTAACAGCGACTTCATAACTTACACTGAGATTGTTAGTCTTTTTTGCAGCGAACTGGCTTTTGTAGCGCACTTGTGATTTTATGTTTATCTGTAGGCCAAATTTTGGAGGCAAAGTAAAGTCAACATATTAATACATGAGTTAAAAAAGAGATGTTTCGCGAGATGTTTTCCATATCAAGTTTTGGGAAACGTTGTCCTACGTTTCAAGGATAGATTCAGATCATTGTTCTTTTCACTCACTCACTTACACAATTGTCATAACGTGTCTCTAGGCACAGTTCTGAAAAAGGACGCCAATTGTCATTTCAAGATCGCTAAGAGGGTAGCATTCATGTCATTATTTGTGCGAGCTCATGATCATGTAAAATCAATGAAAAATTCGATTGTATGAATTATAAGAGTTCAACTTCAAACAATACGAATCCTACCTTCACGGAGAGCTTTCTAATTTCATTATTATTGGGATTGGAAAAAGCGAATCACAATCTGCGACAATTTCTGTATAAAACTATGCGGGCTGATGGAATCTCAGCTATTTCATAAGCTAGCTCATGACATAAACGGCTTAACCTTAACTTACTTACATACTTACGTCTTACGTTAGCCGCTATCATCCTTGCGGAAAATGGCCTCCCTTGTGATACGAATCCATTTCGCACGATCGTTCGCCGCCAGCCGCCAGTTCCTTGGGAGTTCGTCGCTCCATCTCTTTCTCTGTCCTCCACGGTTTCTTGTCCCTTCTCTTGGTATCCATGCTGTCGTTCTATGGCTCCATCTGTTATCGGGTCGCCTTATGACATGACCAGCCCACTTCCATTTGAGATGTTTCGCTTCTATCACAACGTCCTTTAATCCTGTTCGTCTCCTTACCTCTTCGTTTCTAACCTTGTCTTTCAGAGTGACTCCAATCATCCTTCGTTCAATCGCTCGTTGTGTTCAAAAGAAAAAAACACCAGTGTAATATAGCCAAAGCTCCTGTATTACTAAAAATTTTAGTAATACAGCAGCTTTGGCTATATTACACTGGTGTGTTTTTCTTTTGGATTTATGAGAAAATGCTGCTAAGGGATAATTTCAACTTGCTGAGCTCGTTGTGTTGTTCTGAGTTTATTCTCTTGTGATCGTGTTAGAGACCAGGTTTGGGATCTGTATGTCAGGACAGGCAGAATGCACATATCGAACAAACGTTTTTTATTCTTCATCTCTATACCTCGTGATGTTAAGTAGGGATTGAGTTTCGAAAAGGACTTCCACGCATTTTGTGTTCTTCTTAGGATTTCTTGTTCTTGGCGGGCTTGAAAGGAGATATTCTGTCCAAGGTAAAACAAAATCGTCGACATAATCTATGACGTTTCCATTGATGTGGATTAAACTCTTTTGGCCGTTTTTCAAAATTTTTGTTTTCTCGTTGTTTTCTCGTCGACCTTTTTTCCCTGCTTATTTAGCTCATCTACAATAATTTGCATGGAAGTCGCGTCATCCTCAAAAATGGCAACCTTAACATCTTCCAGGGAATGCTGATGTTGAATGCAATGATAAGGGACCACTTTATCATTACATTCAACAACTGCATTCCCTGGAAGATGTTAAGGTGACAGTTTTGAAAAACCTAAGCGGCCACGAAATGGTGAGAAATAAAGAAGAACTTGAATTTATCAGCCAGATGATGACTGACTGGTCCTTCGGCCTCAACATGCAGCATGTATCAACGATCCCCTAACTGTATGTAAAATGTAGACTTCCATTTCTATAACATTTTTGTAAGACTCCACTGATCATTTGAATTTTTCCCAAGCCGTTTATGTAACAGGCCTTTCTATGGTGTATTCTTTAGTATAAGCTACTTCATGCAATTTTAGGAAAACAGTTAAGATTTAGTAATAATATTCTGCTTGATGCACAATTCCGGGTTGATGATTGCCAAAACACTCATCGTGGAGACGGGAACTATTATTTGTTATTAATTATATCCAAGAATGCATGCTACCTTTTAATATAATCAACTACAAGCCGGTCAAACCTCTCATCACACTGAAATAGACTCTTCCATTGTATAAGTGATAATTTTCTTTCTTTTTTGCGCTACAAATCGATTATCTTGTAGGGAAACAAATGAATAAAATACATAGGAAATATACATATTAAACGAATGATGCAGAATTGCCTGGCCAACTGTAACTTATCTATAAAGTGCATTGATATTCTGAAAGAAACAATAAATGACAAATTCAGTGAAACAAAACGGAAAGAAATTAAGATGGAAGTCTGGAATTGCAAGATCTTGGCCATCTACATTGGCCCAATATGCAGAAGCAAAGCACGGGCGTTGGCACGCTGTAAACTTAGACCCAGTCTTGCAAACAATCCTGAGCAGTAGCATGGCTCTAGTGGATTCTACAGGCGATTTTGTGATTTCATTTTCAATGGCCAGTTTTGCGTTGCTTTTCAAAAACTGATAATTCCGTTAAATAAGTTTTCTTTCTTGAATATAGAAGATGCCGTGCTCATGCTATAAAACACCTGCTTTTAGTGCTTATCAGATTATCACTTCTTTATTCATTAAACTTTTCGGGTCTAATTGCCCAAAATAGGGATATCACTTCAGTTACATTTCACAGATGCGACAATGAAAAGTAAATAGGAGAGAAATTTGACCGGTTGGTCAGATAAGTGCACGTGTCCATTAAAAGCTTTGATCAAATGCTGTGTTGCAAGTTTTTCCTTCTCTACCGATTCCTCGAAAAATATTTGCAAAAAGTTTCACCATTACTGTCACATTCACGGATGACATTCAGCTCATAGCCTTTCTAAATACCTGTTGGAGATATTTTTTGTTCTTCTCTATGCTAAGATAACTAGGATAGCTAGCAATCTGATCTCTATGGCATTATGTCCTAATTTGCTCCCTGATGATGGATAATGTAGATATCAAAAACGCCGGTATAAATATATTATTACAATAAAATAAGTTACAGTTACTTTGAAGTTCTCTAGTTTTGTGAAGTCAAACCAATTTATCGATCATTTGACAAACAACAACTTAAGTTGCTGTAATGCCTTGGCATTAGACATTTAAACCTTTTTGTTTACTAATAAAAGCCTAGGCCTTACTAAACTTTCTTGATACTGCTGATTCTTCTGAATGAACACGAAAGAACTTCTGGTGAAACAAGTATTACAGAATACATCAGCTAGTAGTTGAAAGCATCTACAACAAATCAACTGCCTCTTCAGACTGATATGATTCACACTGGTGAAGCGAGACGACCGACGGTGGAAACACTACAGCTAAAATCGCCTACAGCATGCTGCTTCGTTAAAGACAATGTGCACTGATGTTCACTTATCAAAAATTTCCTATGAAAACTTATCAAATATACAGAATTTCATGTTGTTGGCATTTAACCAAGCTAATAAAGTTGGATAAAACACAATTACGTTAATTTGTATTCTTAACAGATTCACCACAGCATTCCATTATTCGTTCTTTGAAATGAAATATAATAATAATAATGTTTATATTTCAGAAAGAATACGATGGAGCCACCAACAGCAATCAACCTTTAGTCGAAACAAGAAGTCGCTTTATGTCCGTGAATAGGCACTCGGGTCGAGTTGTAAGTCTCATTTGATCGCATCCCATCTCCGAGCAAAATGATTCTATTCCGCGAAGTGTTCTAAAATTCATTGCCTGTGTCAACTGCGATCATTTTTGCAAGGCAACATGAAGATAAAATGAGCATCTACAGACTCTATTTCTGCTTTGTCAGATGTTGTTTTGGTACAGGAAATTCTGCTAGCATTTGGGTGAAGTAGAAGCACAGTACTATTTGAATAATAATGCCTATGAATACCAACTTTTCAGAGGAAGCACATGTAAATAATTGCGAGACATTTGCTATTGCTTCATGGTATAGAAGTGGAAGTATTAACCATATAAGAATAAGACAGGGAGGATGAGAGAGGGAGATAGAGAGAGAGAAATGTTTCTATTGAGTCATCAAATGAAAATGAGAAATAATTTAACAATTTGAAAATTACAGCAATTACTAGAATAATGGATTCACACAAAGTCAATTTACATTAAGGTTCACGGGCATTAACTCGAAAGATGACCTTGATATGTTGATACACATTCGTGGAACGAAAGAGTTTTGACGGAGTGACTTGCGACTAAAGACACGGTTATAATATCCACTTGGAAGATCACTCAGAAAACAGACCGCTGATCGAAGTCTCTATATCTTTTCAACGCTATTGAATATACTCAAGGCGAAGGACCATCTTCTAACAGTAATGTCATGCTTCAGATCACGCAGTTTAATCTTCAGAGTACGTCTCCAAGTGAGAATCCAAGTGAACTCCAGGAAACCGAATAATGGGACAAGTAAGACCAAGAAAGAAATCAAAAGAAGATGTAAAGGATACACTTTGACAGATAATTGCTGTTATGCGTTCGTCTATGTTGCAAGGTAAATGCTGTAATTGCTGCACGTTGTACGAACCTTTTCTCTCTTCATGATGCTGCCACGAAATGCTAGAAACTGGATCACATGTGGAGTGGAGGACAGTAAAACGTTAAAAATAGCAGATGGCACGTGTGGAAGTGTTGATGATGGGCTTTAGAATCACGGATATTGTAACGTCCTAGTGGGTGTAAGAACATGATAAAGTACAGAACTGCTTGTAAAAGTCGGATAAACGAAGCTTCGTTATGATGGATGAGAGCAACTTCATCGAAGTTATCAATTATGATCATATATTAATAGATAACAATACAACCTATATAACGGAAATGTAGTTTCCTGTAATTCATAATAGCGGCATAAACATCGCCCGCATTTTCACTAAGAAGCACTTGTCAACCACTGTCTGATCGGGTTCCCCCCGGATGTGCCGCAACCATGAATCAATATCCATTCTAGTCAACTTCAGAATGGACTCAGTATATTTCTATGATTATGACTGCTACATAGTGTCGAATAATAATCATTTTCTTCGACTAATTCAAAGGCAGATAGTTCCTCGTTCAACAATTTATACGATGCTATCTATCGCATTGATTTAAGTTATGAATAGATTCATGCGTATGCGTGATATTGATTCTTAAAAACACTTGATGTTCTAAAAGCCAAAATAAAGGTGTTCCCACAAAGGCGAATCTTCAGCGAACTTCTTCAGCCATATTCACGTTATCTTAACAGGTGCCTTTCCTTGTAGCAACTTCTCTTATTTATCTCTTATTTATTGTCATATTATGTTTCATCACCACTTACTGACGAGTCAAAATATACACAATGATATAAAATACAAAAAGCCTATTAAATTATACAGCAAGAAAGTGCATTCCTCTTTTCCGTTCCTGCAATCATTAATTATGTTGTAGCAATAAAATTCCCTGAATCATAGATTTGTGTGTTTTCGTGGTTCCCGTGAAACGCAAAAATTATGTGCTAATATTACGGAGTGTTGTTGAACACTCTGCACGTGTACAAATTTGTCTGATAGATGGACAGCGTTATACAAGCATTTCAAGGCATCATTCTTGTATATCATGAATACATTAAATATAAAGATGAGGATGATGAAGCAGCCAAATTGACATGTGATTCGCAAGGTAATATGAGCCGACAATTCATTATCGGAATTCCGTTTAGATTTATCACATCATTAGCAGAAACGCCTATAAAATAATTAGTATTAAGTGGTGGTTAGCTTCAGTTTGTTAGAATGACTCAATTTCTAGCTGTGTGTGATTTTGAAAATGCAGACATCATTTGAAGCAAACTACCGCGTATATTTCTTGAACAGGATTTGTGATACACGCACGATTCGATTATGAAACGTCTTTTGTCTGAGTAACTTAGAGGGCGAAAGACTTTGTTTTGAACACATCCTTATATTAAGGACATGATTTTCTAATGAATTTTACAGACCGAGTTTGAGATTGGTATTAATTGAGATATTTATTTTGTGCTTGATTCATTTTGCGGTGATCTCATTTCAATACTGATCTACCTACTATTGAATCGTCGAGCTGTTTTTCGTATATTATGATAATTCTGTATTGTACATGTTAGCAAACTTCATAAAATACACATATTTAAGGAAAATTTAGTCCAATTCTTGCCACTTTCATGTGCAAAAGCACTATTGATCGGTAAATGAGCTTTAAGGCACATTCGATCGAATTATATGCACAGGAAGCAAGATACAAATATAGTAGAGAGAAGACAATGTTTCGTATTTAATACATTGATCACTCGCCTGGATATACTCTGCAATTATGTTGGTTGACTTGCCTTTTTCTGAATAGGTATTCATCGATGATCTCATGTGAGATACTCATGAGCAATTCCAACTTAAGCTGATATATGAAATGAATGTGATCAAATTATGATTTCTTTGTATGATTAGTCTAATTCCTTAACTTTGCAACAACTAAAAATGTGACAGGATGCTCACCTTCTTCTTGGATTTCACTATACGTTGATCTCTCCTTTCATCTGTTTCTCCTGGTGGCCTCTTTGCCCACAATTTCGCTACGATGACTGTATAAGTCCCCGTTAGGATGATGAGGGGTACGACATACTGTAGCAGAAAAACGACGATGGTGTATGCGAGACTAGCCTGGACTTCAGGAACCGGTCCGTCGGTTACATTGTACTTTCCTGTGATGATGGACCAGTGCTCCTCGCACACTGGATCTCCAACGCTATTATACGAGAATTTTTGAACAATTGGAATCGGCAACGCGACGATAAAAGCAAACATCCAAATTCCGAGAACAATATAGATGGCAATACGACGAGATATTCGCGGTCGTAATGGGTAGTTGATGACCACAAATCGATCACAAGAAATAGTCACATGTGTCAGAGCACTTAGATATACACTCATTGCCATTACATAGGGAACTACTTTACACAAAACACTGCCGAAAGGCCAGCTACTGAACCAGTTGTCTGCCATCAAAGTAATTGGTACACAAAATAATACGTTGAGAATGTCAACCAAGCTTAGGTTGAAGAGGAACATGTTGGTCACCGAACTCTTAAAATCATGTACGACCAGATAACAAACTAAAGCATTTCCAACCAATGCAAAAACGATAATAAGACCATAGAGAATTGTAAATACTATCCGAATGGCGAGTAAAACGCCCTCTTTGTCATATTTTTCAGTTGTAGCGTTTACAGAGATGTTATTTGTAGCAAAAGAAGCTGACATCTGGTTCGAATTCGTTCAGTTTTGGTGTGCTAGTTCTTTGATAAACTGATGATTGACAAAATGATGTTTTAAAAAGCGATTTGACGACAGCCAATCCTGAAGTCGGAAACTTTCTTCTATCTCATTGAAGAATTATTCTTATCCTGTTATTTCAAATTTGCTCAACATGTGAATGGACGGCCAATCAGGACTGTCGCTACTGCAGTAAACATCCAACCACTGCTAAATGGCAGATGTTTTCTGCACAAAACCATTTGTATTCGGTTATGACGCCAAAGATGTGATGAATGAATACATATGTTTACTTATGAGCGTATGCTGTGCCCGCTTAACACTCTGAAAGTACATTAACAAGGTAAATAATCAGGATGTTAGAATATAACACGCACTTGTATGCAACGTACATGTAAATGAGTGCTAACCTATAAATTTGCATAAGTGAATAGATGTGAATAAAACTCAAATAGACAATAGCTATTTTCTTGAGGGAAGAAATATCAACTTTTCCTCCCACAGCTTTGGTGTACAGTCCGAGCGCAGCTGCGAAGGATGGACAGATAGCTAAGGGAGGAAGCGTTTATCTCCTCTCGAAAGAATATAGCTTTTCATTTTGTGATTTATAGATGTCTATTGTTCATTATAAAATTGATTATTGTATGGAGAAATCTATGAATGAGTAAGTCAAGGGACTATTTTGATATTTTAGTAGTCTTTGTCCTTTAAAGGACTTTGCATTGGAGAAGTTAACTGCGTGAGGAAAAACAAGACTGAAGGTATCGTTCTATTTAATGCCAAGGCGAATTTGCCTTTTGCTATGTCTTGATGATGTTCCACACAGTTAAGTCAGGATGAACAATAGCAGAACAGCCGTCGCATAGTTCATCATCCTGCTCAGCCACTCTAGATGTTGTAAGCTAGTTTCGGCCATTCCGAGCCATGCTGACGAGTCCTAGCAAGAAAAACGCAAACTCTGCGGCTACCAAGAAAGACACGCATAAATCATTCATGTCTCATGACCTCCTTCAATTCAATGTCGGTCTTCATTATATCATCAGTTACATTTTCTTGCTTTTCTTTGCTAGTCAATGTATATTAATTATCATGCAAATAGCCATTTTCTTGAGAGAAGAAATATCAACTTTTCCTCCCGCAGCTATGAGCGCAGCGAGGGATGGACAGATAGCTAAGGGAGGAAATGTTCATTTCCTCTCGAAAGAATGTAGCTTTTCATTTTGTGACTGTTAGATATCTAGGGTTCATTATGAAATTGACGGCTATACCGCGAAATCTATGACTGAGATAATCCAGGGACTGTAGCGATATCTTGGTAGTCTCTGGCTAATCACAATGTGTCTACAGACTTCTATGATCTTTTTACACAGGAGCTTGCACAAGAGAAGTTAGCTTTGTGATCCCGTGGGACTGAAAAGTTGATTTTTCTCCCGACAGTTTACATGGGAGAGATATCTTTTCACTGCCACACAAAATGAAAAAATATTTTTCAACATAGTTGTTGCAGCAATTTGCCACTTTTCCATAATAATGACAAATCAATCAATGGTCATATACCTTTTACTTGGGCTATGATGTGTGACGGCGACATTATGGCGTCGACATCCGATGTTAGGCAACATCAGCGACGGCGTTTTCGTCTCGCTGCGATATTTTGATTGGCAGCGACGTTTATCGACGTAGGCCTACATGTGTTGAGCTCATTAGAATGGAAGCTTGATCTCCTCTTAGTAATAGGCCTATACTTCGTGCGCTCACTTGTCGGAGCCTTTCTTTACAATAACCGAGGGGATCACAGTATTTTAGGCATGCACCTAAGTAAAAATTTATTCGCTGGACTGCATACTTGTAAAATGCTTGACTTGTGTATCGAGTTAAACATGGGCCGTATGCCTGTGTGTGTTTGAAAGCCATTCTAAGTTAAATTAATCCAGCGCTTAATCAATAAAATGAATAACTTGGATTTCAATATTTGTTAAAATCAGCACAGAAGAATCAGGTGAATTGTGCCCACGTGACTGCAAAACTGAGCTTAGTAGCCACATAATGGGACTACGTCTTGAAGACTATCACTAGTCGAGACCTATTATTCATTCACAGTCGCAAATCACATGTGTAATTGGTAAATGTCATCAATCAAGAAATGTCATGTGACGCGCATAATTTCATATGAGCGCATGCCGTTGCATCGTAGACTACATGATTCCTGCGTAAACTTCAGGTGCTGCTCACATCACTCGGTTAGGTCTAATTATCAGGATTGTATTAATTCAGAACCAAGCAGAACCAGGCTTTACTTGTTGAATCGAACAATGGATCATTTAATAAAAACATTGAATATTTTGTCTGGCCGTGCCTGGTCTGCTCTCGTGATCATGGCGCCAGAGTGACTTGCTCATAGAGTAGGTATATTAGGTAGAGTGGTAACTCCGCATTTATTAAATCCCCAATGTGTATACACTTTCGATTTTATTAAATGAACTCATGGGGATATACTCGGAATTGTTTCCAAATGTGAGATATATACACAATTATGCAATTTGGAGAAATTACAATGGAACTGAATGATTATGATAGCATAAAGCAGAAGGAAATGATATTATTTCACAGATCGTCCGTGTCATGACAGCCTTGGAGAGGTAATGTACCTAGTATATTAAATTAGCAACTCGATGATCTGCTATCATAAAGTAGGGATATATAGGTAGAGTGTCGACTCAAAAAAGCATTTGTACACAGTGAAAATTTTCATATGAAAAGATTTAGTCTTTTGAGGAGATTACGTTCCCGTGGTCCAAAAATTTATTTAAGCAGTTTTCAACTTTATATACTACCGAGATGACTATCCTATATAAGTAGTATGAAACAAGTTGGATAACAAAAGGAATGAATATTTAATAATAAACATCCCAACTAGGCGGAAGTCAAGCTGATTATCAAGGGAATTTCATTAATTGTATTACAATGGAAGTCTTCATGAAAAAGTCGAAATATTATTCGTGCTTTATTGGCTGAAATTTTAAGTTTTAATTAAATTTTCACCTGCATTTATGATTCAATAATTCATGTTTCATTTCTTGAATCTGAATTGTGATGTGGACCCATTATTATTATTATGTGGAAGTTATTATCTTTGATTATGTGATTTCGGCTGTGCCAATGGGAGGTTACCTGTGATAGGATCACGCTTAAGACAATGAGGGTTGAGCATGAAAATATTAAGAACCCATCGAATTGCTAATTTTGCAAACATTAGATCTTCAAGGCTGTCATGAGAATCTGTCAAACACCATCATTCCTTCTGCATTACTATCATGATCAGTCAATTCTGTTGTAATTTCTGCAAAACTGCAAAGATTTCCATATCTCACATTTTGTGACAATGCCACCTGTCTCTCCCATGAGTTCATTTAATAAAATCAAAAGTTTATACACATTGGGGATTTAATAAATGCGGAGTTCATGAAGACTTCCATTAAAATGCCGTTCATCAGATTTCCTTGATCATCATCATAATTTCGGGTTAGTTACGATACTTGTTAGCGAATATTCATTCCTTTGATATCCAACATGTTTCATTCTGCATATAACGGGGCGTCATGTAGATAGTATATAAAAATTCAAAAATTTAGCTTTTTCAAAAGTGCTCAAATAATTTTTTGGACCGCAGGAACATAATCTCCGCAAAAAACTTAATCTTTTTATATAAAAATTTTCATTTCATGCAGATACTTTTTTGACTTACTTTTTTGCTGTTGCAACTATTTTGCTGATTGAAAAAAATGAAATACGTGCCCCTTTTCTGTCTGTCTATTACAGACATGAGAACCTTTGGGATCCTATATTTGCGATTACTACTATCTCTCACAATGTCGAGATTTCTGAGATTATAAAATCCTACGGGATGCGTAACGATGCATAACGATCCGTAGGTTCTAAGCTTTTATTGTAGGCCATGTTAAAACCGGGTTTAACCCTATGTTGCCGCGTGAAATAGGAAATATCGGTTTCGTACGCCCACCCGCTGTCGTATATAAATTAGATAGACCTAATAAATCCATTCATATACATTACGGGGACATTGACAAATGCATACGAAATACAAGTTGATAAAGCATCATGCATCGCATTTATACAGGCTTTTATGTGATTAATGATTAGGCTTGATTTGTGGCCTTTCCTCACGAAAAAATGCTCCGCAGTCTCTAGTTAGTAGCAAGTTTAGATGCAAAAAATATGGCGATGCTAATAAAAATTGGATCACCTAAAATAGTGAAATTGTAGAGGCAAACGAGCATTGTTTTAAGTAGGAAATTAAAGTAGCTTGAACGATATAATTCTTGTGGCTGAACACAAATGTTTCACACTACTGCAGAGAAGTTGTTGAATAAGCTGCATGACATCACGGCTTCATTACTGCACTGTGCACACAATGAAAAATTCTACATAAATTCTAGTAGCATGAATTGTCAGATAGTGTGACCTTCTATCGATTTTATCCGACAATTTTATTCCTGTCATTGTATGATGTCAGATAGTGTGACCTTCTATCGATTTTACCCGACAATTTTATTCCTGTCATTGTATGATGTCAGATAGTGTGACCTTCTATCGATTTTACCCGACAATTTTATTCCTGTCATTGTATGATGTCAGATAGTGTGACCTTCTATCGGTGACCTTCTATCGATTTTACCCAAAAATTTTATTCCTGTCATTGTATACCTTGCTTGCAAATATCCCATCAGAGTGTACAACAGCACACTGAGTGTGCATGCGTATTCAGATTATTCCTGAGAAACAAAAGATTGCAGTTAGAAATGCTTTGGGGAATGTTTATCAATAAAATGAAATGAAAGTGTTCTGCCGGCCTAACGTTGAATAAGTCACCGGCGGCGGCATTCGTCGGAGACGCAGGGGTCTAATTGTAATATTTCCTTTTTTTCAATGTCCTTACAATGTGTTCTTTTATGCCTTTCTATATTTACAATTTAAAAGTATAAGCGTGGTGGGGTAATCTATATCAGAACTTATGAGCCGAAAAATTGAGACCTCCTCAGAATAACGTTTGTGTTCAATCGAAATGACATCAAAAGTTTGTAAAAGTAATTAACGAATGTTGGGCCGAACTGTCACTTCACATTGCACTCATTTTGTCCAAGCATATGGCGGGAGAGTTTAGGGGTCATCACTAAGAGCTAAGTTAGATGAGTATTTCACAAATAGTCACTAAGACAACAAAGATTGCTAACAATCCGACTTCTAAGAACGAATTAGACACAGAAATCAATTTCATTACTTTGTCGTCTACAAAGGCTGTCACTAAAATGTGTCGCCCAAAACAAATACACTGCATTGTTCATTTTTGGATCGCCATTCGATAGCTAATTAAATTAGTCGACAACCTCAATCGCTAGTTATATTTGTGAAGTATAGTACGGTATGTAATGTCGAAAACATTCAACTGGTTAGTAAGGTATAATCGCAGCAAGAGAATAATTTGTCAGGCTGATTGCTCTTGTCCCAACCGCAAGAATTCCTTCTTCGACCAGCGGAAAGTAACTTTTGAGAGACTTATCGAGAAATGTCAAGAGAAATCTAACGCTCTCTATCATATCTGTGCAACATTGAGGAACGACTGTCCTTTGATACCTTTTTGCCGTACGAAAACAAGACTGACACCCTGCTTTCATTGCCATGTATAAAAATGGCTTCGCTCTGCTGTAATCCGTTGACTGTATCAGTTTGGGCACACATGTCCTTCAGTATTTTGTCCTATCGTGCTTTGAGTTTTTTGTGTATAATGCCTCTGATTTCCATTTAAAGTAATAAGTGGTTTATTGTTATTATGATAGGAATGATTGGCGTCAGTAAATGACCACAGCTTGGAGGTGCTGAACCCCCTCTTTGGATCGGAAATAACGCTAGGGAAGAATTAAAGTAGAAGTGCGCCCATTTCAAAGTAGAGCTTCTTGACAATGCAAACATTCAGTGGAACTCCGTTGCGAAAATGTGTTCATTTTTCAATAATTTTTCCAAAATATTCAAAATTGGACATTCTAGTGACATAATGACAGTCAGTGACAGTCAGTGATATATCTCACCTAATTAGCAAGGTGGTGAATCCTCTCTTCACAATTCTCAGATGAATATAGTGTCATCAATTCAAAAAGGATGTATTCTTCAACCGAGAGTTACATTGTAAAATAAGAAATAAATATCACAAAACGTTTCGCCTTGGCTTGATCACTTGTGTGACTAAAAATTCGAGTGCTGTACATTTATGTCTGGGCATTGTGAACAAATTTCATCATCCTTAGTGTATTTGCATCTGTGTCAACATTCCGCGATTCCAGACCCAAACAATATTCAGTGGTCTATAGTGCACTTTGGTCTGCGTAATACTGATGTCAGACGTGGGGTAGAATTTAAAGAGATTTCTTCACAACGCCCAGACATAAATGTACAGCACTCGAATTTTTAGTCACACAAGTGATCAAGCCAAGGGCGAAACGTTTTGTGATATTTATTTCTTATTTTACAATATAACTCTCGGTTGAAGAATACATCCTTTCTGAATTGATAGCCTATATACCAACCGTTTGATTCCATGGATCAAATATAGTGTCAGATGATAATGTGATCAAGCTGAAAATCTATGGAAAAATTTAGAAAATGACAAGTGAAGCTATAAAAAGTCATTGTGATCACCTCCACCATCTCTTTTAGATTATTCTCAGACGAGACAGATGGCTTATGTGTCATGCCACTTTCTGACATTTCCTTTATCAATATAATGAACAATTTGATAGTAATAATAATCCCACATGTACATTTTTGATACAGATCAAGTTTTCACTGAGCTTAAAAGCCTAAAAGACGACTTTTTTGCCTGAATATTGTATTTTACATGAAATCCATAAAGCAAGAATATCACTGAAATATCATTTTTTGTAATATTTAATCATCAACATTTCACATTGCATCAAGCGTACTACGCATTACGCATAAAGGAATAAAAAGGTTGCAAAGGGTACTACGCTATACGTACAATAGAACAATATGCTGTCCATATCACTTAGAGATGGCTTCTGCCTTCATTCGCATTCCTTTTGAACCGTCAGCGTGGCCTAGTGAAGAAGGTGCGAGCTCATCTCCGACGCGGACTTCGGTTCGATTCCTGGGTCAGGCGAGTGTGGTCGGGGAATGAAGGGCTTTGGTGTCTTGTATTGACTTAATAGTTGTCATTCTCTTTAGATATCCATGTACTACGACAGACCTTTGCTGTCAAGCGTACTACGCGTATTGTGATCTCCCATGTCGATTGTAGGATTCGACAGTCAGTGCACGGAATCTTCTTTATTCCATGTTTTCCGTAAATCGGTAAATTGCATGCTGAACACCTCTAGGCAGCTAGGTTCACATTACGAGGACGTTTTCTCTCTTGAATACATTTGTCGCAGTTTTGTCTACCACTTGAAGTCTCAACTTCTTGCTGTCGAACAGCACGAGGATTAGGTTGCCCTGAAGATCGGACCAATTTCTCCACTGTGTTTTGTGCAATTGCCAAATCGTCTGTCAAGTCGAAACAGCATACTTTGCTCTTTGAACAATTCATCAGCTAGACTCAACAGAAATCTGCGCCTCATAGTGCGTGGACTATTATTTCCTGTTGCTGCATAATGAATGTTGAAGATGGTTTGCACATTTATAGTACATCAAGGATGTCATGACTATTTTCATGATAGCTCTATTCAATAATTTACAAGTGAAACGAAGCAATTTCAATCGAAGAGACATAACTGTTTCACTAGCCGATATTTTAAGCCTCCAAATACGACATAGCCAGTCTTTCAGTCATAATTGATGAAATCTGGAAATCAATTATCGGGCATAAATAGCGTTTCTTTGCGAGGTGATCACCCTTCGTGTCTTAAGGGTTAAATCTTTAATTGACTCAGCAGACACATTTCAATTATAATTAAATAATTATTAGTTTCAACCTCCAGAAATAAGAAGTAAGTATATATTCACAGAATTAGATTCCTCTGCGCGCGCTTCGCTTTCCTAGAAAGGAAGAATTGTATGCAATCCTAATATCGAAATGGCACATCACAGAATTGACAACTTGCTCCTTCTCGAATGGATAATTCGTATATCACTTGCTATTGGAAATGGCAAACAATAAGCTGTCAGCAGGGAACACCAGAGCCAGTGAGATATGTGTGCGTGCTGTGATATCACTTCGCACACACCGAAACACACATCGATGCCTGGCTTCGATTCAGTGTATGCACTATACAGTGAGCAATGCCGAGGAGAGGATGTGAAAACATCAAGTGAACTGATTTTCGCACGCCTGCTACTTTCTTTAATAATGATCGGAAGGGCCAATATTGTGGAGAAAACTTGTACGCAATGATCTAAATTCTTCGAATCTGAAGGAATTTTGGCAATCGAAGCACTTTGCTTGAACTCACATTAATTCGCAAGCGACGCACGACTTTTTTCCTATCTCTGTAAGATATTAGGAATTCCTTTTTGGCCACTTAATAGGTTCCTCGATGTGCCGTCAATTTCGTATTAATCACACTTCTAGCAAACCGAAGCAGATAAACAAAATAAGTATATATTAAGTAGTGTCGATTCAAAAAAAGTGAACATGTTTATATCAGAGGATTCAGTTTTTTGCGGAGATTACGTTCACGTGCAGTAAAGAATTATCGTTTTTGATCACTTTTTAAGAAGCCTAGCTTATGTAAATTTTTCCTGTGTTTATATACTACTGACGTGGAACCATTATGTAAGTAGTATGAAACTTATTAGTTATCAATAGGAATAAACATTTGCCAATAGGCACCACAATTAAGCGGAAATTCAGTTGATTATCAAGGAAATTCCGTGAACCGCACTATAGTGCAAGTCTTCATGGAAAAGTTGAGATCCTATTGTCCTTTCCTGGCTGAAATTTCAAATTTTTAATTCAGTTTTCATCGACATGATTATCTGATTCACTAAATTTAAGTTTCATTTCTTGAATCTGAATAGTAATATGAGCCATTTTCATATTTTAAAGTCAAGTATGATCTTCATCTTTGCCTTCGGTTATGATATTTTGCTATCAGTTGGGTATTTTGTGATATGAACATGTTTAAAAAAATACTGTTATTAGGCTGAGCATTAAAGTATTAGCAACCCATCGAATTCCTAATTTAGCAAGCTATTTACCTCAGCAAGGTTATCACGACACGGAGGATTTGCAGAATACAATTGTTCCTTCTGCATTGCTATAATGATCACTCAAATCGGTGTAAATTTCTTCAAAAGTGTAAAAATTTGCGTCTCTTACATGTAGCATTGGATCTCTACTCGAGTTCATTTGATAAAATAAAAACTGTATACAATGGGGATTTAATTAATACTGAGTTCCTACTCCACCAAACATACTTATTCTATGATATTGTCTTTGCTGTACTTTGTCAGATGTTATGTTGGATGATGGGTGGATGTATGTACACCCGAAAGATTTTCGCCCTCTGATGATGTTGCGCTTGAGTTCTCTACTCTATCTTGGTCAACGTAGACGGTTAGAGATCGCTCGCAATTTATCGGACCATCTTGACGCAGTGGCGGCTCGTCCATTTGGGCAGATGGGGCACTGCCCCACCTATTGAAATGTTGTCTAACTTAAATAACCAGCAACATCAGTAGTAGACTCCATTTCTTGATCATAAATTTCAACTATACTTCATGTACATCTATTCCATTTGCGCGACAGTGACGCTAGCAGAATCCATCAATCGTTTTCAAGATTGATGGGCGCGCCCAAGCATCGAGATTGAGATGACTTGAGAGCGGTTCATTTCACGATCTGAGCGAATAGACAGAATTAACACGCGATGAATGCGTCACAGAATGGGCACTCGAGAGGGAGCCCTAACGCTTCTGATTGGTTAACCGTTAATGCAAAGACAATGATATGATGACAGCTATGTTTTGAGGGCGTCAATGGCAAATTAGAGGGCCGCGTTAGCGGCCCTCTAATTTGCCATTGACAGCCCGAAAAATGTAGATGTCATAATCATTGTATGCCATGTTGCGAAATATTTCTATGGTTTCATTTCCAGGCCATGATTTCCGGGCCGTTAATGAATTTCTGGGCATTATCAAAGATATCAGTCTTATATACATGGTATACAATGCATTGTGATTCCCTTTTTACTGAGTGAGGTGATGTGAGGTTAACACCAGCGATCAGTCCATGAATAGACAAAATGTTGCTTCAACCGTGTAACTAAATGCAGTGACATAGACTTACACATGTATAGCATGTTGCTAATATATTCTTTGCTTTTCATTTACAAAATAAGATCCTCTTAGACTAGATTTTTGATTATGTAAAAATTTCATGCTTATGCCCCACCAGGACCAAATGTCACGAGCCGCCACTGTCTTGACGGATATTAGGCAAACAAACATCCTTAGTAAGAAAATATGGAGAAAATCTTCACGACTTAGTTTTATGACCGCAGTAATAAGGATTATGCCACATTGATAATAATGCCACATTGCCGCTTCTTCAGTAGTCTATGAAATAAACGGGAATGGAATAAATTGACCCATATACTATAAAGATGTAATTGTTTCATCCTTTAACTAATACACGCATTGAATCCCATAATAAATTTATTACACCCTATATCATTTACATTTGAATTAAATCTATTCGTGAAATATACACCATTGCCATTGTCTGATGTGAACTACTGCTATAGCTCAAAATATAGTTGTTTCGAACCACAATAAAATTTACAGTTGATTACTTCCTATCATCACGTTTACGAAGGCCTACATTGCACCTATAACCTAATTTTTCTACTTTTATACTTGTTGTATGGGAAAATATGATGGTTAAAGGATGAATACTCCACTGATATTAACAACTTAAATCTAAAAAAATATTCACCTAAAAAAGTCTAACTCGATAAAAAATTCCCATCCAAGATGTCGTGTCCAGTTATGTAAAATTTACAATTTTTTTGACACAATGCAGATCAAGACATCAGATAATCAAAAAGCTTAGTTGCTTGACGCATGGACTAAATGATATATTGAATAAGCAGAACTAAATGAAAACTCGTTTTCAAAACACAATGCAATAATGGCAATATGGAGTTGCATTTGGCGGGGTCTACATGCATTTTAAAAAAACATAAGGTCATTGGATAATGATGACTGAACACAGAATGCAACAATTATTTGACGATAGATTAAATGCGCTTATTGCATTATTTTAGTCATCAATTTCACTTAACCAGTTTCATATGCCCATTATTTATTCTGTGCATTGATTAATTAAAAGAATTTCACATTATCATGCTTTGATATGAACCGCTAGTTTATTCGGCTAATATATACATATGTATAATGTGAGAAGAATAATTACCCCAAACTAAATGTCATTTAAAGTCTAACATTAAGACAGGAGAAATGGTGACCATCTGTTACCATTGCATCTGACTGAGCGAATTCTCAAGCAAAATTGAGCACGATCTATTGTTTCGACTCGGTTTATGAAGCTACTTCATGTATCTTTGAGTTTGCTGGACCATGAGCGTCGTTATAGTGCAGCGTTTGAATCAAGACGAACGTGATTCTGACTGGCAATTTAAGGCGAACTCCGATCGCATTCTCTATGCTTATCAGACTTTAAAAGCTTTTATCTTCTCTGTTACAAGAATCGAAATCTTCCTTTTCGTGGATGCATCTGGTTAGAGGTAATCAACTAATCATGATTGACAATATCAGATATTCACATCCGATAAATGCTTTTAAATCTCGCATACTTGCAAAAATATAACTTGTTCACGACCTGCAACTGTTGCATACACCTCTGAAAACTTCTATAATTTAGTCATTTTCCTGTCAAATTTTGATGATTTCTTACTATCTCTAGTATATCTTGATGCGTTCCAATCCTAAGTGAATTAAAGAAAGGAAGAAATATAAGGGAACATCAAATTACCTCATCTTTGTGTTCTTATAGATCCTGCGCCTTCAGTTTGTGGATTACTTTAGCTTACACTGCCGCTCAAAAGTCTGAAACCAAGGGTCTAAAAATTGCCAAAAATCATAAAGCAACTAATGAGTTATCATATAACAAATTTCAGTATTTATAGCATGATCACAAGTCTTAATAGCACATATTAGTATTTCTGTAACATACTGATGTAATATATATTACACTACTATATGAAATACTAACATAATAGCACATATTAGTATCTCTCTCTCTCAAAACTCAAAAAGTTTATTCCCTTTCTTGTGGGTACAGACGTTATGGAAATTACAAATAATACAATTACATATAATCGGCAGAAGATGAAAGTTGACGTGATATGATGGATGACTGAAATGAAAAGTAAAGGAAAACACTAACACATTGGTCGTCGTTAAATTTCATAGATGGCGTGGTGATTGAAATGAGTCTGAAAAAAGTCTGAGTTATGTGCAGATGATGATAAATGTATTCATGAACAAGTCAACAGTTAATCATGATTTCATCACATACAGAGAAGACAAAGCATGTATTATGTCATTTGCAAAATAAGTTTATGTTATTCAAGAAATTATTTAATGTTTTTATTTACACATCACACCCAGCAGCAGGTTATTAATGATATTTCGGAGGCACGGTTAACTAATAATGTTTCAGGTCTTAGAGAATACATGCGCTTGCAGTGGCGACAAATATGCGAAGACTAGCCACCACCGCGTTCGAGGCAAATATGCGAAGACCATCCACCACCGCGTTCGAGGCAAATATGCGAAGACCAGCCACCACCGCGTTCGAGACAAATATGCAAAGACCAACACCAGCGTGAAGCAAGGATGCGTTCTTGTCCCAACATTGTTCTCTATCTTCAAGGCGGCCATGCTCCAGCTGGTGGAGAAAGATCTGCCCAACGGGGTAGAAATCACCTACCATTTTGATGGAAGTGTGTTTAACCTACGCCGCCTAAGCGCCAGGACCTTAGTGCGTCACAGGGCAGTTGTCGAGCTGCAGTACGCAGATGATGCTGTGGTTTGTGCTAGTACTGAGGAAGAGCTACAAGAGATTACCAACGTTTTCAGCTCGCAATACAACAAACTTGGACTAACCCTGAATGTTGCCAAATCCGACGTTCTATACCAAACTTCCCAGCTACCTCGGCATCTGTGAACTCACCCAACATAATGGTGAACAGTGTACGGCTCAATGTAGTCGATAAATTCAAGTACTTGGCAGTCAAATAACCGCAACCACCATGATTGACGAAGAAATCACCCATCGCATCAGTATGGCAGTCGCAGCCTTCGGAAAACTGACGAAGCGTGTTTTCACCAACCATGTCCTGACTTCCTCAACGAAAATTCTTGTATACAGAGCCATAATTGTTCCTACATTGCTGTACAGCAGTGAAACATGGACAGCCTATCGGCGGCATATAAAACTTCTTGAACGATACCAGCAACGGTATTTGAGAGCAATTCTTTGCGTTAGGTGGCAGAGCCGGAGAACCAACGCCAGCGTCTTGCAAGAATGCAACATCAATAGTATTGAGGCCGAGATTGTCAAGCACCGGTTGCGATGGGTGGGACACGTAACCAGAATGACAGAATCCAGGCTTCCGAAGCAAGTGTTCTACTCTGACCACTGGCCAGGAAACCGCGCAGTGGGAAGGCCGATGAAGCGTTTCACGGATGTCTTGAGGAAAGACATTGAGGAGCTGTGGGATTGACTCCGACAAGTGCGAGGACCTCGCGCAAGACCGTGCGGCCTGGCGGCAAGCCGTCCATCAAGGAGCGACTGACTTCGAGAGGAACCGACTGGAGGAGGAAGCTGCCGCGCAGCAATGGAGGAAAGATGCGGCAGCGGCGCCCAACGTCGCAGGAGCAGAAGACGGATATGCTGGTGAGGTGTGCGGTCGTGTGTGCTGAGCTCGCATCGGCTTCCTATCACACCCGCGGACTCATTGACAAATCTTTGTGATAAATCTGTGTGCCATGACTTTGACTGCTTACTGTCTGTAATAACTTCTTTGTATTGACGCAATAAGTCGGCGTGCTATATGTGATAAAACACCTGTCTAATGAGCAAGTGCAGAGAAATTACGACTTGATGGCGTATTGGTCACCCCCTAAATTTGACTTTAAACCCACGGACGTCGACACGCCTTGAAATTTAAGAAGTCGAGGATAGATCGCCGATGGCTCTCTTATTGACTCCATACACACAACATCCACAATTTAGTTACAGCAGCCTACATTTACTTTATCCCCACTGGTCTCTAGTGCACCGCATCCCAGGACCAGGCTCCTCTTTCACTATGTGGTAGGACTGTGCGTGATTGCGCGTTGCACCGAGAGGGTGAATTTCTAGAAATTTGATATTTCACCTAATTTGATATTCAACCTTGGTCAAAGCAAATTTGGAGAGAACAAGATTGAAAGCAATTTAAGAACATCACAATTCTGTAAGCTACCTCCTATTTCCGGGCATTTAGTTCCCGCAATTCAATGTAAATGAAATTTCATGAAAGTCTTGACAATGTCACATAATAACCGATACATTTTCTGATGCTGGGAAGAAATGGAACTGGATTAGATCTTTCACTGACGACCATTACATGATTCAACTGTGTAATTAATCATTTTAGGCCTCAATATCTCAATTACCGCAACCACAGAATTTCGAAATCTTACAGTGAATTTTTAATACTGGAATTGTATTCTCTCATACGATGTCAAGAGGCATTGAATATCCACAAGTGATTGTATGAAAATGGCTTCAAAAACATTTCGTCTTTTATAAAGACAGGCCGGTCGCCCTCGTCCCAGATTAGAAAGATTGACTATAACGCGAGGCAGTTTATTTTTCGGCCAAGTACTACCGTATCGTCCTAAAAGGTGCCTCATAGTGACTTTACAAAATTTTCGGTGCATCAGTGCGAACAGGTGCAACACGCAGACAGCCCTATCATTTATAGCATCTACCATGATCCAGTGAAAATTGCAGGTAAACTAATTTAGTGAATGATATTTTCAATGATGGCATATACTAAATATTTACATGTGTACACTGTAGAATGAACTGCACCAATATGTCCCATATGTCACAACAACTTTTATTTATTGATACACTGTATTGTATTTAGTCAAACACAACGGAGACTATTTTCTTCTATGTCTACGCACCTTGGCACTAAACATTGCTTGACCTGAAGCTGGTTTATATAGAATCACAGTTTAATACCAATGAAACAATGTTGAAACTTGAGCATAACAAACTGACGAATCTAAGTATGGCGACATACTCAACAGACATATATGCTATGGACCAAAGACATCTTGTGGAAGTTGTCAACAAATCTTCTGGAGAAGATAGAAAACAATATACTTTTATCTCATGAGCAGTCTATGAACGAATGTACGGCGATGATCACAAAAAATTGGACGACATCAAGAAACATGTCGAAAAACCACTTTGAGGCTTGAAAATTTGTAATTAGCTCCACAGGTTTTCGGCAGAAAGCCTTGATCCTGTAGTCAAGAAATATTTACAAATTTGAATTTACATCAGAAACTTTTTGCATGTACTGTATACAATACAAAAGTAAATAACAGTTAGATATGAAGATTTTAGACAAATTCACCAAATCATAACTATAAAATAATAAATATGGAGAGCCTGAACATTTGTGATGTTGGATGTAAACCATGATATCGGCAAAGATGGAAGCGTTGGATCAGTGGAATGTGGTAGATGCCGATAAATTCATGAAAAATAAATTCCATGTCTTCGTTTGTGCTACGATTCAGAGGTTCAATCTGTTATTTGATGAACGTCATCAAAGTCAAGATACACGTTCTGTTGATGACACTTTGATCAGATCCTAATCTTTTAGCATGAACTCTATATTCAAGACGGTTGTCTAACGTTATTTAATGAAAGACCATTGGAGACAACACTGATAAGAGAGCAAAGAACATGGAAGACACCACAACAAAAAATGTGCAAAAATATTTCTTATGGGCAAGAATTTCGTAGATCATGTTAAAAGAATAGCGGTGAATGGTAGTCAATTTCAAGATAATAAACATTTTTGCAAGAAAATAATGGGCCGAATATAACAACTTTTGGGTTCGCAAAATCATTTCTGCTTTTCTTGAAAATCATCACACGATCAGTTGGGGTCAGGACACTCTTCAATGCGATCAGTACCCAGAGGATTCTTCAAAAGTCTCCATCACAAAATCAGGCGAGATCGGAACTCTTTTTTAATGCGACCAGTACCCAGACGTTTCCTCAAAGGTCTCCATCACAAAATCAGGCGAGATCGGAACTCTTTTTTAATGCGATCAGTTCCAAGATGTTTCCATCACAAAATCAGACCGGATCGGAACTCTTTTTTAATGTGAACAGTAACCAGAGGTTTCTTCAAAGGTTTCCATCACAAAATCAGGCCGGATCGAGACTCTTTTTTAATGCGACCAGTAACCAGACGTTTCCTCAAAGGTCTCCATCACAAAATCAGGCGAGATCAAGACTCTTTTTTAATGCGACCAGTTCCCAGAGGTTTCCATCACAAAATCAGGCCGGATCGAGACTCTTTTTTAATGCGACCAGTACCCAGACGTTTCCTCAAAGGTCTCCATCACAAAATCAGGCCGGATCGAGACTCTTTTTTAACCCTTATCCATATGAGTAAAACCGACTGCTTCAACCGTATACGTAGCTACAATTTGTATCTATAGATAATGAAGTTGTTCTAACCTATATTACTGCGTAATAAATCTCTCTAAATATCAGATATAGATTTTATGTCTTCACTGACTACCTATTGTAATAGATATTGTATACTAGAATTTAACATAGATATTACAAACTAAAGCTTAACATAGATACAACGTGTTTTTGAAATATCAAATTATAAATCAGTAATTTTTCAACCAATAACTATTGAATGCTTATTAATACTTTACTTTTTTTCTATAATCAATAACCATTTCAACCAAGAAAATGGCACTGATTGGATTAATTTATCAAAACCATTCAATTTATGCATCAAACATAACAATTTCATTATGAAAATAGCATGGATTCTGTAACAATATAACAATAACTAGGTGTCTACCGGTGCATCGTGCACATAAAGAAAAGTGAAAAAACGAACTCACGAGCAAGACAAGCACTTGCATACTTTCTGTATCATGCGGTGTTGTGGACAAATAGCTTTGAAACAAATGTCACACTGTGTTCTGCTGCTCTTGTAGCAAATATTGCAGTGCCAAACCGTATTTTCTCCGCGACGACTAAATTCAGTGTTTAGTTCGCGAAAACCGAGCAACAACCCAGCGTCGATTATCGATTTCGGTAGCTTCAAATTTCTTACATGACGTTGTCGACCGTTATCTTCCACTAATTGGAAAGATAAGGTTTTCAGAAATTGTCTTCTGGTCAATGTTGGATGATCTGTTTTCATCAGTACGAAGTCGTTGTACGCCGCAGCATCGAGCATGTTATAAAATATAATCATAGGCCATCTGACACTCTTACGTCTACAAGTGAAATCCTCAATATTTTGATCAAGTTGATCAACGCCAGCTTTTCCTCGATTATAATCGAGGATCATAGCAGGTTTGTTGCTCTTTTCACCAGCAATGGCCAAATTTCCGCAATGGCTAGAACTCAATGGTATAACATTTTTGTTCTTCTTCGGAATGTGGGACACCAAAACGATTTTATTTACATGATCGTGAGCGAATATGTTTGAACCCACCTCTCGTCTTTTGGATTCAAGCTGCTCAGGAATTTCATGTCGATGAGACCGGATAGTTCCCATCAAGGTAATATTTTGCTGAAGGAGAGTCACTGCGAGGCTGTGAGAGGTGAAAAAATTGTCAGTCACAATTTCTCCTCCTGTAGAATAATATGGTCTGGCAAGTTCAGTGACCACATCATGACCAAGATTGCGGTGAGGTGCGGCATTTCGCTCCCGACCAGTGTAGATGATAGCGTTAAGAGCAAATCCTGTGCAGGCTTCAGCAAGCCAAAGCACCTTGAGACCGTATTTTGACGGCTTGGATGGGATGTAGGTGCGTCCCATCCAAACTGTTTCGAAACATCATTGACAGGCGCAAGTTTATCACTTTCTAGGCGTTGTGGCGGTGAGCGATAGTTGTTGAAACGTACGCATCGTAGAAAAAATTTAAAGCGATTTAACGACATTGTTGCTCGGAAAATAGGCCTTCCTTCTGTTCGATTTCTTCAATCACGTCTCCGTTCATACACTGGTAAAGGAATTCAGAGGCCTCAGAAAATTTACTTTCAGTCTAAATGTTAGTCATTCGCACAAAATGCAGATGGTAAATGAATATTTGCATTTGATCTGTCATCTTCAATCTAGCAATTACATGCACATATTTCCAAATTTGGTTGATGTACGTGTATGC
This sequence comes from Prostheceraeus crozeri, assembly GCA_907163375.1. NCBI lineage: Eukaryota > Metazoa > Platyhelminthes > Polycladida > Euryleptidae > Prostheceraeus > Prostheceraeus crozeri. The sequence goes on along the minus strand of CAJQUW010003313.1, from coordinate 122,280 downwards.
GGGAAAATTCCAATATCCTCTTTTTAACTTGAAGGAAGGATATGACAAGTTCAGCTCATGATTATGAAGTTAAATCAGAAATGAATAGACATGAATATTGCAAATTACCCTATAGGTAGGTCTACAAAATGTATCTACGTATACGGCAGAGGGGTTATGCACTTGGCCCACTAACTTAAGCAGCAGATGAGTTGGCAATATTTTTACACATTATTCCAAACCCATAATAAGATATCATTCTATGATGCCTTAGACCTGCGATCAAAACTAAGATATCAGCACTTCCTTGAAATATCAATAGTTACAAAATGTACCTACATATACTGATAAGGGTAATGCGATCAGTTCCCAGAGGTTTCCATCACAAAATCAGGCGGGGTTGGGCCTCCCTTCAGAGCACTGAAATGGATCTAATAGCCATGCTGCGAATCTCGTGCCTCAACTACCGAAACATGAGACATTTGAACAAAATTGATTTCTAAGCTTGCGGGCAAGTATACTTACCATGGAGGTTTCCTCAAAGGTCTCCATCACAAAATCAGGCCGGATCGAGACTCTTTATTCTTTATTAGCCGCTAAGATGGGATGCCTACTGAAACCAATTACAAATAGGCTCTCATAAAGCGCACACTAACCTTTTTCTGCGCAGAGTCATGTTGTTAGAGACTTGTTGGCGTTAACAGTGCTTCTGAACAATCATCTTAGCAAGCACTCATCCCTCCCCTTGTCTTTAAACAGCGAAAAGAAGACAAAATCTATAAATGGAAAGCGCATTTAGAGACAAATATTGTGGAATCTCAGTTGCGATGGACAGATGAATTAATCATTGAAGATCCACGAATGAAGAAAAATATACATGCAAGTTAAGAAATAAAATTATTAATTACAAATAAAAAACTGAACGAGATGACGAGATGACAAAGCAAACGTAATTGCATCACTTTCGGCCACAAAATTCAATGTTTTGCAATACTTTGTGATAAAGCAAGTGATTTTACAGGCGCCGGCACAATATGAACGTTTCCATAGATGTTCCCTGGTGCCAGAAGGTCCAATATTTCTTGACCGCAGCCGTCTAGCGCTACCAACGAGCCACTTCGGAAGGCATGCCTTAGCATGAGTATTGAGGGATCGTTCACTATTCCCTGCTAATTCACAACCTCAAATGCCAAGTGATTTGTATAAAGCGTCTTTCAAGTATTTAAAATGAAAGCTGCTCAATGTCGTAGCAGCGTTTTCGGTGGTTTTCAACATCTTTTTCCAGATCTCCAGATCTGGGAGGACTGCTCGCTGTTGAAGACTAACAAACAACTCTTTCGAACTTCTACTAAGGTTTCTCATTTTCTACAGATTTTCAATCAACCTCAACGGAGAACATTTTTAATGAAAATGCTATCTAGGACCAGTTCTTCCATCAGTAGTGGGCTGAATGTAAACAGCTGCGACAAAAAAGTTTGCCTGAAATGCTTCCTTTATCTTTCCGATTGAACCGAAGAAAAGTGCGTGTCAAGTCTTGTTAGTCTTTTTCATCAGATCATACAGAAACACCCACAGAATTAGATTGTTTTGCTCTCTCAGTTTAATAAAAGTGAAGACTAACTCAAAACGATGGCACATGCTAGAACTTAGTAGGTGGGCAAAAGGAATTCCTAATATCTTACAGAGATAGGAAAGCGTGGGTTGTTTGCGGATTGCTGTGAATTCCTTCAGATTCGAAGAAGTTAGATCATTGCGCACAAGTTTTCTAGATAATGTTGGTCCTTCCGATCATTATTAAAGAAAATAGAAGGCGAACGAAAATGAGTTCACCTGATGATTTTACCATCATTTTCTCAGCATTCCTTTCACTACGTAGTGCATACACTGAATGTAGCCAGACAGCGAAGTGTGTTTTGGTGCATGCGAAGTGATATCACAGCACGCATGACACTCACTGATTGGCTCTTGCGTCCTCGGCTGACCGCTTATTGTTTGCCATTTCCAATAGTAACCGACATGCCAATTATCCATTCGATAGGGAGCAAGTTGCTCTGATCCGATCTAATTCTGTGATGTGCCATTTCGATGTTAAAGTTAGATACCATATTTCCATTCTAGAAAGCCGAAGCCGCCCGCACAGATGATTCCAATTTAGTGGAAACACGTGACTGGATGATGTGTGCATCCAGAAGAGTTCCTTTTTAGTTAAATCGAGATTTCATGAATGGAATTGAAGTGAGTCACATGATTCAGTGTATGATGTCTGAGAGCCTCTACAAAATGAGTAAAATCGCCAAAATTAAGTCATCTTGTAGAGGCTCTGAAACATCAGGTGCTGAATTATGTGACGCACTTCAGCTTTTCTATCAAAGTTGATGTTATGAATTCAATCATGATTCAAATTTCATGGCATTCTGATAAATAGCTTCTTTTTTGCAAAAGAAATTGTATGAAAATTACCAAGTGCTTCACAGTCCATAGATACTCGCATTTCTTGAATTTTACCATTGGATTCCAACGAGAATCCTTTAACCTTACCTATAACCGAAAGCAACTTTCTGTGACACTTAAGAATATGATTTTTGTATTCAGCTCTTCAAAATCTACAAATCCATGCTATTAAGCCCTTTGTGCGCGAATTTAGGAAAAAAGTGTCAGTAGCTCCCAGACTATATAAACTGATCGTCGATAATCTCTCTCAATACCATGCATGCGAATATTGATCACCTACCAAATACCCTTCCGATTTCTTTATTGTTCTGATGTCATTGGCCGGTATTTCGCTAACTTCAACAAATTACCTACATTTAGCTTCTGCATCATGTCATAGAAATCGTATTTAGAAGTATCAATACATAATGATATGACACGTGTTCTGATACAAAGATATTTAATTGTTTAAAAGGGCTAGATGAGAAATAGATGCCTAAATTTGAACCCATTTTAGTACGGTCCTTATCGTGACAAAAAAAGCATTACGGCAATGGGGCGAAATTGCTGTTTTGTCGGCTGTACGGTGTGCAATGCGACAAAAAGCCTTGGAAATGGCACATGATGTAAAGCATAATTCACTGATATTACATGATAAGTTTCAAGAATATTCGTTTAGTAGTTTCTCTGAAAAATATTGTTAAAGATGAGAGCGGTAATACAGCAATTTAATGCAGTACTATCAATTTGGCAGAAAAAAATATCCAGATGAAGACTGATGTAGTGTTGATGAACACTCAACTCCCTCTGTAGAATTCATGACTAACAAATTCAGTGAGAATCCGAATATTACATTGACGAATTGGCTATTAATAAGGCTCAGCCATGTCAACAACGCTCTTCGAGTTATTCACTAGGATGAAACTACAATATGGATCTATGTATTGCAAATAATTAACAGAGGGAATCTTAGGTCCAAGTGGATCATCGGATGTCTGTCAATGTGCATTGTATAACATACGTAGTTGTTTGTTGTTATTTGCTGAAGCCAATTTTATATCAAATTTTCTGATAATTCATATATATTTTTTCTGTTGTATCATGTAATTTCTTACCGCAAAATTACATTTATACACGTTAGATTATTGCCAAGCTTGGCAATCGTGTTTGGCGTGGCCGGGCAACGGTGGGCACAGCAACGATATACATGTACATGTACAAACAACCATGGCCATCCGTACTTATTGCAAAGAAACAATCTGCATGATCAAAAGTAAAGACGCGGTTCATCTTTGTGTTCAGAAAAGTCATTTAGTCATGTATTTGGTAAATTGTAAGTGAGCTTCACTCTGCTATTATCTAAGAATGAATCAATTGGTTTTCATTTGTGCTATTCCTATATAACATGCGCTCTTCAGGTTTAGTAATCAATTAACATAAAATAATGCAATGAATTCTAATTGAAAGAATTGTATCAACAGGATGCTCTTATTTACAACTGCGTTTTGCAAAACATCTGAAAAGGTAGAATAGACTATTATTTATTGCAATTTGGACGCTGTATTTAGTCATGTATAAAAATTTCTTGATTTACTATTAAAATGCGTTTTAGTTCTGTAATTACTGAAAAGAGGCAATGAAAAGGAATCTTTGTTGCTCGCTTACAAATATTTTCAAATTCATGCAATATCAGCTGATTTTCACTGGTTTCGCTACACACACTGTAAAAACACGTCTATTTCCTATCTAACCCTTTATAATATTAAATATCTTTGTTCTGATATCATTGTACAAGATGCATTCACAAATGGAATGAAATATTGTTTCCACCTTTTGTTCAGTGCACAAATTGCAGATTCGATCTTCATAAGCAAATATATTTTTCCTATTCTTATCATTAAATCATGATTTCCACATCTCAACTTTAGCAGTGTCATTACATCTTTCTGACTGAAATTGAGGATAAATTCCTTTGTGTCACCATTTTGAATTAACAAGTAATTCTAGTAAACTGACGCGCATAAACAATGTAATTCCGTGGAATGCCATTCCCATAGTATACAGCTTCGCAAATGACATGAATTAATCCTGCTGGATTGGACATGTAGAGATCGAGAAAAGTACAGTGGATATCATTTCAGGAACCACAATCAGTTCGATGAAGTGGATGTCACCCGTGGCTCAAATATTAAGATATTATTTCGGCCGCGTGGCATCACAAATGGTGCAATGTCATCATCCAGGTATTCCGACCACCTTTCTTTCACTTGTAGCCATGAGAAGAGTTTTATCCCGTCAGAAGTGGTGTACATATCTTTGTTTCCTCTTGAAATATGAAAAAGTTCTTCACCGTCATCTGAAACACCATAAGTTCGATTAAGTCTGATTCTCTCTGCACCTACATTCAAGTATTCCGCCAGCGCTGCTCGTATGTCACCAACCGTGGACTGAGGAGGAACTTTCAAATAGGCGATTTTGTGGTATGTAAAATAATCTTCTTTTGATTTTCGACCACGTAAATGAAAGCACACTGAAAGAATAAATGACATCTTAGTGAATTCAATCAGCCAATATTATCTTAGACATAGAATACTCACCTGAAATTGGCGGCCAGGGGTGCGATGTCTGAATGCTCGATGGTTTCAGTTCTTTTGGGATATCTACGAAAAAGAAGTTTCATTTTGTGTGTGAGTGAAAAGATATCTCTCTTATGCAAACTGCCGGGTGTAGAAATCAATTTTTCAGCCTCACAGGATGAGAAACCAAACTTTTCCTCCCGCAGCTAACTTTTCTATGTAAATTCCTATAAAGGACAAATCATAGAAGTTTATAAACACATTGTGATTCATAGAAATTAATAATACCATAGAAAGTCCTAGAATGGAAATTGCATGAAAATTATGGCACACTCCAGGAGAAATTAGTTTTGGCAAAAAGCAAATTTTGTGAACTGGCTCTCTTGTTTTCGGGTTGGCATTTTTAATTATCAAGTCAATTTGTGATCTGGATTGTTGCCCCTTGTCCAAAGATCATGTGCACAAAATATATTATATATTATATTTTATATTATATTATATCTATCCAATAATTAGAATTTTTATCTTTGAATTCTTGAGATATTTTTACAACCAGTGCACCGACAACATTCGATAATGACTCTGAACCAATTTTTGATTCGCATTCCAGTATTGAAAAATAGTTGTCAATGACTGGTACAAATAGACACAGTATATTAATCCATGGAATAGTAGGTTATTTCACATGAAACAATGCTGCCATCTCACTTAAAGTTCTCCATGAAAATCCTGCAATTTGCTGTCAACAACTTCCACAACCAACTTGGCAAATAGCTTGACTATGAAACGATGTTTTAGATCGAAGCAGATGTACAAACCATAGATTTTTCCATGTGCCATCATTGTACGTAGGCAAGATATCAAACTTCCATTCTAGTGTGCTATTATCTACTTCTAATGTATGTTGTGATTAGCCAGAGACCGCCAAGATATCGCTACAGTCCCTGGATTATCTCAGTCATAGATTTCGCGGTATAGCCATCAATGTTATAATGAACAATAGACATCTATAAATCACAAAATTAAAAGCTACATTCTTTTGAGAGAAAATAAACGTTTCCTCCCTTAGCCATCTGTCCATCCCCCGCGCTCAGGCTGTACAACATAGCTGCGGGAGGAAAAGTTGATATTTCCTCTCTCAAGAATATAGCTATGTTAGCTTGCAATATGCCAAAGTGGCTACAGAAAAGATCATGGCAAAAAGTGAAAACAGATTTTCTTAAATCTTAAAAATCTTTAAAATCTTTCTTAAATCTTTAAATTTCTTTTCTTAAAAATAATTTGTGGATTTGCAAAATGTAGGAAATGCAATTTATAAGTAGCTGAATATTGATGATTCAATGGCGGCAGTACTATGTCTATGATGTTACCTTGCACTCCTATGTAATCTTTTCTAATACGCTTTCATATTTGGTGTGATAAGTTTGGACTTTTGTGACAGCTATTCTACATGCGTTATATATATTTGGAACAGCATTAGGGAATCTTCAAATTGTCTTCAAATATAGGACTAATAACCATCCGAGGAGGTCATTAATTACGACAATCCGAGGGCACGTTGCCGTAATTAAAGCCCGATTCAGATGGCTATTATTTTTGTTGTAACCCGAATAAGAAAAGCATTCTTGGCAGGCTTCAATGCCATTTTTTCATTTAAGTTCGGTAAAACATTTTGAATCTGCATATATTAGAAAATGTATTTAATAGTTCCGCTAATAATAGATATGAACACATACTCACATCATAGACAAAGCTATGTGTGACTTATCTATGGCAACATAGCATTTACATAGATTTTTGAGGGCAAAAATGATATCATGGCTGTCCGATTTAAAGAAGTACACAATGATAATGCTGAAGCGCGTAGCACTGAAGCATTGTCATTTTGGCCATTCTTTGAAGAGGACAGCAATTACGTTATTACTGTGATTCATACGAAACTCATGAGCTATGTTTCTGACCACCTATTTTAACTGAATTCCATATCTACGAAACAGACAACAATGATATCATTGCTGTTCGAATTTTTTCAATTGAATCCAATGTCTAAGATATCGGACGACAATGATACGAAAAAAATTATATATATATATATCTTTTTTAGTCACGACCTCACACAATGATGGTCGGTGTATACATCTCAGGATCTCGGAGTCCTACCAGGACTCAGGGAGATCAAGAGTGCGCCTAAGAATGTAGACACTGCCAAGTAGAGCAGCCTTCAGTAACTGAGGTACCCGGTGTCGACCGGGGATTTCTTTCAGGTATATGGCTAACTTGTCTGTGTGGGCTCCTAAGGCTCCAAAAACTACCGGCACCACTTTGACATGAATCTTCAACAGTTTTTGTAGTTCAATTTTCAAGTCTTGATACTTCTCTTGTTCTTTGCTTCTTATGTTCCTGTCCTCTGGTACCGCTATGTCAATTATGAATCTCATCTTTTTCTCCTTATTGACACCTACGACATCTGGCCTCCTTGCTGTGATTCTCTTGTCTGTTCTTATTTCGAAGTCCCATAATATCTTCACTGAATCCTTTTCAATAACTGGTTGTGGGACGTGTTTCCATGGTTCTGTCGGTACGTTGATGTTATACTGTAGGCAGATATCCCTATGAATTTGTTTGGCAACCTCATTGTGACGGTTCAGATATTCGCTTGGTGCCAACTTAGAGCATCCTGTAAGTATGTGAGATACTGTCTCATCTGCTGACATGCACATTCTGCATCTAGCATCATTGCTTATTTTTAGTATGTAAGTGGAATGTGCTTTCGTCTTTATCGCTTGGTCCTGTGCTGCTGTTAGTAACGCCTCAGTTGTCACTTCAGATTGACAGATTTCAGCCAACCGTAGCAAGCTTTCCTTGACGTTACTTCTTCCATTTGTCTTGCGTATTGACCATGCATTACTTTATCCTTCCATCTTTGGTACCGATCTTCTATCACCTTCCTCTTCCATTCTTCGGAGGTTTCTTGCCGTTGCCCGTACAGATCGCCTGATTTCGCCTGATTGTGCGTAATTGAAATGAATGGTCTGGGAAACAATGCAAGAAAAAAGCGGACAACAATGCTATGAATACACGCTAACTGTGATTTCTTAAATATCTTTCACATGCGTGGATATACAAGTATAGATAGCATCATTACGAAATACATTGTTGCCTTCATTTTTCCACACTGTACCACACAATAGTGCGTTTATGTGAAAGTATTAGTTATGGACTTCTAAAGAGTTCATGGCATTGAAGTTGAATAGAAATTAGTTCATCCATTTTCATGAGTTCTATCAGTAAAGTCGGATTTGGAGGAAAATCTATAGACATCCACAGATAGAAAGAAATCTGGTCTTAAATGTGATTCGTGTCAATAAAGCCCGGCCAGTGACAATAGATATGCAACAACTGACGGTTATAATGTAGAAATTAGACAATTTTCTGACTCACTTATTTCCTCTGAATGTTGGTCAGCGATAATTCGTCTGACACTCATCCGTCCACGCACATTGCTTTTATCCGAATCTGCAGACCGATTGCTTATCCGCGAATCTGTAGACGTACCGACATCTGAAATGAACAAATCTCATGCGTTATTATTTGAATCGTCAGATTTATGAGATCTTCGTGTTCATTCATTTTTTGTAAGAGACAGATTTCATTGACATTATTGTCTTATCGGATTTAAAGGATACTTTAGAAGTTGGATTTCATAAACGGTAAGAACAGCCGTAGTCCTATCTGCAGTACAGCTGTCAGGAGGGGTTATGATAGGCTCTTCGTAGAAGTTCAGCCTTTAGACCATTCTTGAAAGTGACCATTGACGGGCAAGCTTTCAAGCTTTTTGTAAGGTTATTTCAGGTGCGAGCTCCAGCTATAGGAAAAGCTCGAGTGCCACAACCAACTGCTTTCATTCAGGAAGTCAATATTAGGAGTTGGTCTTTGTAGGCAGATCGGAGATGGTAGCGAGAAGGGTTGAAAGACACACGCTGGGGACAGATAAAAACGGGGCGGTGAATAAGATTCGAGCACTGACATGGAAAATTGATTGGAGTTTTGATAATGTGCCTTGTAGAGGCATAAGTCTTACGCGGTAGCGGTATTAACCATGTAGACGAGATGAGTATATTTCAATAAGCGCTGTGTAGCCTAATTACTAAATTCACTCAAATATTTCATTCAGGCTGTTTTACATCACGGTCAAAGTGGCGGATTCTACTTACTTTCTGTCTCCTATTTCATCCAGTTTTTGTTAAGAATATGGTAATTTAATTCATCCCCTAAACTTGCGCTAGATCTTGTTGAACATTTAGAACTTAGAGGGACAGATTTGTTTTCACTTTCAAGAGATAATAAAGTATAAAATTTTGGGAAGCATCATTCTTATCATACATGTACAGCCAAGGCCAAAAGTCACCGGACACTGACATTTTTATGGATACAGGTTTTCCCGGACAAATTCATTTCTACGTCATCCAACTTCAAGATACAGCATGCAGCTTCAATCAACGTCAAGCTACTTCAAAGAAGCGTCACAGATTTCTATGTTAGATCAAACAAGTTCAAGATACGCCACAAAACTTCGTGATAGCGCTCGCATGTTCGTGAAAAGCAAAGCAGGTTCAATTGTTAATCAATCAATTTCAATTATCAATAAATTTTATCACTTTTTGATAATCTGACATTGATAGCGTAAAATTTGTTCATGGAAACGATTGCGATCAAAGAATGAACCAATTTCAGCCTATTATTTGCATAAATCATAGAACTATATAAGTTTGTGAAGCTATTACACTGTATCTGAATCCTGTGTGACTAGCCTACGTTGTAGCCTGGCAACTGACATTATACCAATCATGAGCAGCACATACGACACATGGAGTGATGACACCACGAGTGCTTCTCGGAGTTTGTCCCGCTCTCGTGGACCGAGGCCAGGTGTACCTCGTGGGCGTTACTCGAAGATCAGCATTGATTTAAAGCAGCGACTTGTTGAAGCTCACGAAAATGGAGCTGATTGGAAGGCTGCCGCTGAAACACTCAACATAAAAGAGAGCACTGCGAGATCAATCATCCTAAGATATGAGGAAGAAGGATGCGTGGAGGATGTGAGAGGATGAAGAAGGGAGAGAAGCATAAAAGTGACAGACGCCGTTATTGATCGCTGTGTGCGAATGATTGAAGAGAAGCCGGACCTGACCTTGAAGGCAATGAAGGAGGCGCTGGCATCAGGAGATTCACCCATACTGACCTCAGAGTCCTCCATTGCCAGAGCACTAGATGGCCGTTTGATATCCACCAAAAAGTTACAGGTATGTAGTAAAAAATATCACGCAAAATATCATTCAATGCACATTACATCAACATTTTCTCTCTTCTTTATTACAGGACTGCCCAAGTGCACGAAATTCCGATCGTGTGAAGCTGCTAAGAAAGGAGTTCGCTAGGTGGTACATGGAGGAATCCGATCGAACCCTTGTGTACGTGGACGAGACCTGTTTCAACCTCTTCACAAGGAGAACAAGGGGCAGATCTCAAGTGGGTCGACCAGCTGTCCGACAGCTTCAATTCACACGTGGTCGGAATCTCAATCTCTGTTTGGCAGTTGCTGCGGATGTTGGCATCGTCTATTACGAAATTCGTCGAGGCACCAACACGAAACAAGATTTCCGTAACTACATGGATAATTTGGATCGAGTGCTGGAATCACAAGCTGTGGAGAATTGCTTCGTGATCATGAACAACGCCCCCATCCACATCGACGCTTCCTCTTCTGTAGCAACCGTGCGGAAAATACCACCATACTCTCCGTTTCTCAATCCAATTGAAAACTGCTTTTCCACCATTAAGTTGCGGTTGAGAGAGAAGCTGCGCGAGGCAGCAACAGTGCGAAGGATTGCAGATGTTCCAACTCACACCTCTGTTTCAGAGCACCGCATTTCTGTTCTACAAGGCATTGTGGAAGAAATCCTACAAGACCAAACAATTTCTGGTGTGAAGGTAGCACGCATGCAGAATCACATTATTACTTACTTGGACAGGTGCCTAAATTGTCGCGACATTGTTGTTTGATTATGAAAATAGTGCTCCTTTTCTGACTCTGTGTTCTGAATGCGAATTTCATGGGTTTTCATTGTACGAATTTAGTGGGTTTTCATTGATATCTTATATTTCTATACATAAATCTAAACACCTTACCCTTTGAAATTGGAAATGAAAGGGGCTTCCGTTCCTAAATCATAAATATTATTTCTGCACATGAATCTGCATACCTTATTTTTGAAATTGGTTGCACTATCTTGAACTTGAATACTTTAACACGAACCTGCGTTCATTAAAATTGAAGCTTAAGTGACGTATAATTGAAATAGGTTCAACTATCTATGGTCTTTGAAATTGCTTGACGTATCTTGAACTTGTATGCATTATGAGTGAACTAGCTCGGGAAAACCTGTATTAGTTGAAATATTCAGCGCATCGCTTCGATACTCTAAAATAATATGTTTGTATCACTGCGTCATCTACCAACAGTAGCAAAATTTAAATCAAATTTCATTAACCCAACCTTTTTGAGCAAATTTACGTTTTGGCCATAAGTCACCGGACAACCAAAATGTGAACATTCATTATTTTAACTGGTCCATATTTTCTGATGTAGGAACTCAATAGCTCCGTTGTTTGCTGTTTCCTATTCTTCAAGCACATCATTTTCAATAACTGAAAAAGAAAAAATTCAAATTTCAAATTTGAAAGGGAACGGTGGCTTGGCCAAAAGTCACCGGACATCACATTTTCATCTTTTTGCGGAGTTTCCAGGTTTTTACAATGTTGATGTGCCTTCCAGCTGCACGTATGAGATGTTGGCTTTCTATGGTCTATTTTGCATCCCACCTTGAACTTTGCTTTGTCTGTCAAACCGCAGTACAGCACTCTACACCACTTCAGGGATTCGCTTTCTATGGACTAAGTTATTGCAATTTTCAGGTTTGCTTGAGAGACGCCTGACAAGCAATCATATTTCTATGTTACCTCTCGACTTCCGATTCAAAATTCAAATTCAAGGTTCATGTCACAAATCTGAATCATTTCATTCTTAAAAGTTGACTGAACTGTGCAAGTGAAGTGATCGTCTAACGAAAGTGATGCCGATACGAAAGCAAGTCTCACCGAAGAAGAGATCTGAGATTGTGACTCTCTTGAAAGAAGGCTACGCCATTCGCAAAATCTCTGTCAAAGTGGGTGTCCCAAAATCAACAGTTTCCGACATAAGAAGTCGTTGGCTTGCTAATCCCTCAGGTCATGGTTCTCCTACAAAGAAACGAACGGGTCGCCCTCCACGTTCATCTGAAAGACTGGACAGAGTGATTATTCGGCGCTGTGAACAAAATCGATTTTTGTCTTCGAAGCAAATCAAGGCGACCCTCGGAGACTTCGGAGCTTCAATGAGTGAGCGAACCATCAGAAGGCGACTACAACACGCAGGCTTCAGCTCTAGACGACCAGCAAAGAAACCTTTCGTGAATGCCTTTCAAAGGCGTAGAAGAGTTTTGTTTGCCCAAAAGTATGCTGAGAAAGGCCCGGAGTACTGGCAAAGAGTGATATTCTCGGATGAATCGTCCTTTGATCTACACGGTAATCGAGGGTCGCTCAGAGTCAGACGAAGAATCGGAGAACGCTACCTACCAAAGTGCACAATGGCGACGACTAAGCATCCTGTCAGTGTGATGGTGTGGGGATGCTTATCCAACAAAGGCGTTGGCAGGCTGAGAATATTGTGAGAGAAAATATTGAAAATGGTGAGAGGGTAAACCAGAAAGTTTATCTTGACGTTCTCCAGAATGAGCTGCTTCGTACTCGACAAGAGCATTATCCCGAAGGAGGAGCAATTTTTCAAGATGACAATGCCCCATGTCATCGGGCGAAAACTATTAAAGAATGGCTCGCAAGGAACGAGGTGGAGCACATCCAAGATTGGCCTGGTCAAAGTCCAGATGTCAATCCCATTGAAAATCTTTGGGCTGTTGTTGGACGTGTAATCTACGAGAGGGCCCCAAAATCCAGATCAGAAATCATTTCTGCCATCATTCAAGCTTGGCATCATGTCATCACCCCCGCATCTTGCACACAACTGGTTGACAGCATGCAACGACGACTGAGATCAGTGATTCAGGCGAAGGGATTTCCTACCAGGTACTGAAATTCGTGATGGATTGTTTATTTTCGAATCCTGATGTAGAAACCTAATAGAAATGTTTTTCCATAAAACTATATTTTGATTTGTGTAGATCAAAGTAAATGGGTGTAGATGGGGATTTCTCAAAGACAAAACAAAACAGTCTAAACAAAACAGTCAAATAATTTACAGTCTACTTAGATTTGATTAACTTTAAAATAAATTTATTTCCCAATCAATTTCATTTGAATAAGTTCGGGTCTAGTTAATTTAAAGTCATATTTGAATATTATCACTTTATGAAAATCTAACATAACAACGATGTTTTTCATAGATATTATTTAGCATGTGAAAAGATACCATTAGATTTATCACAATAACCTATCACAGAAATGGTCTAAAGAACATGTTTTTCACTAAGCTGATAAAGAAAGTGTCCGGTGACTTTTGGCCAAGCCGCCGTTCCCTTTCAAATTTGAAATTTGAATTTTTTCTTTTTCAGTTATTGAAAATGATGTGATTGAAGAATAGGAAACAGCAAACAACGGAGCTATTGAGTTCCTACATCAGAAAATATGGACCAGTTAAAATAATGAATGTTCACATTTTGGTTGTCCGGTGACTTATAGCCAAAACGTAAATTTGCTCAAAAAGGTTGGGTTAATGAAATTTGATTTAAATTTTGCTACTGTTGGTAGATGACGCAGTGATACAAACATATTATTCTAGAGTATCGAAGCGATGCGCTGAATATTTCAACTAATATCCATAAAAATGTCAGTGTCCGGTGACTTTTGGCCATGGCTGTATTTATGCAAATAGGGATCTTGATCCATCGCAAATGCAATATTTCTGTAATTATGAATAAAAATGAAATTACGAAATTAAATCGGTCTGTGTGAAATACGAGACTTCATGAGTCCCTGACGTGAATTGCATTTAGAAACAATTATATTCTTGTGTCGACTATCCTCTCAACATTTTTACGGAATCATCCTATACTTGAACAACAATCGTAAAAGCGAAGCATTGCACCATTCAGCAAGTGTTTGATTTTTGCACAAAGGGATTGGATAACGTAATACCCATACGAACAAAATTTGCACTTCGATGGCTTTCGTCATGCTAGCCTGGAGGTCCACGTGACTTCGTTACAACAGGAAGCCATCCCCGGGTACGAGGACATTGTTCTGTACAGATGCACTAAATTGCATCAATGAATGGCAAATGAAATTCAGTTTAGATTACAATTGCAATTTCAAATACAAGCAAAAACGCAGTTGCAATTATGCTTACAATTAGACTACTGCACAGCAACTGGTAATGGTGTAGGCGTATGTAATTATGTGGGACTGTTGTAGGACTCGAGAGTGAGAGGCGAGATCGAAATTGAATTCACTAATTCATGATCACTAACTTAGACAAAGAGAAAAGTCAGGTTTCCATGGTCAAACGCTTTTCATGTAAATATTCACTTTTCCATGACAATATGCACACTTCCCTTTTAGTCCTAAATTGCATCGAAAATATGGACAAGGTCATTTGCTCGATCATACATTTCGGGATTGACAACAAGAGTGAACTTGAGCAGTTAAGTGATTTCCTTTTCATTTGATTTTAGTCATCAGTTAAAAATTTTTAAAAGATTTTTAATTATGTCTTTGTGTGTCTGTGTTTAGTCAGGTTAGAGTAATTTCAATCTACTACTGGTAAATTGTAAACCATTACAGCCTGTTTCAACTGTTCTATGTCAGTCAGATCAAACCTATCAAATTGCTTAAGCAACTATACCTTTTTCCATCTATTTTGGTTGAAATTTCAAGCAATTTGGTCAATGATATCTAATGCTGTCATTATTTCCAAGCAATTTGGGCTAAGTCTGATATCTCTCTTAACTATTCCAAGCTATTTGGTCCGAAGTTCAACTCATTTAGTCACATTCTCATACGATCATAGAAGTAGATAATAGTAGATAATTGACTTTCTATGGTATTGTTAATTTCTATGCATACGATGATGAAAATCATCCCAGCAGCCATTTACATAGCATTCTAACAGGTACATGGAAATTAAGTAGATTAAAATTCTAACCTTTCATTTCTATGTCTATACATTACTATGTTCTTATTTTTTGAGTTCTTTTGAATTATGCAGAATAGATTAACTTGGCTGAAGATGATCGGCAAGTACTGATCGAAACATATCGCAAAGTATGTAAAAAAGAGATTAATTTTTGAATATCCAATACTTGGTTTTTCCCAACTCAGCATAACAAAATCTTTGAGGAGATCAAGATTAGTTAAGTCTGCTACTGCGGTTCAAGATATAGCCCCAATGGCTATGAAATGTGATATGAAAGTGGTCGGCCAAGGACTGTCAATCAAATTCAACCGTTTTCATTGTTCAGACTATCTATGGTGCTATTTGCTAATAAGCGGTCAACAATGATGAAAAAAGCGGTCATGAAATGGCTAAGGTAATTATAATAACAATAATGATAAGGCTACAGTAATAATGTTTGCACAAAGTAATGTTAAATGTTGCACCAACAGTAAACAGATAAATGTTACACCAACAAGATTTCAGGCTATCTACTTGTATGCTGCTACCAGCAGCTAGGAAATTACAAATCAAAATTTGATAGTTAGAATAGAAATCTTGGAAATACGCCCACTTGGGAATATCATAGATTTATCAATTGAACCTCTATAAAATTTTACCGATAACTCTGATACATCCATGGACGCCCTAGATATATGAAGCACACATAAGCTAGATATATTGTCTTAATTGACGCAGAATAAAATAAAATGAAATGAAATATGGTGCTTCATATATCTAGGCGTCCATGATACATCACACTGGGCATAGTTCTGTATAGTACCATAGATAACCTGAACAATATAATTATATATGCCTATTTCGAGGTCAGCAATCTCGCTTACGCGACCTCCAGTTGGATCATTGCTGACCTCGAAATAGGCATATAAATATAACATTGTCAAAAGACCTACCTTTACAAATGACATTTTGCTTTACTTTCAACGTCAAGGATTGAAAGCGACAGCAATCTGTCTGTAGCCTCTGATAATTTTCTTCTTCCTTCTTGAATCGTCGTCCACATCCGATGCATTCATATTCCAGACGCTCTAGGACTCGCTGATGTACTCCAAGCTCTTGAGACAATCGCATGACGAATTCTTGAAATTTAATATCTCCCGATCCTGATGTCCAAGTCACTTGGTTGTCATTGATATTGACTATTATTCTACTTCTGGTGACCTCCACGGTCTGATTCAAGCACTGGACAGGGTCGTGAGGTACAAGAATCCGGCCTAAATACTTGAGTGAAAAATCTGACTGTTCTTCATTGTTCACTGCTTGCAGCAATTGTTTAGCAGCTGCTTCTTTCGGTAGAGTTATCTGTGTTATTTTGCCATTACTCAGACGGACGGATACTGTACACAGACATTGATGTATGACAGCGTCATCCAATAAACGTGCTTGAAGAACAGTTTTGTTGAGACAGAGCCGCTGACCATTGTACTCATATGTCGTAGTCGGTCCCCCAGGCAAGATATCCCGCAATTTGTCATTCGGTCGCACTTTCAGACGATGATACTGTCCATCATGTGACACAACTATTTCTCTCGTTGGTCTTTGCGTTGATTTAGATGATAATTCGATTCGGACACTCACGACTTGTGAACCCGTAGAAGTTTCGCCAATTAATCTCAGTGAAAAAGTTTCATCAAATTCAGTCTGTCGATCGTCAGATATTAGTATCCAATTCCCAAATACATTCAAATCATCTTTCCACATTTGAAGCAACTCTGCCACTGTGCAGTCAGGAGATAGCTCATACACTCTCTTCATCTTCCGATCTTCTGCAATGATTAGAACTGTCCACAACTCTGAAAGAAAAAGGACTGTGTGAGAAATTACGATAAAAGCTTATTGCACTGCCTCGCTATAGATAGATTAGATAAGACTGAGTCACATCTTGATTTAAAATTTTGCAATGAATATTTGTCAACACGAAAATACAACATGAATCCGAATGTCAAAACACAAACACGGATGACAAGAAGTAACACGACGCGAAACACGACCACAGACCTCTACATCGACGTAGTTGTGAATTATATAAAATATTTCATAAAATGTATATAGTATGTGGGCCGAGCTGAAAGGTGACTTTTAAGTTCTTCATTTCATGAAATAAATAAATATAAAATCACTTCACGACCTATTTGTGTTAACATCAAATTAAGCACATTCAAACATTTTGGTTGATATCCATTTCTACGTGCATTTTTGAACAAGTCTATACATAATTAAAGCCGGTATAAGCCTGCATGCATTTGCAGCTGAACACACTTTTCATGCTCGTGAATAATTCTTTATGTCTCATAGCGAACAGGTGGTCAGTGACCGAGTGAGGTAATTAGTTCATGGAATCCAAAATCCAATCAACAACTTATTATAAATATGAAATTGAAAGCAAGTAGGTTAATTCTCCGAACGTTTTCGGCCATTCTTTTCAGGGAGTTACATGGCAATGACAAGTCACGAAGTGCGAGCGCATGATAAAACACTGTTCAACACATCAATCAATACTACCTCTACGCTACTAAATATTTTACAAGTTACTACTACTGTTAAATTAATAAGTAATGTCAAACAAGAAGTCAAATAATCGAAGGGTGACAGCTATATTGGCAGGACACAAAGGCGTCTTGGAGACAGGATGAAAGAGCATATCCAGAAGTGGCTCATAGATGGAAAGAAGAAAGATACTGGCTGCTCCATCACCAAGCATCTTGTGAAGTGCTCCAAGACACCTCCGGATCCCAAAGAGACTTTCAGGATCCTCCGGAAAGTAAAGACCTTCAAAGAGCTCAAGTTCATGGAAGCCCTACACATTCAAAGAGAGAAGCCAGTGCTCTGCTCGCAGAAGGATTATGTTATGACTTTAGCACTATCTTTTTAATCTTTCATCAGTATTCCTGCTTCTAGGCATGCATTACCTTTTGTATTGACTTCGATTATTTGACTTCTTGTTTTGACATTACTTATTAATTTAACAGTAGTAGTAACTTGTAAAATATTTAGTAGCGTAGAGGTAGTATTGATTGATGTGTTGAACAGTGTTTTATCATGCGCTCGCACTTCGTGACTTGACATTGCCATGTAACTCGCTGAAAAGAATGGCCGAAAACGTTCGGAGAATTAACCTACTTGCTTTCAATTTCATATATAGAATTGTACCGGGAACAGAGTGCTTCAAACAACTTATTAATTCCACTCCTGCATTCATCGAAGGACACAATCGTTGAATCTGTTGAATTGCCTAACTATATTGGATGAAGTTGCATTTATTCAGTTCTGCTCCTAAATGCAATCTTCAATTGAGGATGTAACTCAATATTCAACGCTCTGTTTACATCTACATTGTATTTGAGAATGATGTGCACTCTATGCCCACTACGGATCTGCGCGTCTGCCGAGTTCCTCTTCTTTTCAGACAGGATCAAAGAAAAACACATGTTAATCTAATGGGACGCAGATTACAGTTAAATACATTTATTATTTGAATTGAGTTTCTTTAGAAAATACTTCATTTTGTGGAAGTCATGAATATGGGACGTGAAAGTGTCTAGCCGAGCAATTATTACAAATAATTTCAAATAGTATTTGCTTGTTTTGTCCAATCATGCTATAGATTCATTTTGCAACATGTCTATCAATTTCCTTAATGAAATTGTCTGTAAAAGTTTAAGTTAACAACTTTCTTATTTGGTCTTAGCATAAACTGTGATAAGCTCAAGTCAGCACATCCATTCAAGATCAATCTTGAGAGGAGGAGTGATTGATAGATAGTCAGATTACACATTTTGGGCTGTAGACCGACAAATTCTACACAATTCAACGCATGTCAGTATTACTGATTATTTTGTTACTTATTTTACATAAATGGCACTTTTAGCAATTATTTTTCAACTTTTATTTATATCAGCTACATTTTTATAGACCTGCAATCGTGTACGACAATAATTACTACCGATAATCAATTAGCTTCAATTTCAAGTCACCAAGCGGCAAGGTTTTTTTAAGAAAAATTGACAACTGGCATTTCGACTTTGGCTACCCACTGCTTCCTCTGAGCAGAGATTCTTCTGAGCACAAGATTCGCTATTTTCAGTCATAACTAAACTTGAAGCAATAAGGTTTTCATTTCCTTTTGAAAATCATTCATTAGGTAATATCGGAACCTCATTGGGGTTTAACGGAAACAATAAAAATTTTGAAACATCGATGCTCTCGAATTACGTTTGAAAGAAATGCGACGCAAAAAAGAAAAATCAGCATTCTGTTGATCGTTTCTATTGCCACGAGGCCTTTCGTCGACTCTCATCGGGTGGCTACAGTCGATAGGGAAACATAAAAAGATGAGAAAATGGTATTTATACACAAATGAATGAATGATGATGAGTGAGTTGCTTAACGCCATGGAAGGGCAAGCGTGATAATCATTTCTTTTTGGACGCACAATACAGACTTCAGTGACGTAATGTACACCGCTTCCAGATAGGGTAACAATGGAGGTCGTCTTGTCGGAGCTATGACGTTGGTTCGCCACATCAAACAAGCGACACTCACAAGCGTGCTTGGTCATCGCACTTGCTGGTTGAGAGGTCGTCTGCTGCGGCCATAGAAATAAACTGTTTATCTGAAGTTAGCTAGAATGGAAACTGACTCAAGGTCGCGGCACATCCGGGGGAACTAAGTTGGGGCATGAACCACCAATTAAAAACTTCGATTTACTCATGTGACTGATTCTAACCCAATCATACAGACGTTGGCAGGTGCATCTAAGTGAAAATGCGTGCGATTTATGTGCCGTTATTGTGCATTGCATGAAGCTTAATTTCCATTCTAGAGGTCTTATTGTTGTCAATTTCTATGGCTGCGGCCACAGAATTAGATTGTTTAATCGTATCACTTTGCTAGAAGTGCAAACTGATTCAAACAGATGGCACATGCAGGAACTTAATAAGTGGGCAAAAAGAAATTTTTAATACCTTGCAGAGATAGGAAAAATAGTCGTGCGTCACTTGCGGATTGCTCTGAATTCCTTCAAAATGCTCCGATCGCCATGACTCCCTCAGATTCGAAGAATTCAGATCATTGCGCAAAAGTTTTCTCGATAATGTTGGGCCCTTCGGTCGTTATTAAAAAAGTTAGCAGGCGCATGAAAAAACGTTCACAAACTTCTCTGTAGAACTTGACATCGTCTGTCTCTCTTCGCTGTGTGATCCGGTTGATAACAGTCACTGAAACTTTGCACAATTTGGCGTGTTTAATGTTGAGCTGGCTGCTCATTGTTCGATTGCTATGGTATTATGTCAGCAGATTGTGCCATTTCATTTACGTTACATGTTCCAATGCTTCCCTTCTAGTCATACGGAAGAAGAGACGACCTGTCTAATTCTGTGGCTGCGGCCGTCCATCAACCAGGCTGGCAGATGCTCTCTCATCCTGGTCCCCAGCCACCGTTCTGTGCGTCCGATGTAACTGCTTCCGCAGTTGCATTGAAATTGGTAGATAACATCGGACACGCATTCGAGTGGCAAGGGGTCCTTCAGAGAGCGCACTGGCAGGCACTGGGTGGTGCAGAGGATCCTTGGCTCCACAGCAGGAAAAGCGAGCTTGGTCACTCTTCGGACTTGGGCCTTCACATCACTGAAGAGCTTGTCGCCTCGGAACGGGATCGTCAGGTAAGCCATCTTCTTCTCCAGGCCGAACACTGTCTCACGTTGTGGACGGATGCTGCTCATCATCATTCATTCATTTGTGTAAAAATACCATTTTCTCATCTTTTTATGTTTCCCTATCGACTGTAGCCACCCGATGAGAGTCGACGAAAGGTCTCGTGGTAATAGAAACGATCAACAGAATGCTGATTTTTCTTTTTTGCGCCGCATTTCTTTCAAACGTAATAAAAATTTTAATTAAATAGAAAGCATTTGTTTGTCATATGTTTAGTGACAATTTTACTGAGTTTCTTTCTCTGAATTTTCCCCAAGACAGTAGGACATAATGCATTCTCTTGAAAGAGTGCATGTCTACATAAGCCACATGCAGTGAACCCATTCAGATAATTTTGCAAATTTTCATGTAAACACTCACTCGGTACTTATGTTTTGCTCTCATGATTGGCGCAGCATGTTGCTGATGAAAAGTGCCAGCGGAACTCAGCGAACTCCTCGATCTTCTCCGACTAACAAATATTTGGAGAATCATTTGTAAGTGATTATATATTCGACAAAATTTGATCAGATCTAGAAAAAGATTTGATCAGACCAACCTCTTACAATACCTTATACATATATATATATATATATATATATATATATATATATATATATATATATATATATATATATGTAGATTTTGTATAATGCTTTTAATATAGATTTCCTAATGGATCAGCAGATTTCCTTTGTGAAAAGGCTGCCGGTGTTGTTTTTACAATATTTCCCAAGGATTTAAGCAAGTATTTGAGCTTTCCAATGAGAACAGAATTTAGGAAATCGTAAAGCACACAACAAGTTAAAATTTTTGTTAAGTATCGTTTTCGATAACAAATGTACACATTAGGCATCTTCTTTTGTTTTGTCAAAAAGTTGCAGAGGTCTACTCTTCACAGCATTCAACGACTCTGTTCTTTATGGCAGCCTGCTGCAGAATAAGTTGACCACAAACTAATCAATTCCATGATGTGGCCGGTAACGTTTGCCCATTTTTGGTCTGGATGATTCGCATGAAACATACAAAACTTGTAAGTTGCAAGTCATGGATGTACATTAAAAATTGCCTTTCATGTCCATGACTCTGTCTCCTGTAAATCAACATGTTTCATGACTGGCTGACAGTTTCTCTGCTTGAATTACATGTACTTGTATACTCTCTGCTAGAACTGCATGTATACATGTAGCAGTTTTGCAATTTCCAATTCTATAAAGGCAGTGGCAGTAGAAACGCACCGCATCACCTTGGCATGCAGACAAAAATAATGGCACACTGATGCATACGGCGAACAGATCTCTCCAACTGTGCACCTAGAGCACAGTGCAACTAATATTTCAATATTCAGTCTCACACTTGACAAGAAATCACCAAATTTCAATTTTCAATTAACAGACGTCTGAATATTTCTTTAGTGTAACGTAATTGTTGTTCATATCTTGACATCCACACCACTTTCTGCTACGTTTTTAATCTACCTATTTTCCTGACTACAATTCTTCAACTGCACAAATCAAGAAAAATAACTGCACATTTGAGAACTGCACAAATTGTATTCAGTTGCACGTTAAAAAACCTGCCAAGCGCGATTATTGATGCAGCATCGAAATTGATTCAGCGAGCTGCTGATTTGCTGATATCAGGCTTTTACATGATATCTGAGGCATTTGGCAATATCGCTGATATGTAAATTACAAAAACTAGACGTGCTCAATTGTTCATATCTATGTGAGCCTATATATGCAACCTTCACCCTAGTAAGTGACACATAGATGATTTTATATAATGCACTAACAAAATGGCAATAAATAGCAGTTATTGAAAGCGTCGTATGTTCGCGGAAATCCAGATAATACACAGTACAATGCAAGGGTGTAGAGAAAGGGAAAAGAGATATCTAAGATGAATCAAAATGACATTGATTAAGCAAGCTCACCTTCTCCGTCGTCCATCATGCTCTTCACTCAGTATGAGAAATAAGCAGAACACAATTGGCTTGCATTAATATGCAATCATTATCTTCATTCATGAATAGCAGTTTCAGACAGCTACAATGACGCAATAACGGCGTCGCTGTTTCTATGATGTAAGCGACAGTTGAAATTCCAGGCACTCGAATCAGTAGCAGATTATTATTATTATTTCTATTTTCCTAAAGCAACAGATACAAGTTTTCCATACAGAATCGCAAACAGTGAAAGCATATTCACGATAGCACAAGCTACTTCCACAGAACATCAGCATTTCCATGCTTAGCGCAAACAAATTCGCTCATCGTCGAATTAGCGCAAGCAAATCCGTATGCAGTGATGTCCCGCACCCAAAGTAACTATAAAACAAGCAAATTCGCGATTAATCAACCTGAATGTCTAGCATCATGATAGAGTCCAGTTTGTCGGACATTTCGAGTGAAAGCCAACGATCAGGGAAGCTTCACGAGGCCCGTATGCCAGAATAAGCTTGGACCTGAAGCAAAGGCTCATCTCGGCATGGGAAAGTGGTGGAGATTATGTAGCTGCATGCGCTGTTTTGAACATCAATCCTTCAACAGAAAGGTCAATCATCCATCGCCATCAAAGAGGGGAAGATCTGAAAGAAGATCAAAGAGGTGAAATCGTGAAGCTGTCTCCGACAGTCGTCCAGAACATCGTGGACCTCGTGGATCAGCATCCTGACTTCACGTTGCAGCAAATCAGGAATCATCTGCCAATCCCGCTTTCCGCTACCAGTATATCGAGGGCTCTAGATGGGCAGCTGATCTCTATGAAGAAGTTGGAAGATTCCCCGACCAGGCGCAACGCATCCGATGTGAAAGAGGCCCGCTCAAGCTATGCAGAATAGTATCTGGATGAGGGCATCAATAAATCTCTTGTCTATGTTGACGAAACATGCTTCAACATCTTCACAAAGCGCACGAGGTGAAGAGCGGTTGTTGGAAGCAAACTTGTGCCTTCTCATGGCGATTTCTGCTGGTGTCGGGATCGTCTACTTTGAACTTCATAGAGGCACAGTGGATGGTAAGTTTTCTACAAAATTCCTTGCATATCCACAAGGTTTTAATTCTCTTGTATTGTTTTTCAGGCGAAAGATTTCAACACTTTATGGACAATTTGGACGTTGTAGTTGCCAACTGTGACATTTGCAATCCTTCCATTGTTATGGACAACGCACCAATTCATGGAGGCGCCAAGTGCTGTGAGATCCCTATCAAGAAGCTGTCTGCCTATAGTCCTTTCTTGAATCCAATTGAAAATGCCTTCAGCGTCTTCAAGTTGAAGCTGCGATCCCTCTTACGGGAGGACAACAACATCAACATAATTGCGAGTGTCCCAGTTGGATTGTCCACTGCAGAGCATCGAATTAGGCTGCTTCATGACTTAGCTACAGGAATTTTAGAAGCAGCAATGTTGATCACATGTGCACACATGTGATGCGTTACATGCATCGATGTTTAGCACTGGCGGATATAATTGTATAGCCTTATCAATAAATTGATTGGATTACATTTGTATTTTTGATTCAAATCCTCTGGTTTTTAAGTAAAGTGAATTTGACTGCTAAAGATTCATTTTGCTTTCCTTATTTGCGAATTTGATTGCGATAATGCAGAACTAAATACATTAGCGAAAATGATTGCACATACAGTCAAATAAAGCGATTCTGTTTGCCGTTCAAGCGAATTTGTTTGCAAAATTGAAGCATGAAATACATTGGCGAAATTGATTGCACTATCAATTGATATAGGCGAATATGTCTGCAAATTAGGTGAATTTGCTTGAAAAAACTTGCATTAATGAATTTGCTTCCACTAAAGCGAACTTGTTTGCATTCTTCACGAATGTTGGTGAAAAAACTGGTACATACACGGCTCAACAGCAAAAACTAAGTGAGTGCAAATCAAATGCGACTTCATTTCAATAAGATAGCTATCGACGATGAATATCTGCAGTTGCAGATTAGTGACTAATCTCATCAGGTCAATAGCGTACTAGTGTCTCACTCAACTCGTTAATACATTTTAGTCCAACAAACAGTGTGGGTTTCTTCAGGGAACGAGGCCGAAAATGAGACTTTCACAGAATGATGTTCACCGATGCCTTCTAAGAATCGACACGTCTGCCGAGTTCTACTTGGTTTCTCTTCCACTCAAACACGATCAAAGAAAAACGCAGAATGGGAGGCAGATTGCAGTTTTTGTCAAAAATGAAATTTTCTTTGTTTTCTTTTATCAGCTGAAAATGACTAAGTCTAGAGCCACAATTTTTGACATGGAATGTCGTCAAGTCATTTCCTATGATGTGTATCTGTCACTATCGTGCTTCTGATCGGCGAAGTATACAAGAATGGGGTTAATCGTGGATCAAATTGCTCAGAATATTTGCTTTTGCCGACATTGGGAGGCATGCCAAATCTGGATGTGTTTAGCCTTATATAAAGGTGTACATGAACAACACAGGATGTCACCTGAGGACATTCCATGTCAAAAATTATGACTCTAGACTCAGTTGATAAAGAAATCAGAAAATTTCATTTTAACCAAAAACTGCGATCTGAGTCCCATTGGATGTTTTTCTTTGATCGTGTCTGACAAGGAGAGTAACCAGGTAGAACTCGATAGACGCGCAGATTCTTAGAAGGCATAGGGTGAAAATCATTTCATAGGGTGAAAGTCAAATTTCCGGACTCATTCTGTCTGCCGGAGTAAATATTGAACATCAAACGAATTGAGATAGACAGAGCCAAGCGCCTGTGACAAGCAGATATCCTGCATGAGGAACTGAATCCTGATGTCATATCTCTGAAATCAACGTGATATGCTCCACTTCCAGCGCAGGAAGCTCTTTCGAGCACATTTTCTGATCGGAAAGCTAATTATTGGGGAATAACCGAAATGTTGACATTTCTGCTTCTCCGCTACGAATTCATGAGAACGTTATGTGCATGCTTGATTGGGCTTTCATAGGAACTCACATGATTGGAAAGATATTGAGTAAAGGCTTAGCCTATGACTTATCATTTCTACAGGAAGTAGATTTCAGCAAATAATTCCATATTTTTTATAAAATTATTATTTGTGCGTGGATATAACCAATATGCAGTACATTTCATTCGAATCAACCGAAAAATTGACATACCATCAACAGATTGTGATGATTTTGGCAACCTGATGCACGAGATCCTGTGTTCTTCGGTTATGTTGTGAACCTGTTTGGTATGTAGGAAAGACATCTAGCTAAAGGGGTGCGTTTTGGCTTTTGAGCAGATGTATGACTTGATGCGGATTTCGCCCGCCTATCGCAATTCACCGCTAACTCGGGGCATGCTTTTGAGGTTAAATTGAAGAAAGACACTTTGCTATCGACTTCAGGAGACACAGGACGCCGACGGCTATAGTGCTTTACTAATAAAGTTCAGATACTTCCTCTGCTTTAAAATGTTGTTATGAAGCGCATCACTTTCTTCCACGCACCGTTGTCACAGATCGAATACAAAATGTCTGAAATGTTTGTGACAGTTACTTTTCCCATTGCCTCAACATTAAGTAGTTTCTGCTCTGACCAAGCATGGTGCCTCTCCCCATGAAAGAGGTAGAATCAATGCCTAAAAAGCATCAGTGAAGCAATTCTGGAGATATTGATGGCAATGTCATCTTGGAAGTGAGCTTTATGTGGAACACTTGCCATATCACAAGATTATTAAATGAATTAATCTCAAGAACATTCATTTGGATTTACATTTAGCTTTGGCCAGTTATCCTGCAAAATCATTAATTATGAGACATTCAAATGCGTCTGTCAATGGAGCTATAACCACGAAATATGTCTGTCATCACATGCTTGATATTCCATTATCCAAGAACTTTTATTAGAACACATTAAAATATATGGCCGACAATCCTGCAGATTTAGTTTTTTCGGTCATAGGACATGTGGCCATGTGGCCCTTAGTAACCACTATTAGCGAGACAGACGTAAGGTTATGAAAACTTCCTATTACACACTACAAATTCATTTAGTTAACAATTTTGGCCACGTTCCCTGCAGGAAAAGTGTTGGGCGGCAGGTCTAACAGTGCAGCTGGCAAGATGCTGCTGTAAAATCTAGTCACACCAATAAGTGAGTGGACAGATAACCCAAATAAAAGACAATGGATATCTTGGGTCAATGGGTCACCGGTCTGCGCAACCCACCTCCATCACTGGCTGACACATGAGAACATGAATTTCAATGATTGGCTGAGACAGACAGTTAGCATACATCTTTCAGTTTATCATGACGTGAATTTATTTCTTTATCTTACTACAGACAATCATTAATGAGGACTATTCCTTGTGATCTTCGAATTCAATGCTTTTCGTCTCGTCTAAAGTAGCATCTTTTGCTCGTGAAAACCTTCTTCACAACATTGCCCTAGCGCTCCTAGGCACGAAATAATTATTCAAGGAAAGAAGCAATTGAAGGAGACACACACGTCACGATTTTAGGATTAGTGCTCATTTTAGAGGTGATGCCGAGTGTTTTTTGTGTTTTGGGATTGAAGCTAGCTAATGTGCTCGGTGAATAATGAATGCAGGCATCACTCTCTCACTCTCTATATGCATGCAGAATGTTTCGAATGTCTCACTTTTTTCGACACTTTTTCTCAGAATTTTCGAGAATCTCTCTGAGTGTGCAAAAACGATCTCAGGACCCTCTAGTACAGTGGTATCGTGGTTGACACAATCTGTCCAAAACATGAAAACCTGAATTTCAATAATCGGCTGAGATTGACAGTTAGCATACATCCGATTTTCTACATGTTTCAGTTTATCATGAGGTGAATTAATTTCATTATGATCTTATTACAGGCACTCATTAATGAGGAGCGACACCTATTCCTTGTGATTTTCGAATGCAATGTTTTTCGTCTCGTCTAAAGAAGCATCTTTTGCTGATGAAATCTATACTTTCCCAATCAACATTTAATGGATGCAATTTTGAGTTCTGATTCAGTAGAATCTTTTTCCACAATCCAGAGAGATATTTCTGTCTGATTTTTACTGATATTTCAATAGTCTAACCCGAGTTGACGTTTGGCGTAAAATGGTCAAAAATCTTTTTCCCAAAAACGGAGCATCTTCTTCACATACTTCCCAATTACAAAATGACCTAACACGTATTGATGAGACGATGTAGACACGTGGGGTCATATCTCCATGCTGAACGCATCTATTTTTATACAAAGACAGGAGGACAATAGATTTCATAGGCACGTATACAAAGGAATTATTCCGGTCTGAAAATCATTTCCTTGTGCGAGTACATGCATGCGTAAGTAAGCTCATATAAGTACGTATTTATCCATTGAATATCTACCATGCTACGAAATATTCAGAGAGACTTTGAATGCTGCGTTGGAGAAGAAACAGAAAAACAGGCAGTAGCGGGAGAAGATGAATAACAAGAGGAAGATGAAGCAGAGGTTGATAAAGATGGCGATGAAGAAGAAAAGGCGAATATGAAGATGGTGATGAAGGAAATTACCGAGGATGTAGATGGTGAAGAAGAAAAAAGAAGATGTTGGAAAAGAGGAATTGGCGATGAAGATGAAGTAGAAAAAGATGAGGAACTTCAAAAGGAGGAGGAGGCGATGGCAAAAATAGATGATGAAAAGATGGCAGTAAAGACGAAGAAGAGGAAGACGGCAAAGAAGAAGAAGAAGATTTGGCGATGAAGATGAAAGATGTAGGAAGAGAAAATGATAAAAAATGGGAGAAATTCAGGTCTGTTTCCATTTTTCAACTGAGGATGCAACTCAATATTTAATTATTCCATCTACATTGTGCTTACAAAAAGCAGCATTTATTAATTGTTTCAGGCGCTCTGACCAAGGCGATTTGCCAGTAGTTTGTTTAAAGTGATATTTAATGAATGTTAATCCAAATTTCACTAACTTGCTAATTGTAAATCTCAAAAGTTGGAGAAGTTGAAGAAAATGAGGATGGAGGAAAAGCTGTAGAAGAAAAAAGAAGACAAAGAGAGACAAGGGGAATATGAAAGTGAGAAGGAAGATGAGGAGGATGAAGGAGAACATGGAACTGTCTTTTTTACCCGACAGCAAGACTTTAATGGTGGAAAGCGAAGAACTGAGAAACCGCAAAACACTTAAATATGCTGCAATTTGCAAAAACAATTCTCCTCAAACTTAAAGTTGGATCAGCAGATCAGTGTAACTCTGAAGAAGTGTAATTCTCAGTAATATTGTCTTCACGTCCCTCGGCAGACTGTTAATTTGCATCTTTAAGAGACCACTTGTAGATGATTGATTTTTCCACTTTTTGATTGAGTCGCCAATTTTTGCATGTTTACTATTTCATCTTCAGACACGTCCTCGTTATTTCTCTAAAAGGTGTGTCACCGCATCATTAGAAGACGTGAACGGCCGTCACATAAGACTGGTTTGCAAACCATCCACCCCACATCCTCATTTCCCTCTCGCCTTGGTAGAAGTGGTCGATGATACATGTAAATCGAAATGACTAATAAAACTGTCAGTTCTAACAATTACAGCTCGAGGAATCCAGACATTATTCATACTCCTTCATTTTTGTTCTGAACTGCTCAATGACATTTTAAATCGCAGCATTAGTATTAATGACGCATTAGTAATTTGAAATTCATAAGCTCACATGCTGTAGACAATTTAACAGTGATGTCCCGGTGTCTTTTTGAAATGCACGCCCATATACAAGGAAGTCAATGCGATTCCAGAATCGAATGTTTATAGCTCCAAATGTGTCTCCGAAGAT
Organism: Prostheceraeus crozeri; assembly: GCA_907163375.1. Taxonomy (NCBI): domain Eukaryota; kingdom Metazoa; phylum Platyhelminthes; order Polycladida; family Euryleptidae; genus Prostheceraeus; species Prostheceraeus crozeri. Next base: position 92,531 of record CAJQUW010003313.1, on the reverse strand, counting down.
ATTTTTGTTTTATGAGATAAACATTTGGCGATATCGACTATGAAGTCAAAATTCCTCTCGGAAGATTGTTTTGCCGAAAATCTCTCTGACTGTTTTGAACAGAAATTGATGCTGCACTCATTTTTTTCGTTTGTTTGGTCTTAACAATAACATAGGTTAGACACGTTTATTAACTTAACACTTCCTGTCAATCAAATTGACTTCAAAGTTGTTTTACTGGATGCATGTACTGCATGTTTTCAAATACATAGTGCTTATTCATCCATCATTACGTTCATGCTTTTTACCATTACAACAAAGTCATTTGTATACTCGTTAGGCCGCAGTTCAACATTGAGATAAATGATATTCACATATTTTACATATCAAGGGTAAAGTGCATAGAATGGACAGATTTTTTCAGAATATTTCTGTTCATTCTACTTTGCACCTGATAATGGTTGTAGCATCAACCGAAACGTCGTGACTTCGACTTTATCTTTTTAACTGTTTCAATACTAAATCTTCTAATTCAGTGCGATACATTTATATTACGTATTCGATGCACATTTCTGAACGCATCCCTCAAAATTTGCTCTGTTTTATATATATTCGAGTCACATATCTGACGTCAGTGTTAAGTTGAGTCATCAACATTCAACACTAATGCAGCAAATCATATAGAATTACAAAATATTATGAATTGAGGTTAAATAAAAATGAATGCAAATAAATGAAGTTTGCAGAAGAAGTTCATCAGAGGTGACTTTACTATAGCGTACTGCACCTATGATATACCCTCTTGCTGCTTTTTCCCACTACACTGTAAATGGCTCAATACCAATCACATACGAAGGATACATACCAAAATATTTTTTGGCACATTTCTGTATCTATTTGTATACTTTTCGTATGTTATTTCTAGTGTGGCATGCTTTGCATACTAAAGCCATACCAGCACAATGTTAAAAGAAAGCATAAATCATGTCCAAAGTACGTTGATTTAAGGCCTTTTTAAGGCTTAGTTCATAAAGTAAAGCTAACCAAGCGTCCTGTTAATTTTACTAAACAAGTAGCAACGATGACATGCTCGTAGAGCATAAAATTCACAATAACTCTAATCTAGTTAAATACCACACTATCACAAAGAAATATTCACGACTGGTATTACTGAAAAAAAAGTTATTTGACAGTAGCATGCAAGATATATATTTTTTGCTATGTAACTTAAAGCTCTACATACGAGAGACGTACGAAAAAGGACGAATTTGCATCGGGTCTCGTATATAAAACATACCAACAACTTGTATTTCATTGTAAAACAGCCAATCACAGATAGAATAGTTCGTATGGCTACATACCAATCACATACGAAAGCAAGTGAGATTTCTTATGAAAAACATACCAGATCTCTGAAAACATACGCGAATCTCGTATCAAATGTTAGTTTCAAGTTGTTTGTGAATTTGATATAGTATGTTTGTATGTAATTTTCGTATCCAGCGATTTAAAATGTAGGCCTACTTATATAACGCATGCAAGTTAACCTGCACTAATGAACTCAAAGCATGTATAGAATGAATTCTCTCAAAATACGATTATCAAAAAATAGATATAATAAAAAAATCTGTTGATCATTTTATATTATGAGAAAACAACTCCCGAAAAGAATAAAATGTGCATGTAGCAATAATCTCACATTCTCGGGTTCTGATTTTCGAACGCGGGTATTCTATCTTCTGTCTTGGGAACCTACCCAAGATTTGACCCAACCTTGCTTTGAACATGTAATTCACATTTCTCTGCTTAGGCATGCTTCTGGAGTCGAAATCCTCTCCGCATCACCGGTTTAAATAACAAAAATAGCCAATTGTGAAACGACTGGCTTTCGACTCCTGGTTTGCAAAGACTGTTCAGTTTGCATTCAACAGATCATTTTGCAATTTTATCGATGTATTTACTTGTCTGATAATCGAAAGAAAATTGAAATTCTGAGTGCAGCATTTCGATAACACCCACATTCTAAGTAATAGATTTCAACTTCTTAATGCTTCAAACTGTGTAAAAGACTTTTAATTACATACAGGATTATGGAAAACACAACAAGGATCTTAAATTTTGTCAACTGTGAAATATTTCAGATAAATGATCTTCTTAAGTCACGCCTACTAAGAACGACAATCTTAGTTTCAAATTTGCGTGTATACTGTCGTTATTTGACGCAAACAAGATTGTAGAGCAGAAATTCAGTCGCAATTTCGTAGCATATCTTCATGAGTCTACAATATATAGGTTGACGAAAATTATCAATTTTCCGCAGTTATTTCAATTCAGTGCACCATTTTTTGGCAGTTGTGATCAACAAATAATTAAGAAAATCAACGAATTGATGCCTTATTCAGATTATTCAAGGCGATCCATCAATTGTAAAATCCATGTTCTCTATGTGCAAGGAAAAGGTTCTCGCACAAAACCACATATTTGAGCAGCAAAAGCGCATGATAATAAGTAGTCTTGTCCATGCACAAAAACACTTGCAATAAAAGTGAAAAGCTCAAACTGCGAGCGTAAATGATTCTGTCCTCATATACCGCGAAGTTTAGGGCCTTTAGAAAAAATATTCTTCCTCTGATCTCGGTTAGTTTATTTCCGTAATAATTTCCTGTATGATAGAGATACCTATTAATTAAAGCATGGTTCCTTAGATTTTCGAAGGGCAACACAACCACTCTAAGGAGCAATGTAGCCATTTCGCTATCTGGCTAGTATTTATGTAGAAAAATACCCTGATAGGCATCCAATGAAGTCTACAAAGTTTGAATGTTCTTAATTACTCCTTACCAAATATTTTAGTAGTAAGGGTCTTACTGCATGGTCAAGCAGCCAAGCCGAATTTCTGCAGAATTACTTATGCGGAATGATGAACACGTTTTGGCTGTTTAAAATCCGAGGTCTGCCGAGTTCTACCCATTTCCTGCACTTGTCAGCAGGATCAAAGAATGCACACAAATCACTTTGGAAGTAGATTGGAGTTTTCGATAAAAATTAGATTTTCTACCTTTCTCTGATTAAATAAAGTACTTATGTCTAGTAATATCATATTTTGTAACATCATCATGCTGATAATCGGTAATTCATGCAAGAATATGGGTAAATGCGGACATACGTGATTCAGTCAGTAATCACTTAGACTTGACATCAAATATTTACGTCATTGATCCGGTATTGATAATGCGAATTGACATGGGTATGTAGGTGGCAGGTCAGTGAGTTTCATTCATTGTTATCCTTTATCGCAGCTACAAGACAACTTCAACGCTTGTCATAGCCTGCAGATGAGTTAGTCGCTTGAAATGTACAACGCAGTTGAATGCCGAAGTGTCAGTAAGTTTCTGAACTTAAAGAAAGTCCCACCGAATGAAATATTGCAGCAGTTGCAAGATGTTTGCGGTGAAGATTCTCCATCACGTGCTACAGTTTACAATTGGGTACGAGAGTTTCGAGGTGGTCAAACTTCAGTCTTCCATGACACAACGAAAAGTGGACGTCCAACAGAAATTCCGCAATCGAAACATCAGGTGTGTGCTTCTTTGATCCGTGACAATTAGTGATGAAAATTTTCCGGAAAATTTTGGAAAATTTTGAAAGTTCTAATCTTTTGTGATAGGCCATGCTTTGACCGCTTCTACAGCCGAGGCAGCTGCACACCAATATAATGGGTCTAAAAGTGGTGATCTTGATCATCATTTTGATTAAACCGATTTTGAAAAATGAAGATATTTGAATTTTTGTGATACAATTTTTACGTCTTATATCACAGCCGATCGAGGCATAGACACATCAATAGAATTGTTCCAAAACTCTTGATTTCATCATATCATTTCGATTAAAACAATCGTGGCAATACGAATCCCGTCCGCGGATTTTTGAGCATTCCTTTGCCACCAGCTGCTTGTGGCAATTTGTTGCCATTTTTAATATTATAACACAGACATCTTTTGGGACAACGTGAATTTTTTTCCTTTACGATAGGGGTATAATTTCATGCATTGTGAAAGATCTGGAGCAAAAATAATGCACTTTATTTGGGAGCTTGTTTATGGCTTAAAAGTTAAGCTTTATCATGCAGCCTTGATTGCAATGATACAAATTCTCCATGTGTTGATGAACATGTGAAGCACAGGCACACAGTCCAACACATAGTGATGCAAATGGAAAATTTTCCAGGAAAATTTTGAAATTTTTTTCGGTGATTCACGTTTTTGCCTTTGTTTTGGAGACTTGTTGCAGTCGTTTGAAAAGACTATGTAGCATTCAAAGACCGAAAACTTCTCTATCATCCCTGCATGTTAACTTTTGAAACCAGCTGCACCCTCCATGTCCATTTCAGATCTTTCCAACTGAATATCAGATATTAAATGGATTTCAGATTTCTCTAATTGAATTTCAGATATCTGTCAGAAACTCAACTTTGAAAGGATCTTAGATTCAACTGGAGAATCTCCAATTCATCTGGAAAAGTTTGAAATTCATTTAAGTAGATCTGAAATCGATTGGGAACTATCTGAACCAGCTAGAAATGGAATGTGTAGTTTGTCCTCCACGAAGACATCGGACAATACGCCAGAAGTCAGAAGCTATCATATAGATATTCTTTTACTCATCACAGATATCTTTAGTTTCCAAATATATCACGAGTCTTTATATATCTTCCAATATATGGTTGCTCATGTGCAATGCTGTGTTGGACTGTGTGCTTGTGCTTCACATGTTCATCAACACATGGAGAATTTGTATCATTGCAATCAAGGCTGCATAATAAAGCTTCTTTCAAGCCATAAACAAACTCCCAAATAAAGTGCATTCTTTTTTGCTCCAGACCTTTCACAATGCATGAAATTATACCCCCATGCAAAGGAAAAAATTCACGTTGTCCCAAAAGATGTCTGTGTTATAATATTAAAAATGGCAACAAATTGCCACAAGCCACTGATGACAAAGGAATGCTCAAAAATCCGCGGACGGGATTCGTATTGCTACGATTGTTTTAATCGAAATGATGTGATGAAATCAAGAGTTTTAGAACAATTCTATTGATGTGTCTATGCCTCGGCTGTGATATAAAACGTAAAAATTGTATCACAAAAATTCAAATATCTTCATTTTTCAAAATCGGTTTATTCAAAATAATGATCAAACTCACCGGTTTTATAGACCCATTCTATTGGTGTGTAGCTGCCTCGGCTGTGGAAGCGGTCAAAGCATGGCCTATCACGAAAAATCAGAACTTCCAAAATTTTCCAAAATTTTCCAATATTTTCCATGGAAAATTTTGATTCAAGATTTTCCGGAAAATTTTCATCACTACCAACACAGCATTATGCATGAGCGACGATATATTGGAAGATAAGACTGGAAACTCGTCAGATATTTGGAAACTAATGATATCTGTGATGAGTAGAAGAATATCTATATGATAGCTTCTAACTTCCGGGGTAATGTCCGATATCTTCGTGGAGGACAAACTACACATCTTCCATTTCTAGCTCAGATGGTTCAGATAGTTCCCAATCGATTTCAGATCTGTGAATTTCAGACTTTTCCAGATGAATTGGAGATTCTCCAGTTGAATCTAAGATCCTTTCAAAGTTGAGTTTCTGACAAATATCTGAAATTCAATTAGAGAAATCTGAAATCCATTTAATATCTGATATTCAGTTGGAAAGATCTGAAACAGACATAGAGGGTGCAGTTGGTTCCAAAAGTTAACATGCAGGGATGATAGAGAAGTTTTCGGACTTTGAATGCTACATAGTCTTTTCAAACTACTGCAACAAGTCTCCAAAACAAAGGCAAAAACGTGAATCACCGAAAAAAAATTTCAAAATTTTCCATTGGAAAATTTTCCGGAAAATTTTCTGGAAAATGTTCCATTTGCATCACTAGTGACAATCGATGTATTCGAATGGATGATCTTGCCAATGCCCTGGCTATTAGTCACGGAACTGTCCAGAACATCCTCAGCGATTTGGGCGTGCGAAAGTTGTGCTCACGTTTTGTCCCAAAGTTCATCACATCCGAAATGGCAGAGACTCGATTGGCGTGCTGTCGTTCCAACCTGGAACTTTTCGACAGACGTGGATACCGATTCCTCGACAACATCATCACAGAAGATGAAACGCCATTATACCTTATTATTCCTTCGAGTCGCAGGGAGACATCTGAATGGCGATTTCCTGAAGAGAGTGGTCCAAGAAAACTCAGAACAGGAACATTGCACGGTAGCTGTTCAATGTTATCGGTCTTCTAGTGCAGTAAAAGGATTGTCCATCTCGACATTTTGGACAAGTCGCGCACAATGTATAGCTCGTATTACAAAAACCTTTTATAGACAATGTCCACAAAACTTTCGAGACGATCTGCGAAGTACTTACTTTTTGACAATGCCCCAATTCATACTTCTGCGATTGTGAAGGAAACGGTGTCTCAATTGAAGATCCAGACCATTCGCCATCCTCCGTATTCGCCAGATCTGGCACCATCTGACTTCTGCCTCTTTCGTCATTTGAAGAAAACCTTGCGAGGTCAGAAGTTTGATTCATCTTCCGAAGTGGAGCAGCATGTAAGACAAGTGTTTGATTCGCTGGACGAGGGCTTTTTCAAGAATGCTTTCGAAGACTTGGTGTTGAGATGGCGAAAATGTGTTGATCAGAATGGATTCTATGTTTAAAAGTAATACTAGAATCCAATCTTTATTCAGCTTCGTACATAATGATATGTTCTCGCATTTCAAGTTTGATTGCATTTTTGTTTCCTACAAATCCACATTACATTGGATAGCTACGGTTGTTTTGATATCTTCAATATTTCTTTTTTGAGTCTAAGTGATTATTGACTGAACCATGTAATTAGCCGAAATATTGTGTATGTCGACATTAAGACGCTTGCTAAATCTGAACGTGCACAATTTCATATACAAAATTTCAAGAACACATGAGTTGATGACTTGAAGACATCCCTTGCACAACTTATGGCCCTAGGCTTAGCACCACTCACTGTTCGATCCTAACGCGAAACTTCTCGCGAATTGTAAATACTTTTGGCAATGAACTTTGTAAATATTTTTAGCAGTGAGTATTTTACTGGGGAAACGAGACACTGTACCTACAGAATGAAAGCTTTATAGTACTGTAGATAATTGAGCATTATCAATAATGTTTTCTAAATGCTGATATTTTCATAGTGATTGTTATGCACATTTGTTGAGCGGCATTGCAAAAAATAAAGTTCTTGATATTCCTCTGATGCCCAATCTCGACAATTTAACTACGTGAAAAGTTTCCATTTTACAGCATACATCGATTTGAAATGAATATGCACATGCATATACGTATACAACTTTCTCGACACATTCCTCGACAGATTTCTCGACACTTTTCTCGACACTTAATTTTGTGAGCAGAATATTTATTTTCAATTATATTTTTTAAACTACGTAGGATAGTGATTTTAAATAAGACAAGAAACGTTTTTGTGAAAAATGAGAATAATTCTAACAACAGCTCCTAAAAAGCATTATTTTACTATAATTGATTCATTTTTCATTCATTTTGATTCATGAATTCATTTTTTCTCTACCAAGTTTTGGAATGGGTTGGAGGGTGATTTCTTAAACGACAGACACAATATTATAGTACAAAAACGCTATATTGTTATTTTCAAAAGGCATCACCTAAATCATCTTGCTTACTATTTTGCAGCTACTCGTCGCTACTAGTCGGACAGATGCAAGATTTTACATAACAAGGCTTCGGCACTTTGCTGCTTAAAAAGGAAGAAAAGTGCTTAAAAGGGAAGAAATTTCAACCATTCCGTAGGCAATCATGCAACTCATTCTTCAACACTGTATACTAAAGATTAAGCTTCACCTAATTGTTGTTAGTTATCGTTCAAATGATCTATTGCACCCAAATTTTGTCAGTGGATCAACGTGATATTGATTGCTTCACTCCCAATCGTGCATGATTCTTTTATTACAGTAATAATCATAGAGTAGGGATACTCTATGGTAATAATTTTTATTACAATAAATCACATGATGATATACATCAATTGGATGATAACAGCGAGCAGACGTAAGGCCACACAATGGAAAATCATTCGGAACTAAACCATAATAAAATTTATAAGTTACAGTATGCATTTAGACGTGATCAGAAGCCGTTGCTGTGTTTGCCGCCGGGGTTAAGTTTCTTGATGTGGGCTGCGGAGAATCGAGCATCGACCGCGCTCCACGATGACCGTGAACATTGGCACATATAGGAGTCAAGCGTGCATAATAATTAAAACACGAGTTTATAGTCGGCAAAAAATCAATGTATATTAAACTGAAAAAGATGCAAATAAAAGGCGTGACTCATACAAATGACATACTGTCTGATAGGCAAAATCATGAAAAGCAAAAATCAGTGACTTCGTCCACTGACATGGCAATATGTAGAGGAAAACCAGTTCATTCTCCTAGTAATGAAACAATATGGGAATTGGGATCATGTCAGCATTATTCGTACAACGATAGCAAACTGTGATTGAAAATGTTTTGAAATAATCCTTCAATTTTGCATATACTTTAGCAATATGTGGGTTAATTCGAATGGCATAATGCAGTTAATGATAGGCCATATACTTTTCTGACTCATGATGCTATCGACTTGTGCAAATCGACGTGGCCTGCTATCAATGATGTCAGTGATATCGCATCCACCAGGATCCCTCAATGCAAAGAGAGAGGAGAATTGAGCTCCAAGTGGATATCAACAGACGATTAAGCGCAGCCAGTAGATAAGCCTATCGACACTTCCTTACCTATCATCGACACATTCGACAAATCCCAAGATTCACTCACTCCTAAGTCTCAGATATCTAACACACCTCTATCAAAAAGTGTCGATCGATGTTGAAACGACTCAATTGCTTGCCCAGGAGCCCCTCAGTCATACAAGAGTTGGTCGACCCACAATATGGTACATTAAATAAAACTTACCCCAAGATCGTCTCTCACACTGCCGTAAATGTGTACCGCTTCTTTTACGTGAGAATCATACAAAATCCATGTCTTCCCGTTGAGGAAGACATACGTCAAGACTGAAAGCGCATCAAAGAATAACAAGTGAAAGTACTTCAAAGATGATGAGGTGCAAGTACAGAAATTGACCAGATCCGTACAATGACCAAAGTTGTGAAATCCTTTGACGACCATTGATCCTTCCAACGACCATGCTGCCGTTCACTTGGATACAACTGATTTTTGGTACATGTTATTCAATTAAGGCAACAGATGGAATTTCGTGATTCATATAAGCTTAACTCCATGCAGGCATCATCATCCACAGAACATGACGCTGGTGCACCGATTGATGAATAAACTATGTTATTTATCATAAATTGATTATTTGAAAGTCTTCCCGATCTCCTCCTTCATCTTCATCAGCAGGCAGGCATATATATCGCCTGTGTGTATAAGGATATAAACCAAGTATGAATATACGCACCTGAAAGTAAGTATCATTCATGAAAATGACTTACCTTTGTAAGTGGACAAAATGACGCTCCCTGTCTGGTCCTACAAACGCAAGACATAAAATATCCGCTGCAACGTGGCAATTTTTGGGTGACCTTGTAGCAAATCCAAAGTTACGACAGAAGCGGCACTTGTAGTCCCTAAAAAATTGATTTCAGTAATGAATATAATTCAGTTTTCTCATTCATTCGCCATATTACACTCACGATATTGTGGTTCCTTTACAAAAGTCCTTAAGACACTGATCGACAGATCCGGCATTTATGTTCGTTAGGCATGAATAATACTTTCAGACTCACGGGATTCCTACGACGGAAGTATTGATTGCAATTTTATACAGTCCAATGGGCTTGTCCTATAAAATGGTCCTATAAAATGGGGTGATATGGACACTTTTTGCTTAGGGTCTAAATTCTAAGTAATAAGCGGACGAATGTATACATTTAATAAGCTAAATTGTAGCTTAGGGCACTGCCTTTCTATAACATTATGTCTCAAGGGAATGAAAATCCATTATGATATTTATATATAGCATCGCGTAAGGGATACAAATTTCAAGAGAAAAAATGAGGTGGGGTGATATGGACACCAACGAGTAATTCTTTATTCAACATAACAATCTAAAAAAACAAAGTAGTCTATTAAAGGTGAGACAAAACCAGTCTACCTAGAATGCTCACATAAACTTTACAGCGCATTTATAGCAATGGAAAGTGCCGAAACAGGATTCACAACACCACTTGTTGCAAGATTCGCATTTCATCCAATCTTCTGTCGTTTCTTCCCAAGCTGCGTCGCAGCAGCAACATTGGTGTTCCTTGTTATCAAGTTTTCTTTTCGTTTGCTTTGTAGAATCCTTTTTTAGAGATTTTGACGTTGAGGGCTGCAAAATACTGTCTTCGATATCTCTGGATGTGCATGGCGATTGTTGTCCATCGTTTATCAAACGGCACAATGGTTTCTTCTTTTGATCAAATCGCATTCGAACTACAAGTTTTTTCTCCCTAATTTCTGGAGACGTGATGTGAATCTTATGGACTTTAGTATGTGTAGGATTCAAAGTTTTCTTAGGGCTGCAAATTATAGATCTGATTAAGATAGCTTCAGAATTATTATCTTGAACATCACAAGGCTTGACTGAATCAATTTCCATCTTACTTTCAACTTCTGAAAGGAATGACTTTGAAACGGAGAGCTCATGATCACTGATTGTATTTTGCAATGGATATATTCCGCAATGTGCAAATGCGTCAACAACAAGACCTCTTTTCTTCTCAATTTCTTTGAAAACAGCACAAAAAAGCGAAGCGAAGTTTTCGATCGTAATCGCGGAGACTCCGCTCTCGTTTAGAAAATTTTCAAGGGCCTTGCACCACGCGCGTTTGAGGACTGCATTAAAATGCGTGTCAAGCGGTTGTAATCTATGGCTTGAATGAGGTGGTATGCAAACTAACTCAATGTCATGATCAATACAGAAATCAATAGCTTCGATGGAAACATGTGAAGCATGTCCGTCCAGAAGTAAAACACACTTCTTGCCTGGAATTTTCGTCCTGTGTCTATCAAAATGATTCAGATATCGAACAAAAGTTTCTGAATCATTATAACCAGACTTCGTGGAGGCGACGCCGATATTATGAGTTTCGTAGATGTTTCGTGCAGTCATCTTCACATTGCCCCCTTTGCAAATGACGAAAGGTGGCAGAATGTCTCCCGATGCAGAAACAGTCGGTATGATTGTTGTTAATGTTCCTCGCTCACCTGTGCGAACAGCCTGCACACTTCGAGCTCCTTTCTGTGCAATCACTTTGCTGGGATTATTAGGCACTGTGGATATCCCTGTCTCATCTGTGTTGTAGACAAGCTGAGGAAAGTCTCTCAAATTGAGAAGATCAAACAGTTCTCTTAAATCATTGAAATAACTATCAACTCTTTCCTTGTTAAAGGCCTGCGCACGCGCAGCAGAGAGTCCTTCAGGTTTTCGTAACGAAAGGTCTGGATTTCGTTTGCGGAACGACTCCCACCAGTCAAGTGATGCCCGCTTGTTCTTCTGCCAATTATTTGGAACACTGGAATTCAATTTTCTGCGACGATGAAGAGTATGTGCGTATTCATAAGCCGCGAATCGAATGTTAGAAATAGTCATAGGAAATCCACGCTCAGCTGCATATAGAATGCGTTTACACAAAATCTTTTCTTGTTGATAAGTGAAAATAGTTTTCCCACCTGGGCGTATAGTTTCGTTTTTCACATGTCGACGGAGAGTATTTCGAGGAACGCTGAAACGATGAGCAGCCGTTGAAAGAGGTGTACCCTGTTTTACGAGACAGATCGCATTTAACATGCTATCGTTGCTGTAGTTAAGACGAGCGTTTTTTGATTTATAGGTTCTAGGCATTGCAAATTAGATGCAGCAATTAGTCACAGTAACTATGAATGAACTAATATGAATTTGAGTAGAAGTGATGACAATGATAGAATCATAGAATTCAATTTTATTATCGCATAGGCAGCAAAAGTTTCATCACGTTATCAGCCAATCGTATCGGGGTGATATGGACACGTCCGCCTAGCAGTCTATGATAAATCAGTAAGCTATGCAGTCAACTTCGGTGACGCGATCTCGACTTGCATAGATATTCCTCTATATTATGATTTGAGTTTTGCAAATATTTCAGATTGTATACTGCATAGATAGCGTCGATCATATTTCACCAAATCAATATTTACAGCGATAAATCAAGTTATTATTACATGGAAATATTCAAATTCCTTGTACGGCTGTCTAAAGTGTTCGATTATCTTTATGAACTCATTGTCAATCATGTAAAAGAAAATTGGTTACTAACTCTGCTTCAACTATCCACTTTAGGTATTCAAAATATGGATATCGAAGATGTCCATATCACCCCTGCTTCAAAAACAGTTTCGATTCTCTTCTTATATTATTTACTGTAACTTCATACAGGTTCAGCTTTGCGGTGGAATATTTAGAAGCATTGTGAATCATAAAAAAACATGTGGCATTATGCAAGGATACTTTTATTCCCCAAAATTTGAGTCTGAAGATTAAAGCGATTATATGCAAAAAAATTCCTTTGTGTAAATAGCCCACTGGATGCCAGAACAGCAATATATTGGCTACAAATCACTGATATTAAGAAGCACCAGATCATTTCTTAACAATATAAACCAAATCGAATAGAATTTCATGAATATGTTAGCATGGAATTATCAACGAAAATTAGATCAAAAAGTGTCCATATCCCCCGTGTCCATACCACCCCATTTTACCCTATATATCGCCTGTGTGTATAAGGATATAAACCAAGTATGAATATACGCACCTGAAAGTAAGTATCATTCATGAAAATGACTTACCTTTGTAAGTGGACAAAATGACGCTCCCTGTCTGGTCCTACAAACGCAAGACATAAAATATCCGCTGCAACGTGGCAATTTTTGGGTGACCTTGTAGCAAATCCAAAGTTACGACAGAAGCGGCACTTGTAGTCCCTAAAAAATTGATTTCAGTAATGAATATAATTCAGTTTTCTCATTCATTCGCCATATTACACTCACGATATTGTGGTTCCTTTACAAAAGTCCTTAAGACACTGATCGACAGATCCGGCATTTATGTTCGTTAGGCATGAATAATACTTTCAGACTCACGGGATTCCTACGACGGAAGTATTGATTGCAATTTTATACAGTCCAATGGGCTTGTCCTATAAAGCGTCATTAATTATATGATAGCTTAATGACGCCTCATTTACCCACTTAGCCATTTTTGCCCACTTAGTCTTAGTAAGTTCCTGCATGTGCCATCGTTTTGAATCAGTTTGTAGTTCTATCAAAGTGATACGCTTAAACAACATAATTCTGTGGTTGTAGTTATGCCAGTGAGGATGTTTGGTAGACTGTAACATAGTGATAATCATGAAACACTGCGCAGCTAATTGCTTTGATATTTATTTAATTTCCTGTGGTGAATTAGCAGGGATGTTCATGGGACGTGTGTTTGCTCCCTGTCCCACCTCATCCCACGAAATTTATCGATTACCGATCCAAGGGAATCCCACGGGCACACGGAACTTGAACAAGTAATTTCAAAAGAACAGGGTAGTGTGTCAATCTGCATATAGCTGCATGCATGCTCATATCCTAAGTCAAAGCAGACCATGTACGGATGATGTACCTAAGTTCTCGCTCTGGGCCCATCCCAGGCCCTAGAGACTTCCGATGAGGCCGCATCTCACTAGCCATTCCTGTAAATTCGTCCATCGTCCGCTGTGTCTAGAATAACTGTTAGAAAGCAAAACAATAATGACTCGTCAATTGGGAAGTCTTCCCGCGGCTTTATTACACTGCCCTTTTATACCGTCATTCACGCTTACATTGATATGAATGTCCAGTCAGAAAATGACGTCAGCGCGTGATGCAACACAGGTTAGGATGACGCCATCAACAATCAATCCCACATGCCCCCAGGTCATCAGACCTCACATGCATGATACATGACATAATCATTCAACCAAGCAGGTTCACGACGCACTCGACAACTGCGACGCAACACACGTTCAGTCTCACCAACAACGCCTGACGCTTCCTCACCATTATCATCTTCGTCAGACATGCAGGAATCGTGCTCAGAGCATTCTAGTTCATCATTACCAGGCACCCTTCTAAGATGAGAAATATGTTGAGTAACTTCATCATTATCAATCACTACTCCGACATTCGATCTAATGCTAGTTACAGTGTGAGGTCCACTACATTCGCTATCACATCGTCCATCAGGTGTACGCAAGTATACTTTACTCGGGCAACAATGAAATGATTCTTTGTTTTGGAGAGATAATCTAAGTTCTGATTGCTCGACAACAAGTAAGGTTCTCCAACGTAACATCTAGTACCACTTATACCTGGTTTACGGGATGTCGCACAAAACATAAACTCGTAAGGACTAGCCTTCCCGCCGTCCCGACTGTTATTTACAAGTACAGCTTCTTCTATCGTGCGATTAGCCCGTTTTGCACAGCGCTTTACAGAGCGATGCATTCTCTCACACGCTGCTTTGCCTTGTGGCCGATACGCACAGGTCAATGTATGTGTGATATCCCATTCTGAAAGGAGATGAGCAAACTCTCTGCTCCTAAAGACGGTCCCATTATCAGATATGATGGCGGACGGAGGTCCAAACTCAGAAAATAATTGAAGCAGCTGCTGAGCAATTTCACTAGCACTTTCATTACGTAGCCTACGCCATATCGTGAAACGAGAGCATGTATCTATCGCAGATAAGCAAGCTTTTCGTCATAATGCGTCAGATCAATCGCTATCTGATTCCAAACGTCGGGATTGGAAATTGTTCCGTGTGGATAACGAACCTGACTTGATGGATCAACCTTAGCGCAACGATCACAACGAGATACTACTTTCTTGACAAGTTTCCTCGATACATTATCCTCAGTTAGCGATTCCCGAGCTAGGTCTAATGTTCTATCAACCCCAAAGTGGCAACGATCATGAGTAGCTTTGATCTTATAAAACGTGGAATCATTTCCGACGCTGGTCGCTCCTATCAAAGTCCTTTCCTCGGAAAGAGTCTCATATTTTACCATTCTTTCGGTACACGTGTCAAACAATCTGCTAAATTGTTCTCGGATGGCACCCACACAATGCTAGCTGTCAGTTTTTCCTGCGAAATTACGTCAGACAAGGTATCAAGTCTGCGTTTTATCAATAGGTCGAGGTAGGATTACCTCGACTTTAGTGAAGATTTCATATTACGTGTACTTGAAAAAAGAGTAGACCAACATTTCATTGCGCCCATCGTGGGATAGAATTTTGTATAACATCACTTTCATTAAGAACGGTAGTGTGCCTAATATGGTTCGCCTCAGTTGTGCAAGGCTACATTCGTCCTTCCGTGCCGCTACCAATGGTGAATCGAAATACTTAATAAATTTGCTAACTGCTTTTGACAAAATGACCGACATAAAATAATCCATTTCTATTTGTAAGGGAACAAATTGCCACTTGCAACATGGTTTTGGCAAGACCTGCAACTGGTGCGACTGATTAAGGTGTAGAAAATTGTCTTCCTTCTCGTCTGCTTCTCAATCTGCAAAAAGTCATAACATTAAAGATATTGAACCACTTCTTTGAAGCTCTATTCTTGCTGCATCAAATAGAGGTAGAAGCACGCATGTGATGTACGATAATGCGTCTTACTGTTCCCTCGTATTCCATCCAAGAAAGGTGCATACAGATCTCTGAAATGTTTAGCAAAAGGAGAAACAAATAGATAATCGATAGTAGTGTTGTGAAAACTAATGATACACGTAGTACGACAACCACACTGCCAAGCAGCCCACTTAATATAACGAACTCCCTCCAAACACACCCTTCCCATCGATAAATAGTCCGGGAGCCAGCGTGAAGTTGTGCAGGGAACGAGGTAGTACATGAAACTTTCACATAGCATAGTACACCTCTAACCTACTGCAAAACTTCGCGTCTGCCGGATCAGATCATTTGCTTTTCAGAAATAGAGAGGATAACAAAATCCTATGTATTTCCAGTGGTAAAATTGTGACATTTAAGGTGTTGACTCCATTTTTTCGAATTTTTGCTCATAAAAGTTACACAAATTGGTATTTTGTTGAACTGGTTACTATAGAAATCATCTACAGATCATGATCTTTCAAATGAGCTATCATTCAGTGACAGAGGATGAAGTAAAGTGTGCAAGCATACACTTTTCGTTGGTGTAACTGCAAATTTTAACATAGAAATTTCAGGAAAATTGTTGATGTACTTTAACGAAAAGTGTCTGTTTGTACACTTTACTTCATCCTCTGTCACTGAATGATAGCTCATTTGAAAGATCATGATCTGTAGATGAATTCTATAATAACCAGTTCAACAAAATACCAATTTGTGTAACTTTTATGAGCAAAAATTCGAAAAAATGGAGTCAACACCTTAAATGTCACAATTTTACCATTGGAAATACATAGGATTTTGTTATCCTCTCTATTTCTGAAAAGCAAATGATCTGATCCGGCAGACGCGAAGTTTTGCAGTAGGTTAGAGGTGTACTATGCTATGTGAAAGTTTCATGTACTACCTCGTTCCCTGCACAACTTCACGCTAGCTCCCGGACTAAAAGTCAAAATATCCTAAATAGGAATTGCAGTAACCTCTAAAAATGTAATGGCATATTTACATGACATTTACACCTGAAGCTTTAAGGTCAACCTCAGAACGGCGAAAGAGTGACTAAAATGAACTAATGGATCAGCGCGATTCTGATGGTGCGCATAGTAATCTCATAAGATGGCTGGATCGCCAGGAAATTACAATAGAAAAAAACTAACTTTTGAAAATAGTTCGGCATTTAGAAGGTTAAGACAAGTAAAATGGAAGGTACATCTTTATAGCGTCTTCCCCGATGTAATGTGGCCAATCCACAAGCCCGGAATAGTGCCATTTGAAAAGTGCAACGCAAAGCCTGAGAAATCATTGCATGTCATCAACTTCTGCGAATACAGCGCTTAAGTATTGATTCATTCGTACATCCTTATCGTAATGCAAGCCGGATCTTGTGCATTGTCTGTGTACATTGATATGTGAGAAAAAACTGAAGTATACTGCCAGTCAAAAGTTCCCGCACCCCAACTTTTTACCTATTTTCTAAGTTCATTACTTCAAATTCTATGACGTAATCACCTTTAATGGCTTTAGTGGTGAATGTAGTCGACTCCTTGTTGAACGCAGCTCATGAGTTGATTTCTACCATAATGAAATCAAGTCTGAAAGATATTTGAAGATGTAAAATAAAGTGGCAAGATCTAGTAACATGCTTATTCGTTATGACTCGCGTTTCGACTGAAGCTCGTTGGCGGATGGTTTCTTTACACTTAGACGCCGGTTGGTCTTACAACCGGATAAGTGACCATTTTGGTGTGGCAAAGTCTACTGTTCGGGACCAGATACAGCGGTATTTGGAGACAAGGAATGTGGCTGATCGACCAAGATCTGGACGACCACGAGTACTGGATGAAGACGATTCTCGGCTGTGTGTTTCGATGGCCGAGTCTGATCCATTCATGACCCTGCCGTTGATCCAAGGAAGACTGAGAACAACCTCCATCAATGTCTCGAGATCAACCATTTCTCGTCGCCTCCACTCTGCTGGTCTCTCCAATTATCGTCCCCTGAAGTTCCCAAGACTTACCGAATCCCACAAGGAACAACGAGTGCTGTAGGCACGTGCTCATCGTCGATGGTCAGCCCTACAGCAGTGGAGGCAAGTCGTCTTCACTGATGAGAGCCGATTCTGCGTTCGGTGGCATGATGGGCGTATACGAGTGTGGAGATATCCTCGTGCAAGGATTCATCAACAGAATGCCGTCCAATGGACTGTTAGACCGGGAAGTACAGGCTCGGTGATGGTGTGGGCCGGAATTTTGTGGAACCACAAGTCGACGATGGTGGTGATCAACCAAACTGTGGACGGCAAGTTTTATCGTGACCGGATCTTGGAACAAGTTGCTATCCCCTTCGGCTTGGCAAGTATCGGTCCAGGTTTTCTGCTACAGGACGACAACGCTCCTCCACATCGATCGCGTCTGGTTCGAGAGTACCACGAATCCCATCAGGAGTACACTCACATGGAGTGGCCAAGTCTAAGCCCTGATCTCAACCCAATCGAACACATGTGGGATGAGCTGGGTAGAGCGATCTCAAGAAGAACCGAAATCACCACCACCGAGCAGCTGATGTTGGCGCTGTTGGAAGAATGGGATACCATCCCACAAGCACGTGTACGACGTGTCATCCGCTCTATGCGCCACCGGTGTGAGGAAGTGATCGTAGGAGGCGGTGGAGCTACCCGTTTTTGACTTTCTCTCGTTCTTTTCTTTGTTAATTGTTGAATAATAAAAGTTTGATCATTGATGCCACTTTTTTCCGCTACTTCGTGATAATTAATGATTAATATTAATTATTAAACATACAGTATGCTTGCAAAAAATATAACCAATTCATTGATAATATTCTTAACTTTAAGCTAAAAGCAAATTTCACTAGTTTTTGGCCGTATATCAGTAGAAAATACTGATAATAGCGAGGGTGCGGGAACTTTTGACGCGCAGTATATAGAAGTCGCTGTCAGTAGTGCCCAATGAAATAAAGGGTGGTGAACTTGAGTCGACCAGCGTCATTGTTGGCACTCCTGCCAAACCTTGATAATGCGAGCCGGCTCGCGAAAGCTCAGAATTGTACATAACTTTTAGCAAACAGACTGTACATATTTTTAGCAGCTTATCTTTTTTTCGGGGAGACGACACAAGCGGAAGTGAAATTCACTATGAAATTAGACAACCTCCCGTCAGCTGCCATCAACTATGAATACTGATTGTTTTGGGCAAACATAAGAGCATGCGGACTGAACCTTACACATGAGATGTACTGCATATTTGACATATTTCACTGACAAATTTTTTGAAATATTCAAATTAAAAGTGATCAATCATACCACAGTTCTCCGCCTTTTTGCTTCATCCACAAATCCTCCCGCCAAAGAGCAAAGCACAGTCCAAACGTCACGATGCATGGTCTTCCGAATTGCCTTTCTCGGCAGGTCGACTTCCAAGCTCTCGACATTGATGCTGCTGCTTGTCAAATGTGACCGAAAAACAAATGCAAATAACTGCATTGCCGCGTTGAACCAGCAGGTGGTACCATCTTTAGCCATTCTGAAATGATTTTAATGGAATGAGCGTCGAGTAATTGAATCCTCAAATATATCCCACTTGTCTACTTACAGTGTAAAAAGTGTTGAGGATGGCAGAGTCGGTTTGACGGTTGTGGGGAGAGTAACATCACCGTAACTAACACACGCGTAAGTCAGTGTTATATAAAGTTGAGCATTTTGCGTTTCGTGTACATACGAGTACCTACGTCACGCGTTCATAGATGTATAGTTATGTATGTCATCTTCAATTTCTATATGCAACAATCATTTGCAATAAACATGCTTTCACGAAATATCAAGTTGTGTACGAGTATCAATATATGTAAAGTAGAATACTGTGCATCTTTAATTGACTCCGTAAAACTCACATCCGTCGTCTGATCTGACGTTTACATTAGGGATTACCTTGTCAAATAATTTCCTTACCTTTCTGTGGTCGAGGCGATCATCTGGAGTTCTTGGCTGCAACCACGACTCTTAGTATCTATCCTTCGGATTGACTTTTGTCACAACTTGCTGTTTGCACGCAGGTGAAGCAAATTTCGATGGCTTGCATACCTGAATAATTAGAATGCTATTATGATTGATAAAATATACAAACCGATCACTTCATTTCAATCAATGAACTTGACTTAGAAAGTTAGTATAGGAAGAAGCCTCTATGTTGCTTTGCAATCATTGTATAAATGATATATCGCAGATATGACTACCTTCAAATAAGAAAAAATATGCAGTAGAAGGACAAGTAGAAAATGTGCAAAAATATTAAAAATCAATTGCCAAATACCAAATGACAGATCATACGAGGATGGGCGATGCTTCATGATCCTGAAAGTACAGACCGTTCTACGGATTTCATTCTTCATCCTCCTGCCTCCCATTACAATGCCAGTTTTTAACTGAAATTCGATTTGAAGATTCGAACATGCCTCAGTCTTCCTCCTCAGCGGCTTATATACAAAAGGGAACAAATGA
Organism: Prostheceraeus crozeri; assembly: GCA_907163375.1. NCBI lineage: Eukaryota > Metazoa > Platyhelminthes > Polycladida > Euryleptidae > Prostheceraeus > Prostheceraeus crozeri. The sequence goes on along the minus strand of CAJQUW010003313.1, from coordinate 72,228 downwards.
AGGTAATAACAGCGATTTAGGTGAACAATTAGAGATCACAATTTTAATAACAATGGGAAATGATAAGTGTTGATAATGAGATCTAAACAAAATATGTGTCGCACGCAGTTAAGAACACTGATACGAGATTAGTACGCAAGGGTGATGACGGAGAAACATTGATCTGAGTTGTTGTCCTGATTTGTTCCGCTTTGCACATATGCCACTGGGATGAAGATTGAAGTCTTTGACATTATGCGATTCGGTTTGTAAGTAAATGAGTCGCAAGAAGGAAGAAGTCCTAACGATGGATATTCTTGTCACAACTCCTGCAAACGAAAGTGAAACTGATCCATATCTATCTGTCAACGACTCCCACTTAGGAAATATATATGCTGAATTCTGCTGCATCTATAGAAAATGTAACACATGGAACAAAAGCTACAAACTTTGCAAATTTAGCAACTTTTGCAAACAAAATCAGAAAAACAATGGTATAACTCGTGCATTTCTGTCAATAATGAATTACGTTTAGAAAAGTAACTGCTACTTTAGAAATATACCGCAATTCCTCACTTATTGTTCAGAAATAGGCAAAGTACGTGTATGCAGTAATGACTACACACTTCTTACCGATTCACTTAAGACCATTGGAACTTATTGTACTTCCAATACTTGCATTTCTCCAGATCTTATGTTAAGGTAGTTTTCTATAAGTGGCAATCAAACAGTATGAAAGGATTTAATACTTCGTTTCTTGGACATATACAAGTATACTGCTGTTTTCGTGTAGGTAAACACCTACAATGAGTTTACTCTATGGATTTTTCTCGTGTTCAGCTACAAAATAATCATCTAGACTCTCAACTTATTCATTAATAGTTCACTTCATTTTATGCGCTCTTATGGGTTTACCGGGTATTGATGCTTCCGCTACGATTAATCCCCGACTAGACGGCCTCGAAGCTGTGATTTGACTGACTGAGTTGAGTAACCATCGTAAATAAGAAGAGCAAGTACATGCACGTTGAAATCTAGGCCTGTCGATAATACTGTCATTGATCCATGGTAATTAATTGATATGTGTTGGTATATATGACTGACTACAGTTGAGATATTGAGCTGCATGAATTATAGATTAACAATAGAAGAGAATTTAGAAAATTCATAAACCTTTCCGTTGAACACTGTGGGTGTGAAATAAGTTGGAGGCAATTAGATTTTAATGAAAAGAAATCGGAAGGGGACAAATTGCCTAGAATTTGAATACCATGTTTAATTAAAAAATGAAAATTTAAATGAATGCTTAAATGCTATATTTCTCATACCTCTTGTTTGTTTATGAACATATTTAGGCGCACTGCTGGGGACCCTTTCTCCGCTTTTCCACCGAAGTTGAGAACGTAGTTCCCAGAAGATTAGTCTTCTTCTTCTTCTTCTTCTTCTTCTGTGAGTACATGACGCGAGCCCTTGTGAGAATTATTCCTTCTCATTGAATGCCTGCATACTGATGCGACGACTTTGGCAGCGATACCCCAGATGGCAACGCTTTATCCAACTGCAAGTAATATGGTAATCGATGAGCAACCAAGTTGCATTAATTCACATAATTACATTGCTTGATATTTTGACCATTTTACTTCACACATTTTTATTCATCCTGACTTTACGCGTGCGTTTCATCATTATTCTAGATTGTAGAATCTGAGCCTCTCGGCATGGTGTAGAATGATGTCCACAGAATTGCACAATTGAAGTAGTAGGTCTACATCCACTAGCAGCCGCGGACATACATCCTAGCCCAACGGATGTGGCCTTTTGCAGGATGAAGCGTAGACTGCACGGTTGCTATTGGAAATATGAAACATAATAATAGATGAGCACGTAGTAATTTCGGTTGCCCATGAAGCAGGAAATAGTTCAACCATCTACAGTACGAGTAATACTAGCGCATACTTTTCTGATATAGAGCACATTCTTTATCTTCAGCAAGCAATCCATGCGAAAAAGAAGGGGACATAGATGTAGCTTTTACACGTGGAACAGACACCGCACATCTGAAATGGAAAGCTGTAAAATCCATCTAAAATACATGTAGCTGAAAGAATCCAAGCATACACTTACATGCCATTGACAGATTAAAGCTATGATAACTACAAAACTACGAGTAAATGAAACACCTGCAGTTCGCTAATCAGTAATAATTTTGAGATTTTGACATAGAAAATACTTTTCGATAAATTTCATCAAGAATGCTTTCACCAGGCATGAATAAACATCATAATGGTAGCCTACAATTCAGCTACAACAGAACTACAGGAACACAGTAGAAAAACTGCTGCTGGTTGTAGCATTGAGATACATGAAATATTGGAAAACAAAAACTTGTTAGAAGCCTAGATCTCGCTTAGGAGTGAGTGAATCTTGGGATTTGTCGAATGTGTCGAGAGGGTCCTGGGAGGTGGAACAGCATAGAAGGAGGTATGTTTTATGATTGGGGAGCTGCTGGGCATGTAATTGAGTCGTTTCAACATCGATCGACATTTTTTTGATAGAGGTATGTTAGATATCTGAGACTTAGGAGTGAGTGAATCTTGGTATTTGTCGAATGTATCGAGGATAGGTAAGGAAGCGTCGAGAGGGTCCTGGGAGGTGGAACAGCATAGAAGAAGGTATGTTTTATGATTGGGGGCTGCTGAGCATGAGTTAAACTTCTGTCGTAAGCTTATTTGATAATGAGCATATGACAACTTCTGTCATATGATAACAATGGAACCGATATCATATCTCATTAGCAGCCCGATAATGTCGCTTTCTTGATAAGACATTATCATGATTTTCTTGAAAAAGATAATATTCACCAGAATGTGCTGAAATAAAGATCACAGTGGTAGACAGATTGTCCACAATGTTATTTCAATGTAAAGATGGATATCTTTAGTTGTCTCTAATGATGATCAACATTACAGACGTGGTGAGAGGTCCGTATATCACTTATTTGAACATCACTAACAAATAAAAGAGGGTATCATGATGAGATGTGCAAAAATTAGATGTACAGATCAATAAATATCAGTAAAGGAATTTTCCAGAGAGTACATACACTCTCGGAGATTTTAAAGACTATCGAGTAAATAAGCCTTTAAAATCATGATTATACATCTGGAGGTACGATCATGATCAGCACAGATAGTGTAGGAATTCGATAGTACTCGATGTGACAATAATTGAAACCGGTGGGGCAAGTCACGTTCTGTAATTTTTATGAAGAAAGCATGAAGCTACCTCGTGCAAATCACGTGGTTTTAAGTACGTAAATTATATGCAAACAGAAAAATAAAATATTAAATTTTTCGAAACGTTTCTGATTGGTCGAAACTTAGTGTCGAGGAATGTGTCGAGAAAGTTGCATACGTCATGTACGTCAGCTCACATTATGGTGATATTGGAGCAGTGATCAAGTGTTAGAAACTCAATATTTTCATAACTGGAGGCATCAATAAGCATCCAACAAGATATTAGGCTGTGTACGAAAATTTTAATGAAAATGATCGACTTTTCGTTGAATCCGTAGATATATTGGTAGCCGCATTCGTGTTGGAGGAAATGTACTTTCTTGACTTTCACTCCGATCACTTTCAACAGTCAACAACAATTTCATGAAAATCAATAAAGTCTAATCTACAATCTATGAACTTGTTCAACTAAAAGCATTTTGTTTATATTATCACCCTGAGCAGCGCCATGGTGGCAATGAAATGCGTTTGTTTTCAACATCATATAAATTGTTTATTTGAATTTATTTTCAGATGTGCTGTTCATTGGTGTATGAATAGAGGTTCAATGACAAGTTTTAAAATTTCCAGTTTCAGCAATAAAACTTTCATGTGCTGTAGTAGACAACCTAACAAGCACCAAAATGAAATTGATAGAAAGTTCGTCTATAGAAACGAAAAGGAGCCATTCATCATAATATCATGTCCTTCTATTATTCACTGCAAGTCAAACGAAAAAGATATCGATTCTTTTGATATAAGGACTGCCGATGCTCAGGATTATGATCAGAGTGATAAGTTTTCATTGTTGATATCATAGAATTAGACAGGTCGTCTCTACTTCTGTTTGACTAGAAAGGAAACATTGGAAAATGCAACGTTAATGAAATGGCACAATCTGCTGACATAACACCATAGCAATCGAACAATGAGCAGTCAGTTCAACGTTCAACATTAAACACGCCAAATGGTGCGAAGTTTCAGTGACTGTTATCAAGAGGATCGCACAGCCAAGAGACACAACGATGTCAAGTTCTACAGAGAAGTTTGTGAACGTTTTCTCCCGCGCCTGATAACTTTTTTAATAACGACCGAAGGCCTCAACTTTATCGAGAAAACTTTTGGGCTATGATCTGAATTCCTCGAATTTGAAGGAATCGTGGCGATCGGAGCATTTTGAAGGAATTCACAGCAATCCGCTAGCGTCACACGACTATCTTTCCTATCTCTGCAACGCATCAGAAATGTCTTTTTGCCCACTTATTAAGTTCCTGCATGTGCCATCTGTTTGAATCAGTTTGCACTTCTAGCAAAGTGATGCGCTTATACAATCTAATTCTGTGTTTGATATAAATCGTAACAGTCTAGCATGGCAATATTCAAGCAGGCGTCTGGGGTGACTTTTACAACTCTTGATTATTTATTTAATTGCGACAACTTTCAGTCTCAGCATTTTTGAAGTTGCGAGTAGATGTGAGAATGGTGCGACATATCATTCATTGGCAGATTAGGATGCTCAATGATTCAAATTAACTGACACTCAGCTATCAACATTTATAAATGCTGCTCATTAAGTAGATTAAGAAATGTCATAATGAATTCAGATGTTTTTAACGATATCTTTTGCATAAAGCATAAAGGAAAATGCTTATGGATAGGGTGAAAATCGATTAGCTACCTGATACGCGCTAAGGTTCCAACTATTTTCGAAATCCCAATCAAGGAAACAGCATTGTGCTGAATTTTTCACCTTCTAAAACAGTGCAACCAGTCTTCCCTGTCAGGGCGCATTTGTCTCGGCGGGAGACAGGACTACATGTCCCGGTTTGTTGGTATCATAGAGTAATGGTGGGTAGAGTGTCGACTTAAAAACGCATCCGTATATAGTGAAAGCTTCTATCTGAAAAGATTCAGTTTTTGTGGAGATTACATTCATGTGGTCCAAAACATTATTTGAGCAGTCTTTTAAAAGCTAGATTTTTGCATATTATTCCTATTTATATATTGTCGACATGAACACAATCTATAAGTAGTATGAAACAGCAAATATAAAGTCATCATTACAGCATTTGTAGACTGCCACACTACGAGCAACGCAAACCAGAGCGATTGATACCTTACGGACCTTACGGCCTTAAATTGGACTTTCGGAGAATGCAGTACGCCCTATCCATGGCTGCTACGAATCTGAGCGTTTACCGAGTTCTATCCGGTTCCTGATCTTTTCAGACAGAATCAAGAACAGTACACATGTAAATCCAGCTGGGTGCGAATTGAAGTTCTTGAAAAACCCATTCAGCAGTTTTGTAGTAACTAAAGGGTGTATGTAAATCATTCTCTGAAAGTCTGATTTTCGGACTCGTGGCTCGACTATCCATCGAAGGTCCTGGGTCGGAGCCGGAGCCGCCGGAATCGAGGTAGGGATTCGGAGCCAGAGCCGTGGTAGCTGGAACCAAAACCCTGGTTAGCAGTCATCATCACCATGTCTGCCATTTCTATTTCGATATGATGTCTTTCAATTAGGTTTCAATTCACCACTGACGTAACACTTGCCAACTTCAAGGAATTTTCAAAATGACAAACATGGCAAGGAAAGATTGCCTTATGCGAGTAGTCCCTACTTGCTGGCAAAGATCAACAAGAAACTTTTCTAATGCCAACTTCCTATAGTTTATTGACGCCCCATTACTTCATTTTAATGAATTTTTTCTCATGTGACTCAAACAAAGAAGCGTAACAATTAAGGAACAATAATGGATATGGATCGATGTCTGTTACCATCGACCGTAAGATGACGTGTAACGCGGAAGGCCCAAATTTATTATTTAACTTGAATAACTTAACGACTTAGTCAATCGTACAGTTACTACTCTCATTAAGAGAGGATATAACAGCGTAGATCTCAAGCAAAGTGCTGAGAAGCAGCTGCATAAGCATAGTGCAATTTTTTGAAATACGGATATTTTTCTGCTAAGCAGCTTCTCAATAATTGTGCGTGCTTTCATTGATTTTTTTCGAGGCTTTAATTTCGAGCCTGCTTTCATATAGCATGGCCCTGCTTGGGTGAGTTTGAATGTTCAGGAGTAGGGGCCGAAACGCGAATCCTTACCTAAGTTCCTGCTGATGACCTCAATTGCACATTTTTTTAATTACGTAATCTGTTGTAGTTGTTCTTTCCTTTAACCTGTAGGGAACGCCATATGGGTCCTTTTGAGGGATCAAATTCTTTTCACTTATCGTTATCTTCTACTTCATCTTCTTCTCAATCAAAGCATTAAATTTCATTCTGACGCAATTGACATGTGCAAGCATCTGGGCGACCAGACCTGCAGATTAAGTTTTGTCAATATAAGCAATTTCCGCAATTACTACACTGCCCAACACACAGTGTGGCAGACAGGCAGGAGTTCTCGTGTAAGTTATCAAATTTTTCCTCACTCTTCTTATATTTACACAGTCCTTTTTTCATTACCTATCATTTGAATATTATCAACATTTACATTTGTGTTTTATTCTTATTTTTCACATTGGTTTTGCTTACTGAATACTTCGATTTGTGATTTAATTCATTATTAATCGTGTTTCGCCTAAGGTTAGCCTTTGCTAATTTGATTAGATTTAATTTATTCGGAACTTAACTTCAGGGAGTTTTTCTTCAGTTTGTCGGTGCTTCTGGAATTTTACTCGCTTAAACAAAGGCCAGTGCATAAACATTTCAAATTTGTTTCGTAGAACACCAACTCTGTCTGCAGATTTTTCAAACTGAGACTTACTCGACTATGTAAATTGATAACTCTTTCAATAAATTCCAAAACCTCAATCCAAAACCACAAAGACATCACCGAGATATTTTTGCCAAAAATACATTTCCTGCCTTTTGAAATTCAATACTCGAGGAAAATGCATGACATTTGAGCAAGTGCTGGAGCCTTCACTGTTCCATAATTATTCTGCATTGATCATCTACTGTCGAAAATGCACATTTCGTTCTCATATTACCTATGAGGCAGAAGAGACATTCTTATGTAAATTGAGAATCAAACATTTTTTATTTCTCACTGAATTCACAACAAATTGATTATCTTGTACTCGCATGAATAAATTGCATATTAACTTTCAATGAAAATTTCAATCTTATGGTGGGAATCAGAGTCTAATGGGAAACAGGATTTGAATGGTGCAGTGTGTGCAGATTCATTCTTACATGGGATGGTCATAGGGGAAAATATTCGACAATAAAACTGAATTGCACAATATTTCTATGTGCTGTACATTCACTTGTTGGCGGTTGGTTGGGTGACGATATCAATCAGTCGGTAGACGGATTCGAGCATGTGCTATGAAATCAATCTCGAGAACTCTATCATTTTTATACGCTTGAGATCTCAAGATTACAGTGCCGAGATCTCGACAATCCGCGATTAGATCTTATTATTATGCAACACTGTACTTGTCAATCTACACTGTGACGTAGTTGTATGACATGCTGATATGCTGTCTCGCTACAGTATGAACACTGGTAGCATTCTGTCAATAATAATAGGACAATATGCTGTCGACATCACTTAGAAATGACTTCTGCCTTCACTCGCATTCCTTTTGAACCGTCAGCGTGGCCTAATCACTGCGGACTTCGGTTCGATTCCTGGGTCAGGAGAGTGCGGTCGGAGAATTAAGGGTGTTGGTGTCTTGTATTGACTTAATAGCTGCATTCTCCATAGATATTCAACACTGTACTATGCAGGGGTGTAGTGGAGGGGTAACGCTGTATACCGCCGTTATATTTCCTAAGATTCTGGCCGAATCAGAGTTATACTTCTTAAGGTCTACTTCCTACGGTTGAAAACTCTGAAAGGGCGATTATGTAGCTCTCGAACAGTCCGTTATGGAAGATAGTGGCACGAATATGCGTTTTTCAGCTGATACACTAAAAGTCAAAAGACTTGCCACCCTTGCGCATTAGTTAACATTGTATGTGCGACAAGTCTTTTGGCTTTTAGTGTGTATACATGTCAAATTTAGCGTTATACTTCCCAAAATTCAGCTGAATTTTTGGCTCTTAGCGTTATACTTCCTAAGAATTTGCGACTACACCCCTGGTGCTATGTGCTAGTATTCCAATACCGACATATACATGTACGTAAAAACCATCTGAGAGGTATTATCTGAATTATCTGTTCTTGAAGATGCACTAAGTTAAATGACTGTAGCTTTTGAATCTTTGCCAATATCTCCACTTTTTTTCATGCGAAGTATTTGATGTTAAAATGATGGTACTGGAGATTAGAAATGTGTGTCAAAATATAGCCGAGCAAAAATACTTTCATTTGTCATTAATATAACGTGAGTCGAGAAAAGTAAAAAGTAACTTTTTGTTTTACGGTCGAAAGTTCTATTAAAGTCAAAGTCAGTCAGACGGTATATCGGCATCCCGCGCCTTCAATGGTCGGTGTAACTAAGAGGTGGACAGCGAGATGTCACCGTGTGAAGCTTTATATCAGGGATGTGGAGTCCTATCAGTTGATAGAACTGCGGACTCCGGCCTATAACTAGACCCGAAATATAATACAAACAAATCATTTATAATCGTGCATAGCTGTCAGTATCTTGATGTCAACTTTCTCCGTCAAACAAAAGTACAGAGACAGCAGTGCATGCAATGCTCGTAATAGTTGAGGGAATGAACCGTGAATGTGAAAAAAAGGATTGTCTTTTCACTCGGTGATTTAGTAGAGAAGACAAGCCTTCCTAGCATCGATCACATCTACGCACCAAAGGTCACATCAGAGACAAAAATGAAATACCAGTTTGTTTGAGAACATTACCTCTTGCCCTCACGTTAATCGTGTGTGATCTCTTCTCCAAAGCGCATATTAAATTCGAAAGTGTACTCAAATTTTTTTGGAGAAGAATGTGGATTTTTCTGCCTGATGGTAGAGACTGAAGAAAAACTCTGTGAAGCACACATCAACAAGATGGGAGGAGCCGAGTCGCATACATGCAACTTAAAGCGACATTTGATTAACTTTCATCGAAAATGGTTGATAGTTGATACAGCAATGATCACCAACATTGGTTCAGGTAGGCCTATAATGATCTATGACGTAGGTTACCGGTTTGCTTTTCAAAAAACCCCGGGGTCGGAGTCGGAGTCCTATCATACTCCGCATCTCTGCTTAGACAGATTGTAGTCTGGAAGTAGATTGTAGTAAGATTGTAGTCTGGAAGTTCGTGTCGTGTATTGATTGTGGGTTTAAGATGTGTGATTGCTTTTGCTTCTGCTATTGTTGTGTCTCGTGTGTTGAAGAGTTTGCTAATGAAGCCGACCTGAAAGTTTCCGATGCCTCCTAACCCGTCGTGCTTATCTTTGATGTGTTGTCATAGAGCGCTACTGCTGCTTCTATTGTCTATAGCACGCTTGTGTTCCTGCTGTCAGGACTTAAACATCCGAGCGGTTTTACCTATGTACAATTCACCACATTTTGAGTAAGTGTATTCATACACTACAAAACGATCTCTACCTTTAAACTTAGTATTAATTAAATCCTGACAAATGCTATATACACAAGAATTGCTATTAGATTTATTATTAAGAACAGATGCTGTATGGCAACCATACTCATTTACCAATGTTACTGGCAAGTCGTAATATAGCGTGAATCCTTGAGGCTTGACACATTATCAAAATTATTATATTAAACGATAACTGTGGTTATCAGTCATCCCTGTATGGCAACTGTTTATCCGTTGTTGAACAATTAGTGCTGCATTTACACAAATATTTCTCTCTGTGAGAAGGTTTATTACTCGTGTTCTAACAGCCATGATCAGAATTTATCGGATGTGAATTAATTTCAATGAATCATTTTTGGGGGTTGTTTGAGAGTCAACATTGTATACTTATTGTTGAGAAAGTCACCAGTATTCATTTCAATTTCTTGGGGAAAGAAATGAACCCTGAGTAGCGGGGAACCAAACAACAACTTGATTCAGAAATTCACCGCTACTCAGGGCTCACCTCTATCCCCAAGAATTTAAATTTATATTTATAGCATGTTGATTACACTAGGTGACATGCCACGCCTAATTCACGCGTAATTACGGAGCACCCCAAACATCCGTGGTTAAAGACATTCTATTCTTCTACCCACGTACATACGCGCTGCACTAAGAGTCAGAAATCACTTGATCTGATGCTGTTAAAATATGGCGAATGTTTATGAACACGCGCGGGCGAGCGTTTATAGTTTGCGCGTTGTCTACAGTTGTCTACGTTGCCGCTTGAACCACGGATGAACAGCTAAGCATGTTCTGTCTTCCCTGAACATGAATTTGAGGTCCTATCACATAGTTTAGCCTCTGATACATGTAGACACATATGACGCAAAGTCTTTATAACAGGACTGCCGACAGATGTTGCAGCAATGTCACGCATAGCCACGGATGTTTGAGGTCATGTGTAATTACGCGTGATTGAGCGTGGCATGTCACCTAGTGCATAGTGTATATACAGTATGCAAATCGCTAGACAGATGATTTCATGCGAAAACTCGAACGAAACAGGAAAATATACATGCATAGATGAATATATAACATAACTGAATACGAAACGACAAAATATACATACATAGCTGAAGTATCTAATCAAGCAAAAAGAAATTTCTGTTTGCAAATAATGTTGCATAATTGTGGAACTAATTTTGCTAATGCTAAAATTAATAATGATAATGAAATGCATCAAATATGGTAAATGAAATTAGACTATCAAGAATGAGAGTCAGACTGAGTTGTTTGCTCTCAAAGCTCACTCCGAAACTTCTGATGGTGTCATAGAGTTAATATATTAGGTAGAGAAGCAGCTCAGTATTAATTAAATCCCTAATATGTACGCAGTTTCGATTTTGTTAAACGAACTCTAGTCATAGAGTATATACAGGTAGAGTGTCGACTCTAAAAGTATCTGTATACAGTGAAAAAGTTTTGCATGAAAATATTCAATTTTCTGCGAAGATTACGTTCCAAAAGATTGCGGTCCAAAAGCTTATTTTAGCAGTTTTGAAAAAGCCAAAATTTTGCAAGTTTATGTACTACCGAGATGAAGCCCCTTTATAAGTAGTATGACGCAAGTTGGATATGAAAGGAATGAATATTTGCTAACAAGCATCGTAACTAAGCGGACATTATGCTGATGATCAAAGAAATCTAATGAACGGCATTATGATTGAAGTCTTTCAAGGTATAGTGCTGTCGTGGCTGAAATTTCATGTCTTTAATTCAATTTTCATCGGCATGAATTCATGATTCACTAAATTCATGTTTCACTTCTTGAATCTGAATGGTGATGTGGACTCATTTTCATCTTTCAAAGTTAATCGAAATTGATATTTGATTCTGTCTCTTTGCTCTACCAGCAGCAGGTTGCTTATGATATGATCACAATTAATAAGATTCTCTTGAGGTTCAGCATGAAAGCAATAGCAGGTATTACCTCTCCAAGGCTGTAAAATAATATCATTTCCTTCTGCATTATGCTATCATGAACTGTTTGCACATTGGGGATTTAATAAATGCTGAGTTTCTACTCTACCTAATATACCTACTCTATGTGAGGTCCTCTAATTTTCAGTTCCATTCCAGAATAACAACAATAAACTAGAATATACAAAATCTGTTGTTTTGTCATCTATTGAAAGTGGTATTATTTTCATATTAAAGTCTTATTTCTTTTTTTGCCATTTTCAGTGCGATTTATGCAAAGAAAAGGGCCACTGATTCATTATTCTGCTCTTCTATTACGCATGTACCGTTCGTGAGTAGCAATGAAGCATCAAAGTGCAAGTGGCGGGCAGCGATAGGCCTATCTTCATATGAAGACCAACACGGAAATTTTAGGCGGCCAATCAGTTTCCCGACGTCTGTATTCTTCGACTTCATTCAGTCCAGATGCCCATTGTCTGTTGGGTCGACAGACAGACAGAAATCATCGTTCGTTCTCACAAGCGAAGCCAATATTTAATCTATTGAATTTTATTGGTTTTCAATCATATAATAAAAATAATCAAACTTCAAAGTCAAAACTGCAAGGGAATTTTATAATTGACTAGCTAAGTCTTAAAATCGCCCGAAGTATAAAATTCTAATCTGGATGCTGTTGCTAATTTCTTTGAGGAGGTAATCAAATATACTACAGGAAATCCATAAATTTAATCAGTTTCTCCGCTGGTAATGTAATATTTCCGAAAAAGCTCACAGGAATGATGAATGATGGATTTTGTGTCTCCGAGCATTGACAGTGAGACGGTTGTAAAAGAAAGCTTGCAGGTACAAAAACTTTATCTTCTACTGCGATTTTTATTCTCTACGTGCTTTGTGAACGGAAAGCTATCGCAATTCTCATTAAAATGTTTTGAAAAGATAGTAAAAACCAGTCAACAGAATGAAAGAAATGCTCATTGCCAATGTGCAGCAACCTCTGTCATACGAAAGGAAAACGTCTAAGAGGATGAAAGACAAATGATTAACACGATTCCCTTTGCATATAACTATTGTTGGACTAAACCGATAAATGGCGTTCGCGGCCAAGTAATAGTTATTACACAGAGGATCATCGTTTAGCCACGAAATAACGAGGACGTCTGACTTTATGGCAGCTGTTATGTCGCAACCATAGAAATTTGACACTCTATAAGAATGGACATAGACATTGAAAGCAATAGCACGTCGTAGACATGCGTTGTCATTACAACGGTACTTAAACCATAGACGATGGCGGCTTCCTGTGCTTGGTTGACAATGGAAAGGTGCCGACAGCTTGTCGGTGTACTTTGCAAATATTCACGGCTATGTCATTTCGCTTTGTACGTACGGGCCCTTTCACACACGACCACTTTCTGTGGCGCTGCTAACGGGCGTCAGTAGCTGAAATTCATTCACACACGACCACTAAAGCAGCGCTGCTTAATTTGCAGTTGTAGTTTTCTGAACTCTAGTTTCATTCATTCCGGTCAATATGGGTGTGGAAAGTGAACTTATTTTAGCGCTGCTCATCAGAGTTAAAAAACAACGGAAGCGGAACCAAATAAGACGCAAGCTATGGGTCCACCCGCTATTGAGAGATCGACTTACAAAGGGAATATTTCATAACTTATACAGAGATTTGTTGGAAAATCCTGATAAATTCTTTTCCTATTTTCGCATGTCGAAAGAATCGTTTAGAGAATTGTTGTATGGCATAAAAGACAAAATACAGAAGAAAGACACACATTTGCGTATGGCTATTCCTCCAGAAGAAATACTCGCTCTGACTCTAAGGTAAGCACCTTAAGAGTACCCTAAGGTAAGTCTTACCAAGACTGTCTTTTGCGAGGTCTTACGCAAAAGGCAGATTGCTATGGTATTATGTCAGCAGATTGTGCCATTTCATTAATGCTACATGTTCCAATACTTCTTTTCTAGTCAAACAGAAGAAGAGACGACCGGTCTATTTCTGTGGGTGCAAGCCCTGACGGAGGTAGTAGAGAAAGGGATACCGACGGTTAACCGATCCACAGGCCATGATTAGATGACACAAGAAGTCCTTACAGTCCAAGAGCTATTGAATTTTTCTTCATAAACTTCGACACGAGCTTCTTATTATTTATAATTTGTAGATTATCACTCAGCATCAGTAAAACGACAATTCATAAGCTTACGGAGCGTCGACATTTGTAAAGTTCCATTGGTTTATGGATCTACAGATACTTCCGAGTTTGATGCACTTACTAATGTAATGATCCAGCATTCGTTTGATAGGTAAAATGAGATTTGTCATTTTTATGATTATGACTGGCAGATTTATCCGGTATTTGTGGGAGTTAGTGGATTGGCTGATTTATTTTTAAAGTAAATGGAGGCGTATCGACAACAGATGTTATTGTCGTAGTTAAACATAAAGACAGCATTTTCTGCTTCTAGTAGATGTAACACGGTTTCAGTGAGAGCCGGCATACAGAATAAGCCATAAGCCGTAAGCCGTAAGCAATGGTTGAGAATCCTCGTGCGATGATCTTCAACAGAATCGACGTTGTGATATGACGCGTCATTCTGTACGCTTCATGTTCTTGCAACAGTTAGAAAAATGTCTTTTGTTTTCTTCTTCAGTCTACTTGTAATATTTGTCGTGAGAAGAAATATTGTCAAAATGACTCATGGCTTATGGTTTTTGGTGATGCGACTTCCGAACGATGGCTTATGACTTATGGCTTGTTCCGTGTGCCTCCGGTCTAATTAAATTCTTCTTAATTTCTAGCAACATAGACTTAGGTCGATATCTGACAGAACACTTGAAAATGTCATCAACAAACAGATGTTGTTTCGACAAATTCATAAGTAAATTTCATGTTTTGACATAAAAGGCTTGATAGCATGGATTTGTAGATATTGAAAAGTCGAATACAAAAATCAAATTCTTGAGTGCCACAGCCAGTCGCTTTCGGCTATAGGTAAGGTTAAAGGATTCCCATTGTAATCCTGGGCAAAGTTCAAGAAATATCTATGGATTGTAAAACACTTGGCAATGTTCGTACATTTTCTTTTGCAGAAAAGAAACTATTTATCAAAATGCCATGAAATTTGAAACATGATTGAGTTCAGATCATCAACTTCGATATCAAAGTTAATGTGAGTCACATGATTCAGTATTTGATGTCTGAGAGCCTCTACAAAATGAGTAAATTTCATGTTTTGACTTAATTTTGGCGATTTTGCTCATTTTGCAGAGGCTCTCAGACATCAAATACTGAATCATGTGACTCACTTCAACTTTTATATCGAAGTTGATGTTCTGAACTCAATCATGTTTCAAATTGCATGGCATTCTGATACATAGCTTCTTTTCTGCAAAAGAAAATGTACGAAAGTTTCCATGTGTTTTACAATCCATAGATATTTCTTGAATTTTACCATTGGATTCCAATGGGAATCCTTTAACCTTACCAATAACCGAAAGTGACTGTCTGTGACACTTAAGAATTTGATTTTTTGTATTCAGCGTTTCAAGATCCACAAATCCATGCTATTAAGTCCTTTGTGCGTTAGTTTAGGAAGAAAGTGTCAGTAGCTCCCGAACAACTTGGTCAATGTTACTATGCAGAATTTATCAAGAATCTAATCACAGAAATGCTTGTATACAACAGTTGTAGATTCTTCCAGTTAGGCAATTTACTGGAATTTTATCAAAATGCTTTTAAATATAAAGAGAAATGATGATAACCGTGAATATTTGCAAACTACACTGTGCAAACTTCCGGTATTCACAGGAAGCTGACACTGCATAGGTACCGCTGTCATAACAATGCTTGTTAGCGACGTGCTGCTGTTTTCAATGTCTATGTCCATTTTTATCTTAGAAATTCGGCAGCACTCTACACAGAGTAAGTGTATAATGTAGCATTATATCATGGATTTTTAGGGCAGTAATATCAGACATAGACGAGGCTGCGTTAGCAGCCGAGACTGTCTGATATTTCTCCCCGCAAAATCCATGATATAATGCTATTGTATGTAACTCTTGAGAAGTCTCTGAATATTGCAATTCTCGATCGCTGTTAGTCACAGATAATGGTAGGATGAAGAAATCTTTGATTGACTTTTATTGAAGTCTATGAAAGTTTGCTCTCTTAATAGATTTTAATTCATGAAAAGTTTGAAAGTCTATGAATGCTTGCAAATGTGGATAGATTTGAAATTCAGATTTCTATCTAAAAATGATTTGAAATATCAGTTTACCAATTTATTCATTAATGAATTCTCAAGCAGGAGCATAGAAATTAATAATGCCATGGAAAGTCCTAGAATGGAAATTGCATGAAAATTATGGCACACGCCGGGGGAACTTAGTTGGGGCAAAATGCAAATTTTGCGAGCTGGCTTTCTTGTTTTCGGGTTGGCATTTTTAATTATCAAGTCAAATTGTGATCTGGATTGTTGCTCCTTGTCCAAAGATCATGTACACAAAAGCAATAATGAATTTACAAAATACTGCAGCGACAGGATGACAAAGAAGGAAATCCTGTAAAACGTTTTGTACGTTCATCATTTTGAAATATCGCTCCTATAATCAATCAAGAGTATAATCAGACACATATGAAACTTGTAATATCGATTTACAGAGCAGGCATTGCTCCAGCTTGAAATCAGAGGACAAGAAATCTCAGAGTATTCATTTTACTTAAAAGGGTTCCCCTGTTCAATATGTTTGAACAGTTTTCAAAACCTTTGTATGCTTTCGAATATCAGCTTCCAAAATATCATCACATTATATCACATAAGTCATTTAGTGATTAATTGAAAGGATCCAGCGACATTTCATTTATCTGAGAAATGACTGTCGGTAAAGAAGCTTTTAATGTGTTTATTGCAGAAAGCGCTAGAAAAAGTAATTATACAATAATTAGAATTTTTATCTTTGAATTCTTGAGATATTCTCACAAACAGCAGACGGGCCACTTTCGATTATAACTCTGAACCAATTTTTAATTCGCATTCCAGTATTGAAAAATTGGAAAATAGTTGTCAATGACTGCTACAAATAGACACAGTATATTAATCCATGGAATAGTAGGCTAATTCACATGAAACAATGCTGCCATCTCACTTAAAATTCTCTTCATGAAAATCCTGCAATTTGCTGTCAACAACTTCCACAACCAACTTGGCAAATATTTTCACTATGATACAATGTTTTAGATTGAAGCAGATCTACGAACCATAGATTTTTCCATGTGCCATCATTGTACATAGGCAAGATATCAAACTTCCATTCTAGTGTACTCTTATCCACTTCTATGAGCAGGAGTGACGGACGACGGTTCATGGCTATCTGGTACGTTGAGAATTCTATGTGAAATTGGCGGGCATATAATGTACATACTCGTATACCCTCCAATACCGGGTAATAATACATTTCAAACTCATTTCAATCATTTCTATGACCTCCAAAGCCATCGAGAGTGAAATATACTCACTGACAAAAAGAATGAAACAAGTCCTGATATGAATGCTTATGACTTAAACTTGTTTGTTTGTTGTTTGTAAAAGGATAACTCGAATGCTTTACTCAAACACATTTAATTTGATACTCATGAATTTAACAACTTAAGTTAGAAACGGGTGTGACCACCGCGAGCATCCAAACAGGCATCAATGCGTGAGGGCATGGATGAGGACAGTCGCTGGATGAATGCCAGGTCTAAGAGGTTCCACTGCTCGATCAGTCTGTCGGCCAACATCTTCAAAGACACTGGTGGGTGGTTGTACCTCTCCCTCACTCTGCGACCAAGTTCATCCCAGGAGTGCTCGATGGGGGAGAGGTCGGAAGAACGTGAGGGCCATTCCAAGGTTGGGATTCCACTGCTTGCTATCCTGTTAGAGACCACTGAAGCGCGATGGGGCCTTGCGCTGTCATCCTGAAAAATCAATTGATTCGATGTCACTGCTGGAACCACGACCGGTGTCACGATCTCGTCGGCATATCGCTGTCCTGTCAATGTTCCTTTCACTACGATTGCTGGTGTTTTTCCATTGTGCCAGATACCGGCCCAAACCATGACACTACCGCTGCCGTACCGGTCGTGTTCTTTGACGCAACATGGAGCAAATCGTTCACTTGGCAAGCGATGAACACGGATCCGACCATAGTTGAAATCGAGAGTAAACCTCGATTCATCAGTCCAGAGCACACGTTCCCACTGACTGTCACTCCATGACTGGTGACCTTGACACCACGTCACTCGTCTCCTTCGATGTTCCAGGCTCAGCGGAATTCTCCCAATCATCCCAATTGCCATTCCTCTGGTAAAGTTATCGTGCGCCATTTCATAAATCAAATCTGGTCAGCAGTAGGTGGTGATTCTGTTCAACTTCTTGCTGTTACTGTGATCAATATCAAATTTTGAAATTTGATGGTCCTATATCATTTCCCTTATCATATGGAGTTCAATGGTGATACTTAGAAAGCGAGATATCATCTCAAACCATAGAAAAGAATGAAACAAACTTACATTCAAGTCAATGATAGTTGGTTTCATTATTTATGTCAGTGAGTATTACAATAGGTTTTTACAGTGTCGAACATTTTTATATGAAAAGATTCAGTTTTGTGTAGAGATTTTGATCCTGCGGTCCAAAAAGTTATTTGATCGCTTTTTAGAAGCTAAAATTTTGCAAAATATTCCACCGACATGAAGCCCCTTCATAAGTAGCATGAAACATGTTGGATATCAAAAGGAATGAATATCTGCTAACGAGCATCTTAATGAAGCGGAAATTTAGCTAATTATCAAGGGAATTTCATTAACTACATTATAATGCAAGTCTTCAAGGAAAAGTCGCGATCTTATTGTGCATTCTTGACTGGAATTTCAAGTTAAACGGAATTTTCATCGGCATGATTTTATGAATCACTAAATTCAATGTTTCATTTCTTGAATCTGAATAGTAATGTGGACCCATTCACATATTTTTTAGTTAATTGAAATTATTGTATTTGATTATCTTATTTTGCTCTGTTAGTGGCAGGTCCGGTCATATTCCTGTACGGTGAAGAAATGTGAAATTTGTTGAAAGCACATTGGAAGCGTGTGGATGACTTTGAATGCTGGTGCTGAAGAAGATTACTTCACTTAACCTGGACGACAAGAAAGGCGAATGAGTAGGTCTTACGTCAACTGCCAATGGTGAAGTCGCTTCAAATAAAGATCCGCCGCAGCTCTGCGTTATTTTGGACATGTCACGCGAGCTGATGGGTCCTCCGAGAACGACATCGTGTTCGACACCACAGAGGGGTCCAGACGAAGAGAAAGACCAAGAACCGAGTGGATAGAGGGAATGAAAACCATCACAGGACAAACAGTGGAACGGATGACACGGGAGGCAAGAGACCGCTTTGCATGGAGAAGGATCCAGTGACGTCGCCGAGAGTCGTACGCGACTGGACGGCACCAGGTAACACGTAAAGTGGCAGGTTGCTTGTGATATGATCACGCTTAAGAAAATACTCTTAAGGTTCACCATGAAAGTAATAGCAACCTTCAAATTTCTTATTTAACAAACATTGCCTCTCCAAGGCTGTCATGACACTGAGAATCTGCAAAATACTGTCATTCCTTCTGCATTACATATCATGATCAGTCAATTCCGTGGTCATTTCTTTGCATATTTCACATTTGGTAACAATTCCAACTATGTTCACCTCGAGTTCATTTGACAAATCGAAAAACAAAACACATTGGGGATTTAACCCTTATCAGGCCAAGGTTTTCGGAACCCTTCGTTGGCCTAGTGCTTACCTTTTTCAACAGCCAATTTTTTAAAAATCAACCACTTATTTCATTTTTCAATGAAGGATTGTTTATGTCACAGATAAATTATTACAAATGGACACGGAGGATATATAAAATATTATCATTCTTTCTGTATTGTTGTCATGATCACTCAAATCCATGCAAATAATAATAATATCGTTTTATTTCAAAGCCCCAATAATGAGAATCGTGAGGCTAGACTCAATTACAGACTCAAGATATTACAAAGTCAAAGTGAAACCACATCAAAAAGAAACAATAATGAAGTCAGAATAATACACATCAGTAATTCGATACGTCGAACAATGTAAACTGCAATAGGTCGTGGCAGCAAGCTTTAAGTCACAGACCGAATGCACGACGAAATTTAAATTTTGAACCCATTAAGCGAGTCTGGACATAGTGAGAATGAAGCTTTTGCTATGACAAACAGTTGAAAAATTTTGAAATTTTGAAAACAATGAAAAATTTTCCGGAACGTGGCATGACATTGGGGGCTACATGGTGGAGAGGGTGGAAGTGATTTTCGACCAAGTCACAGAACATGCGGAAACTTGAATAGTTCGTCTATTCCAACGGAACAAATGCAGGTCATTGAGATTGCGATTAAATAGCCGACACAGCACTGCTTAGGAGCTCTCGATTTCTTACATGTTCATGTTCATTTCATATCCACAGTAGGGACCAGGGCCGGTTTTTTTAAGGCAGTTCAACTTGATGTCAAAGTGCTTAAATATGTTTACTTAATTTGCTTGATGTCCTCTTAAGCTTCACATTTCTTTTAATTTATTTTTCATTGAAGTGTAAATGAGTCTAATTCTTTGGGGTCGGTTTGCAATCATGTCTATAATAACGAACGCTGAAACATTTTTAAACTAGAAGATGAACTTTATGATGACTCTATCTATGGGCTTTGAATAATCAGTTCGTTCCTCACAGAACATCAAATTTTCACAGTATTACATTAGTGTGTGATTAATTTTTGATAACATTGTAACATCAAGTAATTTTCGCATTGTAAACTCAAGTCCTCTTGACAGTCTGAGAAGCAAATAAGCATTTGCATAATTTCGAATTATGATTTAGCATATTTTTTGCGAAAATGAACGCAGTTGCACACAGTCCATATTCATCAGCTTATGAATACTCAAATGTCTCAATCTTAACACGATAGCATCAGGAGCGAGTCTTGAATGTATGTATAATTGAATATTCAAGGATAATTTATAACTGTATTCTATGGCGACTAACATCGATGACATGGAACCACAGACAGGGCCGGACCCTTAAAGTGGAAATCACCGGCACGAGCGGAAGAGGAAAACCTGCACCGGACCAAAACCGAGTCCGTGCCTTGACTCAGCATCCGGCTCTGCTCATATCACGTAAGCCTATTTGATACTCAACATTAACAGAGCAATCAGACGAAGAGGTATGTAGGCTGGAAATAAGTGAGCATCGGATCGGAGCCAATTTTCACGGGCTCCACTCATCGATATTCATCCAGGAAATCCCATCATGTTGCAAAAATAAGTCAGGAACTGTTATAACAATGTGAATTAAGTATTCAAATAGGACTATGAATATGACATAGAAAAAGAAAAACAAATAGAACAAATATGAAACTTCAATAACGATCTGATACAAAACAAGGTCAGAAAGTGAAATAATTGCTGATTATTGCCTTCTTCAACTGAAAATGTATCAAGCATCTGTCAAAAGCTTATGCTAAACTCCTCGAAATTTGCAACATAATTTCTTCTGTCTAAGAGAAATCTACATTTTGTATCATAATTTATTTCATTTGTTGAGGAAAATTCGAGGGATTGATGTTCATGTGCCATGCAGTTGCTGTGTTTATGTGCTTCATCTCAATTTTGATTTATTATTTAACTAAGAAAGATTTATTACCTACAGTAGAACAAAAAAAGGAGCATTTATAATCTGATATAGTTTAGAGTCCGATTTTGAGCATGAGTTAATAGTCAACCATGCTCAGCCGGAATTGACTTTCAGAAGACTCCAATTTATCCTATAGCGCGTCATGCTTGATAAATTTGAACTTGGAACTTAAAATATAACATGTTTCATGATTATTTCAAACGTTTTGAAGCAAAAAGCATTTTAACGGTAAATTGTTTCTTTATTTTGCTTCTTTTCAATTAAGCAACTCATCAAGAGTAAACAAAAGTTTCTTTCTAAATAATTGGACAAATTTATGGGTAAAATGGAAAGATAAGCTCTGAACAAGTGTTAACGGCAACATTTTAAGATGAAGAAGCCACTTTTTGCATCACCGTGGGGGAGCGCCAAGTCAAGGCAAATCAGCTTCATGAAATGAAAGGAGAGGATGTAGGCATAAGTCATCGGTGCTTACAAGTATGCATGCATCAAAGATTCATGAAGTATTTATACCGTACGGGATTTTATTCCTTTTCTGCAGCCATCTTATTATATAACACGCAAAATTATTTCATTCAATTATTGATAATTGCTATCTATTACTTATTAAGACCGGTAGGATGTACACAGACTACATTCATGACAAATCGTTTAGTACAACAGATAAGTGAAAAAGATGTTCAGCATTCTCACCTGTAATGAGCAATCACAACTGAAAATTCTTAAGAAATTTAAAGTCGACCGGTCTTCTATTTGGTAGTTTTAAAGATAGCTAATAACTGATGCTGCGTAGATTGTCACTGGCAGTTGCATTATCTAACTTAGATTTTTTTGCTTCATTTCAATTACCAATTCCCACTGTACAGCAATTATTTCATTTGCACAATTCATAGCTTCTGATTTTTATCAAATGTTCATATATGCCATTCCCTAGTACAGTCTTGGAACTGGTAACCGGAATACCGGTGCGGCCGCCTCTGTACCGGTTTGACCGGTTTCGTTTTCATGTTCAACGTCTAACTTTACCACAAAAACATGCATTTTCTGCGAAGTGTGCGGCTCATACGTGCATAGGTATGTAGGCTGCATGCTATATGAACAGGTATTTACAGGAATGCGATTACAAGATGCAACCGAAATTCGTAGCCTATAACTAATAGGCGAGCACATTAATGGGTATGGAGAGAGATAGACGTAGGTGCAGCTGAAAAGAATCATTGTTGTATAATCACAAGAGATAAGTGCCGTTGATGTCTTGTTTCTTCTTGAGAGCGCAGTTAAAAGTTAGATATTGAAAATCCAATATCATTCGACCGGTTAGGGATCCACAACTAAGAAGTTACGTAAAAAATGATGTATTAACATACAAGATGGCCGCCAACAGGTGATTCTTCATAGTTGCAAACAGCAAAAAAGCAAATCTCTCCTTCCAACTTTTTTTGGCCACAAGTAAAAGCAGATTGGTAAAAATAGATACAACCCCTACGCGTTTCGAGCTTTGCTCTTCTTCAGGTGGAAAATTCGCTGAAACCCAACTGATCTGGGCGCTCATGTGGACTACTGTTTAAATACTATTAGTTCGGTTGAGAGATGTTTAAAATGCCGTCAACTGTTATCTCTGATTGATTTTCGCAATCAACTGTTTAATGTAACGAGCTTCAGTCTGTCTAGTATCCAATGCATTTTTGCACTTATGAATAATTACAAGGTCAAAGTCAGTCAATCGCTTTCATCTACATTTCAGACAATGTTCTGCCATAGAAATTGATAGCAATCACCTTTTTAACTTCTATTTAAAATACGTCAAGTTCTAATCATAATAAGTCAAGTTCAGTTTAAAATATAAATCATGTAAACGGTGTAAAATAAGAAATAATTACGTATATTATAGTCTTTATTCGCAATGAAAAATCTGGGTGCAATATGCTACAAATATATATATAATGTAATTTTGAACTATTAAATTCAAAATTAATCAATAGAGCTTGACTTGTTTTAATTAGAACTTGATTTATTTTAAATAGAAGTTAAATAAGCTTCATTAGTGGCACAAAAATCGCACGCATTTTCACTTAGATGCAATTGTCAGCGGGTGTATCATTTAGTTAATCATTCACATGTGTAAATCGAAGCTTTTCATTGGCTCTTCATGCCCCAACTTAGTTCCCCCGGATGTGCCGCGACCTTGAGTCAGTTTCCATTCTAGTCAACTTCAGATAAACAATCTATTTCTATAGCCATAGCACTCGAATCAACATATCCTTTATCTTCAGCACGCTTGTATTCATTAAAATTATGCTTAAAAGGTCGCGAGGTTTGACCAGCATGAAAATCTTTACAGCGGTTGCATGTGTACCAAAAACAGAACTGTACACTTCATCTTATCAGGCAAACTCTCACAAAAAAGTTTCCTGTTTTTCTACTTTTTGTTTGAATTTCAGGGTATTGTATAAAGATTTATTAGGGGAGCTAATGAGATTTATTGATTAATGAGACTTTCTAATTAATTTGCGGATATCATCAGTTTTGTCGTTAACAAATCCGAGTTTTAAATGCGCACTGTATTCATGTATTTCATTGTCTCGTTTATTTCCTTTCTTATGTTCTATTTTCAATGAAAATTTATTTTTATCTAATTTAGTTTCAAGTTTATTTAAAGCTTCCTTGCAATCAGTTTCGCTGCTACATCTTCTCTTTACGTAGTTGATGCCATTATTTGCGCATGGTAATTCTTCTTTATAAATGGTTAGGTACGTGACTGGCAAGCATTTAATTGTGCAAAAGATATATTCAAGAGTGATACACCACTGTGTCTTAAGAGACAGACCTTCAATCACTGCAATCTCCCTGTGTTGACATACGGATGCGAAGTGTGGAGGACAACGAAGGAACATAGAAATAAACCTCAAGTTGCCCAAAGAGCAATGGAAGGAGCAATGTTGAAGATTACAAGATGAGATAAAAAGAAGAACACATGGATTAGACAACAGACAAGAGTAATTGACGTCCTGGAGACTGCAGCAGAATAGAAATGGAGCTGGGCTGGACATGTGGCAAGATGAAAAGATGGGCGTTGGACAAAATCGGTAACGGAATGGTACGGAATGTTCTTTGAACGTGATGCTTA
This sequence comes from Prostheceraeus crozeri, assembly GCA_907163375.1. NCBI lineage: Eukaryota > Metazoa > Platyhelminthes > Polycladida > Euryleptidae > Prostheceraeus > Prostheceraeus crozeri. Next base: position 47,605 of record CAJQUW010003313.1, on the reverse strand, counting down.
TGTGCAAGAAATTTAGCGTTAGATTTTTTTGAACTTCCAAAACGTGAATTCAATATTCTCATTGACGCCATTAAAAGTTCTTAGGGTCATTCCAAAATCGAAGTCTTTATCAAAGGGACCCATAATTACGTCATCAATGTATCGAGCATACAAACTTGGAAATCTGCTGTGTTGTGATTTCAAAAGTTGTAGAGCTTTACTTTCAATACTATGCATAAATATAACCGCAAAAGCGAACTAAAATGGGTTCCCAAGGACAAACTTAATTTGAAGGTGATTTTTCCAATTATATTCGATCTACGTGTAGCAGTTGAAACATACAAACTTAAGCATCTTTTCAATTGATTCTAAATCAATGCCATAATTATTTATTTTGTTTCAATTTTCCTACGTAAAATCTATGACTGCCACCATAGCTTCCAATATTTGTATACTTGGGTATAGGGTCATTCCATCGTGACGAACGGGACACTTTTTTCGACTTTTTATTTTAATGTGAGTATTTCAAAACCTTTCATTGCATTTTGAATTTCTCTAGGTAGCCAAGATAGTGAAACTCAACAGATCAGTCATGTGAAATTTCATTTCTCAGCTATTACTATACTCGCTACCAGAACGATGCAAAGTTGCGTGACGAACGGGACGCGCTGTGACATCAAGAAATTTGACCTTTTGTTTGGTTAAATATTTCTCTGAAGTGAGACTTTTTTTCACCGAAAACTGTTTGGTAATTGAGCATTAGGTATCAAACTAACATACTGTGAGTTTGCAGAATTTCCATTAATTAGATGGTGTTTGAATTTTGATGTCAAGAAGACAAGTTGCGTGACGAACGGGACCATCAAAACAACTATATTCCAATCAACATTTATCTTTCATTTAGCTTACTGATGTGTAAACAAGAACAGTTAGAGGTTCCGCCGGGCCTCGCTTGTCAACAGGCGAAGCTCAGAGGCACTAAGAATGTCTTCATCGCTGTCGTTGACTTCATTAGAAGGCTCTGAAGATGGTCCTGGGTTGGCAGAGGGATGGGTTGGTAGGCCTGCGTTGATGTCAAGAGTTGTCATGATGATGCGATTGGGACGACCAAGCGGGACCGCATCACTTGTGTTCATGAAGAGTGAGACGCACGACTCTCTTACTTTGCGAACTTGGTGACATGCCTTTATTCCAGGCAATTGAGGAGATGACATGCCCTCAAACCTTGGGATTGAATCCTCGGAGATCATGATCGCTTCCACCCCCATCGATTGTGAGCGCGATTTGATAGACGTCCATCGCACTTCGGACAATAGCGCTGCCACGGAGCACCTGGCGCCAGACTTCGCGCTTAACGACCGCTCCTGAAACCGAAGGGATTTGATGTTTTGATCGAAAGCAAAGGATTTTTACCCTTTGCCTTGGATTTTTACCCCGCCTAGTACCGTCAGAAAATCGAAATGAAACTGACCATAATTAATAAGTCTTCATGTTGAAAATGTACCACACATGTGCACTTATAATTTGCTCAAAATACACAATGTACGTGTCAATTAAAGTAAAACTTTTACTCAGCACCAGCTAAGCTTAGTATGTTGTAACTGAACACATCAATCGTTCATTATGATCTAATAATAAATATGTACAGTTTTTTATCTATACCCGCAGATTTAAACACCTACCCATCTAAGCGGTGTATCCTACCTGTATAATTTATTACACTTCATTGCATGTGGATGTACGGTACCTGGTATATGATATATGAGAAAGTATCAATAAGTTACAAACTCAAACAGGTACTTAACTGCATTAAATTTCATTCAAGAATATATGAAGGCCTACTTGTCCATGCTTGTACATCACGCTTAATATCAATACCAGTGCGTATGTATTATTACACTTTGATGCAGTACCAGTACTGAATATTTTTATATTTTGTCATTAACTTACCAATTCCGTCATGCGGTTCCTTTCCATGGTAACTCTCGAAGAAGTTCCATGAGGTGATATTGTAATTAGATTTCAACATGTGACCCATCGTGTGCCGGCATTTGAATTGCGCAGCAGCTCCATCCGACCACACCATGACTTCCTCGACCTTTGTAATCTTACTGATGTCGTCCAGTGTTCGTTGAAGACTGCAGTTTCTCGATGGGTATGATGGAGAGTGTCAGAAATGATTGCATACGCCTTATGGATCACTTTGTGTCCACTCCAAAAGTACACAGTGGATGTGTAGATTGTGACCTGATCCCTGCAGTCTGATCTCCAATGAGCAGCCATGATATCCCGTTGAATTCGACACTGGAAATTCTCGCTGAAATCACATAGCATGATCACAGAGCCATCTTGCAGATCCTCACGCTGTCTGCGATTGACATACACATGCTGCTTTAGTCTCTTGATGCTGTCTTGTGTATAGGTCTTCATTTCGGAAAGAGAGAACATTACCTGGAAAATAGACATGCACCTTGTATGTAACCAAGGCCTACCAAAATATGCGGCTGTTACACACGTGCGAATATTCGCATTGAGCATTTAATTAAACTGCATCATTCATACATGTATTACCGATAGCATTGTCCACATTTCAATTTTGCATGATAGTCCTTACTTAAATAATTAGTTCACGCATTGAAATTTAAATTTCTCTCAAACAATAAATCACAATTACAAATTAGACATACGATTGCCAAAAATAATTGCTATGATATTCTATTGATTCTATGTATTACGTGTACATGTGCATCTTTTTAGAAATGATAGCGTCTTGCCTACATGCATCAATAGTCAAACTACGGGTTTGTACGTGTACAAGACAAAATACATGTATGATGAGAATAAGCGTGAACAACACAGGAAAATGATAAGAGTTAATACGGTATAGTGCCGAACCTATACTACATGAAAGTGCAAAGCATCTTTTGAACTTACTTTATCAAGTTTGGGCCCTTTCCACATGAAGACTTCGTATGAATCCTTGTCCACCACTGCTTCAACGTCGATAGACGAGCAAAATCCACATCGTGAGAACATACAGTCAGCACTATCTGTGTTGCACGAAAAGTCCTCCAGAAACGACTCGACGTTGTTCCTGTACCCAATTGCTTGGATCATGTATGCGAAGTTCTCGTGGTAAGGACAACAGCACACGGTGAGGTCCTTCTCAGAGACAGTTTCAACAAATGCTGGTCTAAGCTCACAGAATTTGCATACTCCGATAGAAACGTCTGGGTTCTTTTGCTTAAACAAGCGATAAGCATCGTGTAAATTGTACAGCAGCAATCTCTTCTGCACCCTTTCTTTCGTTCCATCAGGCTTTCTCACCTTCTTGGATTTTCTGGTGTCAGCGTAGATTCTTGAAGTCAGTAGAACTTCTCTAATACCTCTTTCGTCTCTTGAGACATGGCATGTCCATTGGAATTTGACTTTGGGATCTTCTTCACGAGTCTCTCCTCTTCCGCCAATCGCTTTACAACTTCTCTCCGACGCGTTGGACTTCTCGGTAGAGTGCATCTCACACGGGAGACCGCTTTCCCTTCACTTTGAGGAGTCAGGAATGCGGAGGTGTCGGCCCTTTCTTTTCTTCTGCCGCTGAATTCTCTTTCGCATCTTCTCACATTCCCGTTGCTTCATCGTCTCACTATTCGATCGCATTTGCTTCACCGTTGCTCTTCTCCTCTTCATTCGCATTGCCGCTTTCTTGTTTTCTTCTGTTTTCATTTAGATGGTCATTCTGACTCTCTCAAGGCGCTTCCGCTCTGCTGCTGTTAAAGGCATGATGTTCGACCAGAGAATGACAAGTTCGTGTCAAACGTCCTATTCATTGTCTCGGCAATCCCCTGTCTGACGACGGCGCTTCACCTTGCATTCGACGATGTAGGATATCTATGAATGTCGCCATCCACAGAATGATCGCGCTCATTTGCTCTGTCAAGCACATTTCGGCTGGCTATAAGTCTGAACAAAAGTCCTGACCACAGAATTAGATTGTTTAATCGTATCACTTTGCTAGAAGTGCAAACTGATTCAAACAGATGGCACATCCAGGAACTTAATAAGTGAGCAAAAAGAAATTTTTAGTACCTTGCGGAGATAGGAAAAATAGTCGTGCGTCGCTTGCGGATTGCTCTGAAATCCTTCAAAATGCTCCGATCGCAACGACTCCTTCAGATTCGAAGAACTCAGATCATTGCACAAAAGTTTTCTCGATAATGTTGGGCCCTCCGATCATTTTAAAAAAGTTAGCAGGCGCATGAAAAAACGTTCACAAACTTCTCTGTAGAACTTGGCATCGTCTGTGTCTCTTTGCTGTGTGATCCGGTTGATAACAGTCACTGAAACCTTGCACAATTTGGCGTGTTTAATGTTGAACTGGCTGCTCATTGTTCGATTGCTATGGCATTTAGTCAGCAGATTGTGCCATTTCAATAACGTTACATGTTCCAATGTTTCCCTTCTAGTCAAACGGAAGAAGAGACGACCTGTCTAATTCTGTGGTCCTGACAGTCGTGAAAATTAATTTAACAGATTAACTAGTTCACAATTCACATCACTGAACATCAACACAACTCTCTAATATAGGTAAGTAATGCGTTTATTGAAAGTAAATAGAAATCAAATATACAAACACAGAGAAATAGCAAATCAGCAGAAACTTACATACATGTAGATTGTTTCATAAAAAATGGATCACCCTTAAACATCGCCTTAACTTCAACTTTGTCTAACTCCGCCAAACTTGAACGAATTTCTCTGAAATTTGGAAGATATGTCAGTTGTGCTTACTAATATCATTGTTGGAAATTTCAAGCATGAATATTGAGTTGTTTTCCTGTTATAGATAAAAAGTAGTAGATAATTTGATCTTCATTTAGCAGTGTCACACAAAATCATACCTCACTCTTATAAAATTACATTTGTTTCCTTTGTTATGTAATATGTTGTTCTACAAGCCAAAAGCTATCAAGCAAAACAAAAATAATGAAAATCGGTCAATCAGAGCCAGTATAGCACCATTATTCATCAACAATAATGTAACTGCTACATGTGATTAACTGGACTTCATGTTTCATAGCTTCCTGACTTCGTTGCGGTGGTGTTGGCAGCACTCCTGATTGCTTTCAGCTAGAAATCTATCTCTTACCTGTTGAAAACAATACAAAGCACAAATGAACAATAACGAGATCGCATTCGCAAAAGGCAAAGTGTCATCCTTGCTAGAACTAGGGTTTTCTTTGCGAGCTACAAGCAAGCGACTAAATGTCCCTTACACAAATGTGCATCGATGGCATAATGATGATTTTCGACTCTGTCGTAAAGAGGGCTGTGGCCGTCCACGCAAAACATCCAAACGTAGAGACCGCCTAATTTTGAGATTTGTTAAAGTTGATCCAAGTCTCTCGTTAACTGAGATGGCTGCACTAGACTCGTCTATTTCTAAGTCCACTATTCGTAGAAGACTTATTGACTCGAATTTCAAGAGCTGTAAGAGGCCCTCTCAGATCGAATTATCAGAACAGCATACAAAAGGACGTCTCAGATGGGCAATGAGTCATTGTCACTGGTGAAATCAATGGGATCGGGTTGTCTGGTCTGATGAGGCATCAGTCCGTCTGAAGGATAGTGATGGTCGATTGAGATCATGGATAAAATCTGATCAGGAAATTCCGAGACATTTACATCGTCCCCGGGTACAAGGTGGTGCGACTCTACTGATTTGGGCTGGCATTTGGACCAATGGCCGCTCTGAACTTCACATACAGCAAGGAACCATGAATTCTGAACGCTATGTGAATGTTTTACGAATGAACATTGGCCAAATGACAGATCAACTTGGTGATCCATCGACTTGGTTATTTATGGATGATAATGCTACGTGTCACAGGAGTAGTAGAGTCAACTTATGCAGGTCTCAATTAGGGCTTAGGACATTATCTTGGCCAGTTCGTTCTGATCTGAATCCTATAGAAAATGTATGGAGTATTCTAAAACGTAACGTTCGTCGTTCACTGCTGCCTACAGATGGCGTATCACAACTTACGTCACTGTTAAAAAGAGAGTGGAGAAAGTTAGATCAGTCAAAAATCAACGATATTATTGAATCAATGCCTAGACGAATTGGTAGTGTCATTGACAATAAGGGTAGGGCCACAAATTATTAGCTTCTTAAGAACCGTTACTGTATCATAGCTTATCAGATTATATAAGGACATTTAAATATATTAGGGACATGAAATAACATGAAAAATGCTTTCTGTATCATACTTATGTTTTATTTAGTCAAATTTTAGGATGATCCAGTTTTTATGAAACGGACTGTAGTTGAAATGGCGATGTCCCGTTCGTCACGCACCTCAGCTACACCCATTACATCATACTTGTCAGAAATTAATGTGGTGTCTAGTCAGGACGTTAGTTGACAAATAGAGGGCAACCGCTAATTGAAATGTTTCATACTTATTGAATAATAAAAACAATAGATCATTTCGTGACGAACGGGACAAAACTATCTATGTGCACTTTAACAGCCTATAGAAGTGACACAATACAGAATGTAATAGTACGATCAACTATTACTAAAAATGGAGTTGAAGCTCATTTGCCAATGCTTTTTCATTATCAGTTTAACAACTTAACTCGGTGGAAAAAAATCAAAAAATTAAAGAAAAAAGTACGCATTTCTATTTGTGTGTAATTCTAGTAGAATTGGCCAAAATTTTGAAATCGATGTGAAAACATAAACTTTCGGTTATATACTTCTCAAATTCACCTTTAGTGGCTAAGTTAAGTCTCTTTTATTTTTGCACATCTATGTCACGATTTCATGGAATGACCCTATAGCTATTTTCTTGAGAGAGGAAATATCAACTTTTCCTCCCGCAGCTGTTGTACAGCCGGAGCGCAGCAATGAGGAATGGACAGATAGCTAATGGAGGAAACGTTTATTTCTTCTCGAAAGAATGTAGCTTTACTGACGTTTTTAGCCTTAAGTCTCATCTGTTTTGCCCCTGAGGAAGCGTGAACACGTGAAACGTTGGGCCTGTACATATTGTTTTTAGTAATTTTAGCCAATAAACCTAAGAAGACACCCCCGTTCTTTTGAATCACTTGTAGCTTTTCATTTTGTGACTGTTAGATATCTAGTGTTCATTATGAAATTGACGGCTATACCGCGAAATCTATGACTGAGATAATCCAGGGACTGTAGCGATATCTTGGTAGTCTCTGGCTAATCACAATGTGTCTACAGACTTCTATGATCTTTTTACACAGGAGCTTCCACATGAAAAGCTAACTGCAGGAGGAAAAGTTAGCTTTGTGATCCCGTCGGACTGAAAAGTTGATTTTTTCTCCCGGCAGTTTACATGGAAGAGATATCTTTTCACTCCCACACATGGAAAAGATTTTTCACATCTAAGGATATAAAAGTTAGATTTTCAGTTGTTGGGATATTAGTGTTGCTTAACCTTTCGATAAGGTGCTCTGTATTAGTAATGTGTGCAAGGACTAAGCTCAATCATATAAATTCAATCAGATGAAACAATAATGGTCAAAGATATTTAATATTATAAAGGGCTAGATAGGAAATAGACATGTTTTTACCTTGTGAGCAACGAAGCCAGAGAAAATCTGCTGATATTGCATAAATTTGAAAATATTTGTAAGCGAGCTACAACTATTCGTTCTCATTGTCTCTTTTTAGTAATTACAGAGCTAAAACTCATTTTATTAACAAATCAAGACATTTTTATACATTTCTAAAAGCAACGTCCAAATTCAACAAGTGAATTTCCTAATCTGACATTCTACTCTTTCAGATGTTTTCCAAAGCGCAATTGTAAATATTTCAAAGAGTACTGTTGATACAATTCTTTCAAATAGACTTTATTTTATGTTACTTGATTATTAGATCTGAAGAGCGCATATTATATAGGAATAATACAAATGAAAACCAGACGCGATTGCCAGGCTTGGCAATAATCTAACGTGTATATGCAATTTTGTGGTAAGAAATTACATCATGCAAGAGAAAAAATAGATATGAACAATCACCAAATTTGATATAAAATTGGCCTAAGCAAATAAAAACAACCAGCACATACTGCTTATGTTATGCATGTACATGCACATTGACAACATATTTGCGATGATCGATTCCAGCTGGCCCTAAAATGTCCTCTGTTAGTTATTTTCAATACATAGATCCATGTTGTAGTTTCAGCCTGGTGAATAACTCGAAGAGTGTTGCCGACATGGGTGAGCCTTATTAGTAGCCAATTCCTCAGTGTGATATTCGGATTCTCAATGAAATTGTTATTAGTCATGAATTCTACAGACGGAGTTGAGTGTTTATCAATAGATACCTCATCAGTCTTCATCTGAATATTTTTCTTCCACTTGGATTGATAGTACTGCATCAAATTGCTGTATTACCGCTCTCATCTTAGACCATTTTTTTCAGAGAAACTGCTGAATGAATATTCTTGAAACTTGCCATATAATATCAGTGAATTATGCTTTATATCACATGCCATTTCTAGAGCTTTTGGTGCATCGCACATCGCACAGCTGACAAAACAGCAATTTCCATTTTCATTGATTTTATGGTTTGTGTGAAATTGTGTGAAACAGAATCTGTCTAGCATTGCGGACCCATTAACATTGTTAAAGCTGATTGGCATCATTGTCAGTGCTTATTTTGCAAGATGCTGTTATTCCTTCTGTTTTGCTATCAAGATCAATCGACAGATCCAAAATTTCTACAAAAGTGCAAAAATTTGCATATCTCACATGTGATGTTGGGTGATTCGAGTTCATTTAATAAAATCGAAACTGTAAGCACAAAGGGGATTTAATTATTGCTGAGTTACTACTCTACCTAATACAAAGTACTCTATGATTACAAGCAGATACGAAGCTGATGGGAAGTCCTCCCTGACCAGCCGTCTTTTTTCTACCCGATTTCAGTGGAAGTCTGCGAAGTGCTGGACTAATGCACGCATGAATTGAAATAATGTTGTTTACGATGGAATGATCGTATCACAGAATTAGACAGGTCGTCTCTTCTTCTGTTTCACTAGAAGGGAAGCATTGGAACATGTAACGGAAAGGAAATGAAATGGCACAATCTGCTGACTAAATGCCATAGCAATCGAACAATGAGCAGCCAGCTCAACATTAAACACGCCAATTTCTGCAAAGTTTCAGTGACTTTTATCAACCGGATCACACAGCAAAGAGACACAAACGATGTCAAGTTCTACAGAGAAGTTTGTGAACGTTATTTCGTGCGCCTGCTAACTTTTTTTGAAATGATCGGAGGACCCAACATTATCGAGAAAACTTTTACGCAATGATCTGAATTCTTCGAATCTGAAGGAATCGTGACGATTGGAGCATTTTGAAGGCATTCAGAGCAATCCGCAAGCGACGCACGACTATTTTTCCTATCTCTGTAAGGCATTCAAAATTTCTTTTTGCTCACTTATTAAGTTTCTGTATGTGCCATTGCTTTGAATCAGTTCGCACTTCTAGCAAAATGACACGATTAAACAATCTAATTCTGTGGATCGCATGCTTTAGGAACCTTCATACATTTTGCGTGATTTGTAGAGTTGATCTGCAGCAAAAGTTTTGAACTTACTTCTTAATTTTGATATCATTGTGTAATAATGTTGTGCAACTATTTGAATAAATGATGTCTTTACGAATGATGTCAGCAGCAATAATTATTCCATTTGCAAGATTCCATTTAATATGAAGTCTACAACATACAAAAAACATTTGGCAAACTATTGGGGATTTTATGACAAAAGGCACAAATTTCCGCTGCTGGGGGTTCTGCTTGATTAGAAATCCTTTTATATATTTGTATTGACGTAGGCTATAAAGAATTTCATCGATCAAGTATAAATTGCAGTATCAAAATTGAATTACATTTTCAAGAAAATATGTTTTTTGAATGCATTTGGGATTGCATTGAGATGAACAAGCTCATAAACCGCGCTGAATACAACGAAAAAGAGATTTTTGAAAATATATGCAAATTATAAATAATTTGCTACTATCTGAATTGTATATTGAGTAGGAACATAGAATAACTGCATAGAATGTGGCTACAGTTATACAGTAACTGCATATCTACTGCAAATACATCAAAAGTATTGCGAGACATGCAATCTATCCACCTTGCTTTGCCATTGTATGTGCGGATCAGGTGCGGATGAATGAATATGTTGATCATAACTTCTTATGCACTTTGTGAATGGTCCATATATGGCTCATTTCATCATGACGAAATTTTGCTATTATTTACTAGTACTACTTTGTGAACTTCAATGACTTTCTTTCATCTGCTTGCAATGTTTTTACTTCAGTTTCAAGAGTAGTCGTAATGTAGACCATGTTAAATACCGTTTGTCAACTGCAGTAGGCCTACAATCCATTGTGAGATCGATTCAAAATTGCGAGTCGAACAGGACAAGAAATCATGAAATTTTAGTTTTCGCTCTGAAACATAATGCTTCACATCACCTAACTATGAGTTGGTATTGTGACCTATGTGTTATTTTGACAACCCATTGTATAAAATAAAGACAAGGAAATTGAAGGATTCAAACCTCATGTCCATCAAATTTTGATGTCAAAAAAGTTAATTGCGTGACGAATGAGACAATCGAAATAACTGTTTTCCTTGAAACGTATTCCTTGTAATATCTATTTGACTTTAATTATGTAAAATTGAAGCAAGGTTGGACCTTGGACCTTGCATGGGCTTATTAACATTGGCCATGGGTGACCTTGGGTGCTCTGCCCAAGGTTCCAAAACTGAGGTCGTGAAAATAAACTTGGCCTAAGTTTTAAACATTGTTATAAGCTAATTTTTCACTAATCTTTACTAATACACGAACAGCAGTTTAAAAAGTGAGATACATTTTTGAGTTCATGGCGACTACAATGATCTCAACAAACCTTATATTTGAAGTATTCAAGGCATATTTGAGAACTTCGAAGGAATGCTTTATGTAGGCCTATAGTAGATGTTAAACCTATACGAAAGAGAGGATTCGAACCCGCGCAACATTCTTGCTGCAGTAGTTTCAATCCAAACGGCGTGATCTACGCATTTTCATATTCCTCAAAAATCGGTGGATTTAATCCATTGGAAAGTGATATTTGCAAATGTTTTGAAAAGTGCTTTTCGAAGACTTTGCCATGTTTTACAAATATTTTATTTGTGTGATGACTCTCAATGAAACGCATCTATTTTCACTTCTATTTTCGATGGCACTTAAATCAGAGTTAGCTTAATTATAGTGCGGAAATCAGCCATAATTCTCATTTATTCCTGATGTCGTTCTGACCAGGGGCGTAGCGCCTATAGTATTCTAATAATCTGAGAATACACCGGAATTTACAAACGAAAATGAAATTACAAATATGTGATGATAGGATTTTGATTAACATGAAGGTCATATAATCTTGTTCGATGTTTCCGTTTTCCAATTCACAAAACTTCTTTAACACAGGCGGAGAGATACGAGTATTCTATCTCGCGACAGAATCACACCTGTACAGCAGTAGAGTTATCAATAGCGCGCCTCTGATTGGTCTGGATGCAGCAAACATTGTAATGATACGTCTCCTCTCTGCGTCGCCCTCCTGCCATGTGTCTGCTGTCTGATATTCTAGAATCAATATCTGCTAGCAGAGTGTAACCACCCTCTCCGGTCTTCGCTATTACTCAATTACATCGCTACTTATAACGGAGAATACTCATGGCAACTGTCGAGGAATTGATAAATTTACAAAATTCTCCTTTATCCTACGCAAAGAAAATAGAACTAAAAACTAAAGGAAGAGATAAGCCGATTTTCACCTTTGAAGGAAGGAGAAAGTGCAATCTTAGTGTGCAATATCAAAAATACGAATGGCTGACTGGTTGCCCCATTAGAAAGACACTTTTCTGCTTTCCGTGCCTTATCTTTAAACCAAAAACGACAGTGTTTTCATCGACGAGAGGATTACTCGACTTGGCGAATTTCTCTAATCATGTGAAGAGACATATAAAATCTCCTACGCATCTGGCCGCGATCACCTCTCTTAAACTTATTGGCAAAGTAAGGATCGATGAAATGTTAAATGAGGAGTTCAAAACTTTGAGAAATATGCACAACGAGGAAGTGAGGAAGAACAGAGAAATGATGCGACATCATATTAAAGCCGCTCTTTTCCTTGTTTGCCAAGGCCTTTCTTTTAGAGGTCATTCAGAGAGCACTGACAGTCCAAATCGTCGAAATTTCATTGAATTGATTAAGCTCCTCAGTGAATTTAGTTCTGATCCGCTGATTAAAAATTGTGTCTCTCCTGATCACAGTCTCCCATTTTCAGGATTATCACCTGATATTCAAAACGACTTGATTAAGTGTTTGTATGATCAGGTTCGCGGTGAAATCGAGAATCGAATCAAAGGTGCTCCTTTTATATCTATAATTGCTGACGATACAACGGACATTTCAAATACAAGTCAAATGGCTGTCAGTGTCCGACTTTTTCACAATGGATCGGTCTTCGAACATCTGATTGACCTTGTCAATGTGTCAGCAGACAGATCAGCTAACAATCTTACCTGTGTAATATGTGAAAGTCTTGAGTCCGTTGGTGTAACCAAAAATACTTCAGTGATCGGCCAGTCATACGACGGTGCAAGTAACATGATGGGTAAGCACAATTCAGTGCAAACTAAGATCAAGGAGATTTGGCCCTCAGCAAACTTCGTTCATTGTTATGCACACAAATGGGCATTAGTAGCACAAAGTGTCAGTAAGAATATTCCGTTGGTATCAATATTTTTCGGATTTTTACAAAATTTGACAACATTTTTTCGCGCTTCACCAAAACGTGCTTCTATGTTATCCAGTCCATTGCCTCTTGCGTCAACTACGCGTTGGTTGACGAGAGGAAAATCTGTCTGTGCTATTTCTTCTAAGTATTGTGAAATTTTCAATGTTTTAGAAAATATTTCTTCGGAGTCCTCTGCTTGCTCAATTGATTGCTACACCCGCGCTGAAGCGAAAGGATTGCGATATCAATTGGGAAATTGTGAGAATGTGTTTCTCTTATTCTTTTTTCGTAAAGTTTTCGCATTATCCGACATGATGACAAAGAAACTTCAAGGTGTGATGATTGATCCAGCTGAAATATCTTCGAAGGTAGCAGACTATCGTGCAAACTTGTGTGAACTACGCTCTGAAGTTTCCTTTCAAACGTTCGTCGAGGAAGCGAAGCAATATGAGCCTTACTTTTTTAATCATGAAAAGAGAGTCCCACAAATCAACGAGCAACATCTCCTTGACAGCGGTTACACTCCAAGTAGGCCTAAGCCATCATCTTCGTCATCCCAATTTGAGAAGGATAAACTTAAGCGATTAATGTACGAAATCATCGATACACTAATTTTTCAGTTAGACCAACGATTTGAAAACATCGAAAGTCTTCAGTGGATAAAACTATTTCAGCCATCGAGATTTGATGTATTGAAAGCTGATGCATTTGAAGTTGTACGACTTGTGAATGAACTGAAGAAACATCACCCAGATTTAGTTCAAGAAGAAGAAGAGAAGTTGCGCAACGAATTACACATTCTATTCACTGATTCAGATTTGCGAGTGGCACTTGGAGAAGCAAATGATCCTTCTACCCTTCTTAAACAAATGCATTCCTTGGATTTGTGTGACGCTCTACCTCTTGTCTCTAAAGCATTAATGGCTTCACAAACAATTGCTCTAACATCGGTGACATGTGAAAGAACCTTCAGTGTGCTTCGGCGAATCAAGACCTACCTGCGTTCCACCATGACTCAAGAACGCATGAAACAACTGGTATTTTTAAGCATCGAAACTTCTCTTCTCAAACACTTATCAGGAGAGTGTTCGTTCGTTGACACAATTATCGACAAGTTTGCTTCAATGAAAGATCGTCAAGTAAAGTTGTTATATCGTAAGTAAATACATCAGGTTATAGTGTTATGATTTACCTGTATTGTTTTTGGTAATGACTATAAGTGGAAATGGAGTTGTTATGAAAATTGATTTTGCTCTTTAAATTATAATAATAAAAAATATATTTTGAGCAATGCGCCTAAAGGACTAAAAATTGACTTGGAATTTACATGTAGGCCTACGTTCTTTTCCCGGTTCTTTCATTGGACTCAGATTACCTCATCTGAGGTGGTCTGCTACGCCACTGGTTCTGACGTGTATTTATCAAAAGTTATCAATAAGATTAAAACAAAATAGTGACAAAATTGGTTTATTTGAATACACCAATAAGTGCAATAGAGCTCCAAGGCAGGATGGTGAGCAGTTATACTATACATATAATAATAAAGCGTTTATTCTTTGAAAAATGGAAATCGAAAGTTACAAGAAAAAGTCACATGAATACAGTCAGTAATAGTTGTCAATAAGTTGAAATGAAATTACAAGGAGATAACGTGTCAAACCAAAACACTCCTTTGATAGCTATCGCTTAAAGCGCTCATTAAATAGCCGGCAAGAGTACAGGAAAAATGCTCTGCTACGACGCACTGTTCGCCTTCTTGGCAGAAGAAAGCGTCCTGAGTTTGTTTGGGTGGGCAAGTGTCGATGCAATATATGGCCTGGCTTCATTATTTGTTCCAACAATCTGAGACATAAGTTATCTCTTCGGACTGATAGACTAGGCAAGCATTCATTTGAACAATCGTTGCCACACAGTAGTCTGTGAAACCGACATTGAACCTTCTCAAATTGATTCGACTCGGTTTTGGACAGTGACACAAACACCGATGCACTGTACTCAAACAACGATCTTATCAAAGAAAAATAAGTCAATTTTAAGGCAGAATTACTCAATGATCGACGCAAAATTCTCATACTATAGAACCGACGAGATGCTTTCTTCAGAACATAATTGCAATGAGTAGACCAAGTAGCATAACAGTTGAACCAGACACCAAGAATCGATAGTTCTGTCACATGTTCAATATTCGGGTTAATGATCATTTCCAAAAGAGCCAAAAATGATCCAAAAAAGCCAAAATCACAAAAGAGCCAAAAAAGCCACAGAATTCTGCCGATTACCCAAAAAAGCCAAACTTAAGCTCACAACACCAGTCTCCATCCACACTATCAGTTTCACTACCATAGCTATCGTTGCCACTCCTCCACAGCTATTCAAATCCACAAAATCAGTCCACATTTCCATACTCAAATCCAAAAAAGCCAAAATATTCTGCGCTACTGCACCGATTACCCAAAAAAGCCAAACTTAAGCTCACAACACCAGTCTCCATCCACACTATCAGTTTGGCTTTTTTGGATTTGAGTATGGAAATGTGGACTGATTTTGTGGATTTGAATAGCTGTGGAGGAGTGGCATCGATAGCTATGGTAGTGAAACTGATAGGGTGGATGGAGACTGGTGTTGTGAGCTTAAGTTTGGCTTTTTTGGGTAATCGGTGCAGTAGCGCAGAATATTTTGGCTTTTTTGGATTTGAGTATGGAAATGTGGACTGATTTTGTGGATTTGAATAGCTGTGGAGGAGTGGCATCGATAGCTATGGTAATGAAACTGATAGTGTGGATGGAGACTGGTGTTGTGAGCTTAAATTTGGCTTTTTTGGGTAATCGGCAGAATTCTGTGGCTTTTTTGGCTCTTTTGTGATTTTGGCTTTTTTGGATCATTTTTGGCTCTTTTGGAAATGATCATTAACCAATATTCGACAGGCAATAATCAGGAACGGTAGACCACTTTTTGATTGTAAGAGATTTGCATTTTCGTTCATTCATTTTGAGATCCATTGACTCTGACCACATCAAAAGTCTTTCATGCTCTCTTGCTATGTGATCATTGTTTCTGTCATTATAGAGAGGAAAGCACAAACTGATGTCATCGGCATAAATAATCAAATGACAATGAGAATAATCGATGTCGATTGTAGAGGTAGATAGAGCGAAAAGATAAGGACCCAAAATTCAACCTTGTGGAATGCCTGAGGTAATTGCAACTGGCTGACTACAGGTTGTACAGACTGAGAGCGATTACTAAGATAATCATAAATCCATTTAATAAACTTGCGTGGAAAGCTACATTGGTTGAGTCGATTCAGTATACATAATTCAGTACACATACATATTCAGTATACATGAATAGCTACATTCCATGAAGTTGCGTTATTATTGCAAAAGAAGTCAAGCAGTTTAACATTTTCAAAGAGCTGGAGAGTGGAGACAACGACTTCTTCAGAATTTGCGTTCCAGTGATGCAAAAGTCTTTGAGAGAAAATTAAGCCGAGTGTTACGATTACACGGTTGTCTGTAGAGTTTCAGAGAGTGACCACTAGTGGTTGACGTATTTCGGATGAAGAAAGTATTTGGATCAAAGGGCGTGCAGTGATTGATCATTTTGAATACTTCCGCGAGGTCCATTACACGTCGCCGACATCGGAGGGAACGTAGATTTAAATGTCTTAGTCGTTCTTCGTATGGAATGGAGGTCAAACCATGAATATTGCCAGTCAAGCGCCGTTGCATACGTCCAATCAGAACAGTATCTTTGAATAAGGATGAATTCCAAACTGGGACGGCGTATTCTAGGTGTGGGCGAACTAGGGAGGTGTGAAGTTTCATAAGTACGTCAGGATCTCTTGCGTTGTTGGCCTTCTCGACACAAAGGATAGTGTGTCATGAGAATTTGAGATCTTTCGAGATGTGGATTTCAAGGTATTTCACGCGTTCAGAGCGCTAGATTGTGTCTCCTTCCATCTTGTAGTGAGAGCCAGGAGTAGTCCGGGTGCTAGCGCGAACTTGTGCAGGAAACGAGGTAGTACATAAAACTTTCACATAGCATAGTACACCTCTAACCTACTGCAAAACTTCGCGTCTGCCGGATCAGATCATTTGCTTTTAAGAAATAGAGAGGATAACAAAATCCTATGTATTTCCAATGGTAAAATTGTGACATTTAAGGTGTTGACTCCATTTTTTCGAATTTTTGCTCATAAAAGTTACACAAATTGGTATTTTGTTGAACTGGTTATTATAGAAATCATCTACAGATCATGATCTTTCAAATGAGCTATCATTCAGTGACAGAGGATGAAGTAAAGTGTACAAACAGACACTTTTCGTTGGTGTAACTGCAAATTTTAACATAGAAATTTCAGGAAAATTGTTGATATACTTTAACGAAAAGTGTCTGTTTGTACACTTTACTTCATCCTCTGTCACTGAATGATAGCTCATTTGAAAGATCATGATCTGTAGATGATTTATATAATAACCAGTTCAACAAAATACCAATCTGTGTAACTTTTATGAGCAAAAATTCGAAAAAATGGAGTCAACACCTTAAATGTCACAATTTTACCACTGGAAATACATAGGATTGTGTTATCCTCTCTATTTCTGAAAAGCAAATGATCTGATCCGGCAGACGCGAAGTTTTGCAGTAGGTTAGAGGTGTACTATGCTATGTGAAAGTTTTATGTACTACCTCGTTCCCTGCACAACTTCACGCTAGCTCCCGGACTAGAGATCCAAATGAGATTATTGATCATTTCTCTGGATTCAAATACAGTGCCATTCCTTTGAGCAGATGGCCACCGCGTTGAGATCAGATTGCAGTAGCTGTGCAGATTTTCCCGGATCAGGATTACTTTCAATCATTCAATGTACATTATTATGTCATCTGCGTATTTGAGGACAGTGGAATTCATTACTGTGTCATCGACATCATTAACGAAAGAGACGCGATAACTGACCCCTGAGGGACGCCAGAAATCATAACATATGGCGATGAGTGCATCCCGTCAACAACAATTACACTCTCCGAAAATACAGTAAATTAAGAGAAATGTTTGAGTGTAAACTGTAAAGAAAAGCTCGATTATGGACTAGCAAGTGTTTTGAAGAAAGGAAATAAAAACAGTTTTGGGTGGATAAATTAAAGACAAATAAGTAAACACTAAATATTTTTTCACTTTCAAGTAAGTCGTCATCAACCACGACCAGTAAATGTATAAGAAAAGTCGGTGAAAATATCGAAATATATTCATGGTTAAGCGAATCATGTCCGCACTGTAAACCGTTGACAATTGACAGACATCTTACAAAATCTACTTTGTCGGTCATTGTCAGTTCTTGTAGGATGATTGCCACTGAACACCTACAATATCTGACAAAAAGCGACAGAATGAATAGCAATGAATTATTAAACGAACTTAAATTTTATCAAAGATGTTGGTAATTAATTAAATTATGTCAAAATAAATCATGGCTTTGCCACACATTAATACAGATTGCCCAAAAGTCAAGCAATCACTAATCGAAAAAATTAATCAATATTCAACAGATGTTGTTCGTTGATTTGCATACAAAGCATCTGTTTCGAAGTCGGTGGAGAACCTACAAATTCGTCGGATATCGCAGGATATTGAGGACAATCGTCGGTTGATTTTGTCAGAAATTTTGTAGGATAATTGTCGGTCTACGGTTTACAGTGTGAAGAGGGGAGGATTTTTTCCCTAGGATTAGTTGCTCTGGCACATACACACCTTGAAATCGACGGATCAGGAAAGGATCACATACTCACTGGAGGCAGTACTTTCAGAGAGCAGCGGTCTTAGTAGGAAACATGAGACTCACCCGGTTTAGCTTCGAACAGTTCACAGATAGTTTTATCGTTTCTGTCCTTACAAGTTAAAGCATTCTAAAGTACGTAGGCCCTAACGTCGGCTGATATAGAGGATGCATATGATAAGATAATTATAAGCTTAATACATGCACATTTTTTACGGATTTTACGTCTCTTTTTACCCCTACTGGGTCCTTGGACGGTGCTGACTTAAGTCAGACTTTGTTTGGAAAGTTGTGGTGCTTTGTAGTCCGGATGCCCTTCCTGCAGACTTCCAGTGACACTTTCCGTGTTCGACCTCTGGACCATGAGATCGCTAGTCCAAAAACGCAACCACTGTGCCACGGACACCACATAATACATGTATTATTACGGATACTACATCACAACATGTATAATCTGCTATTCGTCTGCACCTAGTAGGAGTAGGAATATCTACAACGAAAGACCTGACAGTAAAAATGAGGTGCACATTTTAGAAACTTGGGGGTCAAAAATCCAACCCAAAATTTTCAACTTTGAAGCACTCATATTTTGTTACAGCATTTTTGACAATATTTCATAATTTTAAAGGAACCAAGCTGATACTTGACAATTTTCTTTCGCTCACTTTTTCTCAGCAAAAGCACAACGTGTTGAGATTTTAACCAAATCGGCAGCTCTCTATTTTTCTTTTTTTTCCTTCTCATTTTTTGCGAAAACGCGCTTCAAAAAAAGTATTATTTTGATACCTATTGTGAGGCGTTTTTCGCAAATAAGGAAAAAGAAAAAAACTAGAAATAAAAAGGTGTGGCCAAGCATCTAAAGCAGATTCTTTTTCTCTATTGATGTCACAATACTCACAAGGATGAGATTCAGACTTCAGTCAATGCTTTAGCATTGATGATATTAAATGTGTTAATGCTGCCTATTCAATACGGCACAGACATGGGCGCAGAGAGAAATTTTCATGAACAGGTATATTTTGACATTACCTCCTTCCATAAAATTTTCATATGGAACTGTGTTGTGGAAACTTCATTTGTGAGGAAAAGCAATATTCTCATTTGTATGATTTCCTTTGTAACATATCACATTCCATTTTTCATCAACAGTTTCTGTGACATCAAATTGAGATCATCACGATGAAGTTTTCCCACGCTTCCTCACGATGAAGCTTTCCCAAGCTTCCTCACGATGAAGTTTTCCCAAGCTTCATCATGATGAAGTTTTCCATGCTTTCTCACGATGAAGTTTTCTCACGCTTTCGCACGATGAAGTTTTCCAAAGATTCCTCACGATGAAGTTTTCCATGCTTTCTGACGATGAAGTTTTCCCACGCTTCCTCATGATGAAGTTTTCCCACGCTTCCTCACGATGAAGTTTTCCCACGCTTTCTCACGATGAAGTTTTCCCACGCTTTCTCACGATGAAGTTTTCCCACGCTTTCTCACGATGAAGTTTTCCCCCGCTTTCTCACGATGAAGTTTTCCCACGCTTTCGCACGATGAAGTTTTCCCAAGCTTCCTCACGATGAAGTTTTCCCAAGCTTCCCCACGATGAAGTTTTCCCACGCTTTCTCACGATGAAGTTTTTCCACGCTTTCTCACGATGAAGTTTTCCACGCTTTCTCACGATGAAGTTTTCCCACGCTTTCTCACGATGAAGTTTTCCCACGCTTTCTCACGATGCAGTTTTCCCACGCTTTCGCACGATGAAGTTTTCCCAAGCTTCCTCACGATGAAGTTTTCCCACGCTTCCTCACGATGAAGTTTTCCCACGCTTTCTCACGATGAAGTTTTCCCACGCTTTCTCATGATGAAGTTTTTCAAAGCTTCCTCACGATGAAGTTTTGCCACGCTTTCTCACGATGAAGTTTTCCCACGCTTTCTCACGATGAAGTTTTCCCACGCTTTCTCACGATGAAGTTTTCCCAAGCTTCCTCACGATGAAGTTTTCCCACGCTTCCTCACGATGAAGTTTTCCCACGCTTTCTCACGGTGAAGTTTTCCCACGCTTTCTCATGATGAAGTTTTCCCCCGCTTTCTCACGATGAAGTTTTCCCACGCTTTCTCACGATGAAGTTTTCCCACGCTTTCGCACGATGAAGTTTTCCCAAGCTTCCTCACGATGAAGTTTTCCCACGCTTCCTCACGATGAAGTTTTCCCACGCTTTCTCACGATGAAGTTTTCCCACGCTTTCTCATGATGAAGTTTTCCCACGCTTCCTCACGATGAAGTTTTCCCACGCTTTCTCACGATGAAGTTTTCCCACGCTTTCGCACGATGAAGTTTTCCCAAGCTTCCTCACGATGAAGTTTTCCCACGCTTCCTCACGATGAAGTTTTCCCACGCTTTCTCACGATGAAGTTTTCCCACGTTTTCTCACAATGAAGTTTTCCCACGCTTTCTCACGATGAAGTTTTCCCAAGCTTCCTCACGATGGAGTTTTCCCAAGCTTTCTCACGCTTTCTCACGATCATGTTTTTCGGCGGTTGCAATGGAGCCGGAAGAAGCCATTCCTTCAGTTAGAAAATCGTGGCAGGCCTAAATTCTGAGGCATCCCACTAAGTGACATGCCACGCTCAATTACACGTAATTGCGCATGACCTTAAACATCCGTGGCTATGCTTGACATTGCTGTAGCATCTGTGGGCAGTCCAGAGGCATGTATCAGAGGCTATACAATGTGATAGGACCTCAATTTCATGCTCAGGGAAGACAGAACATGCTTAGCGGTTCATCCGTGGTTCAAGCGGCAACCCAGACAACTGCAGACGTCGCGCAGACTATAAACGCTCGCCCGCGCGTATTCATAAACATTCCCCATGTTTTAACAGCATCAGATCAAGTGATTTCTAACTCTTAGTGCAGCGCGTATGTACGCGCGTAGAAAAATAGAATGTCTTTAACCACGGATGTTTGGGGTGTTCCGTAAATACGCGTGGCATGTCACCTAGTGCCACCTTGCATGATTGTGTCGATTGTTCCTCCCAGCTCATCCATATTTTTTTCGCAGCCTGCAGTCATATTTGGCCATTTGGCAGTGCTCTAGTTTCATTCTCATTCGATTTGACGCTCTTCTATTTTCTGATGTTTTCAAACAAACGATTTTCTCTCACGCTCTCCTTTTGCATCTTCAATCTGCTGAGGTGTTTTCTAGAAAGCTCTTGGTTGCTTTAAAATGCAAAAAATTCTCAATATTTGTACTTTTATTTGACACCGAGATGTCATGTGAATGTTTTGGTGTGCAATCTCATTGGACAGCATTTTGGGTTCATGACCTCTGGTTCGAATCTCATTCGTTGTGATGTAGTGATTACAGCAAAACATCAGGCTTGATCTTCTCGAAGATTCTTCTCAAATTCATCTTCACGGACTGCCTCCTTCCAACACGTCCAGCATAAAGTGACCTAGATCTTCTGAATTTCACACAGTGGCGTGCGGTGCTACTTATCGACAGGCATGCGATGCGCAGAATCAGAATTGATATTTCTTTAATTGTCAGTGCGTTCAAAGTTAGATATTGTCCTTGCACGTTATGGCATTTATCATATTTGATATCGAAAAGGGTGTTAACACATAGCGTGAATATTCAGGAAATTATCTAAAATTGAAGTCCATCCTCCTTGACTTTTTAGCGAAGTTATCAGATGACATTATAATAGATAAAGCCTTCTTGCATCATTCGAAGGCTGCACGTGAAGTTTTCTCAATGGACATTCAGACTTGGGTTTCAAAACCACTATGGAAAAATCGTTGCATCGACGAATGTACGCCATTTCGTCTTTCAGCGCTTCGGTATTCATTTGAAATTCATTTCAAGTTCGGGCATCGGTCGTCCAGCTTCGATCATTTCTCGAAATTTTTTTTCGAAAAATATTCGGCCAGACCGGTAAACAAATTGATAATATGCAATGTCCAAGACAGTTCTACCTTGTACATTGGACAACGCTTTGTTCATTTCTGGTTATGGATGACCAGCACATAACATGTCGGGCCGGCTCATACAATGCATACACATGCACACAAGTCAGTCTGATGAGATCTGGTCTATCAATATCGCCGAATGCAGCCACTATTTCAATTCGCAGGCTTTTGTATAGGAGCTGTGCGAGAAGGCAGCGTGCACAGACTGCGAGTTAGTCAATGCAAATAGCACCTGTGAATGCGGCGATGCCTCACCATTGTTAAAGCTCTTTAGATGTAATTTCCCTAAATAAAATGGCTTTCCATTGAATTTCATGCGATATTCAGAGACCACATTATCCTCAATCTTGGGAAGGACAAAAATGGTTAATTTACAGAATTTAAGCGAGGCATTCGCCGCATGCACCGCATCTATTGACCGCACGCTACTGATTTCACACACACACTGTTTAAATTA
This sequence comes from Prostheceraeus crozeri, assembly GCA_907163375.1. Classification (NCBI taxonomy): domain Eukaryota; kingdom Metazoa; phylum Platyhelminthes; order Polycladida; family Euryleptidae; genus Prostheceraeus; species Prostheceraeus crozeri. The sequence goes on along the minus strand of CAJQUW010003313.1, from coordinate 24,582 downwards.
GCTATTCATCTCATAGCAAAATTAGACCGAAATTCGCACTGCAGCCAACATGAGAGCCCAAAAAGTAAACGTATCGGACGCTCGCAGAGAAAATCTAATTTTGACTATTAAATTTTCATCAACGAAACTGTGCGAATTGACTGCGACGTTCACTTTCAAGTGATATTTTCCAGGGGCAATTTCTCGGGGTAACTAAGGTAAACAGTGTTTACTGTAAAATTATCATATTAAACCAACTTTTCCCCTTTCATTCTTTATGATAGAGCAATTCGTCCTAAAAGTAAATTTTAGAAATTTAATTCTTATTAAAGGTAGTTATTAATGTTTATACTACTATATTTGAAGCTTATTAGTAACACATTATACAGTAGTGAAATCTACATGGTGAAAGAAGATTCAATATTAAGAAGATAAACACACATCTGATGTGATTATGTATTGGCATGGAAACATCTTTTGTTGACAAACGTCATCCAGTAATATCTCGTGTTGGCAGACATCAGGGTAAAGACTCCTTTCAAACATTACCCATTTTACGGTAGTGCTATATCTGTCTTATCTTCTAATAATTTGTTTTGTTATATCGATAAAGATAAGATACATGTTTTGCAAAGCAAATTTCGTGCTGAATTACAAGTTTTGTATAAAACCGATGAGTTTGTTGGTCAGACAGAAAGTGCAGCAGGGATTTTGAACTTGTTGGTACATGATTTTTTTATGTCTATCCCACGACTGCTATTCAAAACAGTCACCACGCTTAGCGTGTCTATTTGTGCTCCAAGATCCTTCTCTTCTCCCAAAAGAATTAAAAGATTTTGCAGGACGAGTATGTCCGATGAGAGATTGTGTAGCTTGTCTTTTCTTTCGATTGAAAAAGAACTAATGGCTCGTATGATAAAAAGTGGCTCTGAAAAATGGCATTCAGATGTTATCAATCGACATTTTTGCGATGTCAGAAAGAAAAATAGAATTGATGAAAAATGAATGTTGAATTGGAATGCTTTGTTTTTACTTTATTTAGAAGGTACAAGTGTACGGATGATGTATACTCGTATGCATTTTAAACGACATGATAAAAGGCGAGCAATTACATAGCAGTTGGACCTGCCGTTTCCCTATTGATTCTAAGTTTAATAGGTTTAGGTGTATACCTGGGAATAAGAGACAATAATCGCCGCTGATATTTTCCTAAAACTAGAGACATGAAGCTTTAAGAAAATAATGTTCATTAAGAATAAAATTATTTCTGCTTCATTTCATGATTACATTTTCAACGTTGCGGACGCTCGATCTGTCCACTTTTTGAGCTTGGAAATCAATCTTATGCTTACTTCTTCCGGAGATAATTGCATTTATGATACGTTTAGGTTTTATTCAATTCCCCTTTGCAGTTTTGCGTCATAAAGTCGGTGTAACAGAAATCTAATTATTTTCTTCATTTTTCGATAATTTTCACTCAATTTTTTAACACTATCTATTATGGATTGACACTGTTTGTTTTTCCAAAAGCCTCGTCTGAGGCTCAGGTTCTCTACGCGATATAAAGATGAGATCAGGAATAAAATCTTGTCGAGGGCTGAGAGAGCTAGCTTTTTAAGAGGACGATCTGAACATCGGTCTGTTGCAATTTGAACACTGCATGCATAGCTTCGCTTTAGAATTTGCTCTTACATAGAGAAGTTCGCTCGACGAGCATACATTTTGATACGATGATGCAATTTTTCTACCTATTTTGTACAATTTCTTTTGTTATTGTACTTTATTTACTTAATCGTGTCTTTTGCATTACTTGCAGTGTTCTTCAGTGCAGTTGTCCTGGAGTTTTGGCAAAAATATTGTTCTTGGAGATTTTTGAGGTTCGTTTCAAAGGCCGTATCAAGGCAAAAGCCCGTATCTAGATTTTTGGGGAAAATGAGTTAAGCCCACTTTCATATTGTTGAAGATGTTATTTAGATTCTGTGAAGACTACAACTTCGTATCCCTTAGTGCTTTTGAATAATCGAGCGATGCAAAAGCCCGTATCATTGCCTTGGGTCAATCTTTCAAGGCAAAGGCCCGTAACTTGACTTACGGGCTTTTGCCTTGACATAATGAACTACTGCACAGATACGGTGTTATGTATTATGTCTCTGAAAATACATCTCACATCTCTACCATATCCATAGTGATCCCGTATATTCTGCACTCCTTTTTAAACTTGTAACTGTGGAAACTGCATCACTGCAAATTCATTTTTGAAACGTTTGTTCAGGTCTAAATTCAATATATTCATGTCGTGTGAACCATAGCAGATTTTTTTGCATACCAAGTACAGAAAATCTAACTCTAAGCTCATAATACCTTTTTATGTTGCAACTTCAGATGGCTATGTGCACTTTTCACCTACGGTTGACTAAAGTATTTGAATTTTCTGTTAGATGTCGAAATATTGTCATTTTCTTTAAATCAATCCTTTTCAAAATATATTTTCATAATCTGTGTTCATCCCGAGAATGGCGAGGCGATTGAGAAAGAGGTGAGTGTTGAAATATCTCTTTTAACACAATGAACACTGCTATAAAAATTAAAAGCTACTAATTAATGGCATATTGTCGCTCAGTGTATCACACTAAGATCTTCAAGATCAAGTACAAGTATGCATTCTGATTGCAAAAGTACGAAGGAAAATATAGTTATTATATTATACTCAATCCTAACTGGTGGGATTCGAACCTCAGCCCTGTCAGGTGAACGTAGCATCACCTTAGCAAACTGAGCTATAGAGGCTGTTAGCGTTCTGATTAAAGGCGTACAGGGTATTGCTTTGTCAGTTTGAATGCCGTCACGTCACATGCACAATCTTCGCAGCGCTCATTCGCTCTATCACGAGTCTAGCATTCCCACCTGCACTGTTTATGGAGGAGACCAACAATGCACTACAGTACTATAGATTACACTACTGAAAGAGTACGATAAATATGATGAGAATATCATACCACCTAGACGCATTTTGCTTTATTCTGTTCAAGCGACCGTTAGTGCAAGACGTAGCCTATGCCAAGCAGCCAAATTTTGGCATTGATGTTTGATCACACTCTCTTCTTTTTTCAGAGTTGTGTTGGATCCGGAGAAGATTACGGACTTGATAATGATGTGTCCTGAAGATGACGAGCAAGCTGTGGATTCTACAGATGTTCCTGACATTTCTGCGTCCGAAGAGTTGGCTGGTGGTCCTGCGTCCGAAGAGTTACCTGGTGGTCCTGCGTCCGAAGAGTTAGCTGGTGGTCCTGCGTCCGAAGAGTTAGCTGGTGGTCCTGCGTCCGAAGAGTTACCTGGTGGTCCTGCGTCCGAAGAGTTAGCTGGTGGTCCTGCGTCTGAAGAGTTACCTGGTGGTCCTGCGTCCGAAGAGTTAGCTGGTGGTCCTGCGTCCGAAGAGTTACCTGGTGGTCCTGCGTCCGAAGAGTTAGCTGGTGGTCCTGCGTTCGAAGAGTTACCTGGTGGTCCTGCGTCCGAAAGGGTTGATGTTTGTTATGACTCTGTCCTGCAAGTGAAATCTATGAGATCTAGATCTGCTGAAGAGAGTACAAGAAGAGAAAAGGAAAAACATCCCATGAGACCTCCATGTTCGCATAACTCAAGTACCAAATTTTTTCACTGCAATTCATTCGTTTCCGAAGAAAGAAGAAAACAAATTTATGAGGAGTTTTGCCCGTAAACTCAGTTTTGGGCGATGAACATCAGCTTTGCACGACTAGGCGAGGAGGAATGTGAAACCTGTGCCGAATACGATCGCATGCACGAAAGAGATGAAAATCATGATCCTGAGTCCTGCGAAATCTGCTCGGATTATCTGAAGCACAAGCGGATGCCTATGACAGCCAGACAAGCGTATCAAAAAGATCGCGAAGATCCTCATGAGTCTACCCTCTACGCAGCAGTGGATATGCAGAAGGTGATTTTGCTGCCATACATGCCCATGTACAAAGATACAGCATTTACCCCAAGGCTTGTGGTCTTCAACGAAACTTTTGCGGCAATTGGGAAAGCGGGAAAGAAATGTATGTTTGGTGGAGATGTTGTGGTTTGGCACGAAGGTGTTGCGGGCCGATCAGCAAGTGACGTTGCTGCAGCATACTGGAGATTCTTGCGGGAACATAGAGATCAAGAGAAAATCACACTGTGGTGTGACAACTGCGCACCTCAAAACAAGAACTACACTCTCTTCACAATGATGATGATCGCAGTGAACAATGGGGATGAGTTTTGCCTGAAAGAATTGACGATTCGATACTCTGAACCAGGACACACGTTCAACGCGGCGGATAGTGTACATGCAGCAATCGAGAAAACGACACGGCAGGTAAATTCACTAAATCAAAATTGATTAAACCGCGCCTTAAAGTTGTACATGTACGTAATTGCAACACCGTTCAGTGCAATAAGATTACTGTTGGTAACTTTCATTGTGTAATCTGGCCTAGCGGCCTACATGCATTTCATAAGATTAATAGGTTGATGATTTTCGCTTTCTGTTTAATACGCCTGTATGAAATACCAGTTCATGAATACATCGAGCTAATTTGTAAAAAAACACTCATCAAAATTTGTAGCCTATCAAATTGTTCAGGTACACTAATTAGTAGGCGTGCATAATGGCTTAAACTCATAAACTCATTGTATTTTTTCAGCTTTCGCACGTTTATCAGAAAACAGATTTTCTTTTCTTTGCAGCGAAGAACCATTGAGGACTGGACGACCAACTGACTGTCTTCAGACAGACACTTCGACTGAATGTCTGAATGTGGAAGACTCAAGCCTGTCCAATTTAAAGACCAGTCAAACAGAGCGTCGATCGCAAAGCGAAGGGCTGAAGGATCGATGCCACTTCTGAAGAATGTAACGCAAATCCGATTTCTGCGCGGTGAAAAGACTCCTATTATCTGTTTGGATTTCAATGGAGATTGGATGCCATATCCAATTTTCCGAAACAAGTTTTACCCAAGATCAGCCCACCCAGCCCAAGGCCACAGTCGAGGAATCGCCACATCAAAGAAGACGGGAATTCTGTCTTTGTGCAGATTCATGCAACCGACGCGACGCGGATTTTGGGAATCCCTGCAAACCTCCGACTGTGCTGATCTCCAGATCGATGACGATCAGTAATTTTAAGAAAGTTTTATACATGTTTGTAGAAAGAAAATTTACTTCAGAAGATAAGGGTTTTATATTTACTTGCCAAGTACAGAAAAATCGAGGCAAAGGCCCGTATCTAGAAAATAAATACATTGCCGTTCATATTTTTGTGCGCCAATACTGCCGAAAGATAAGTTGTATCAAGCAAATTGTTATATTACAAAAGTAATTTCATAGCGTTGATACTTTCAGAGGGCTAGCTTCAAACGCAAAATCGTCTTTTCTGAAAAATGAGGATTTTGTAGATACGGGCTTTTGCCTTGATACGGCATGATAAAAGGCGAACAATTACATAATAGTGGGAACTGCCTCTTGCCTATTAATTCTAAGTTTAATAGGTTTAGGTGTTTACCTGGGAATGAGAGACAATAATCGCCGCTGATATTTTCCTAAAACTAGAGACATGAAGCTTTAAGAAAATAATGTTCATTAAGAATAAAATTATTTCTGTTTCATTTCATGATTACATTTTCAACGTTGCGGACGCTCGATCTGTCCACTTTTTGAGCTTGGAAATCAATCTTATGCTCACTTCTTCCGGAGATAATTGCATCAATGATACGTTTAGGTTTTATTCAATTCCCCTTTGCAGTTTTGCGTCATAAAGTCGGTGTAACAGAAATCTAATTATTTTCTTCATTTTTCGATATATTTTTTTGTTATTGTACTTTTTTTACTTAATTGTGTCTTTTGCATTACTTGCAGTGTTCTTCAGTGCAGTTGTCCTGGAGTTTTGGCAAAAATATTGTTCTTGGAGATTTTTGAGGTTCGTTTAACTCTCTTGATGGTTTTATTGACCGATTGTGACACTTGACAGACGTTTTGGTCATTACCATGCGCTCTCATTATGCTTCCTTTTTAATTGGTAGGCTATTCGTTGGCATTTCTTCTTTTCTTAGAGAAGAAATTCAATTCCTTCCAATTTCATCATTTCTCTAGCTAAACCTGTATAGTCCAAAGTATATTATATACTTACTTTGGTATAGTCCATCTTATTTCCAATAATAGGCCTATTCCTTGCCTTGAATCTCGATATCACAGTTTTTGCCTTAGACAATGTTAGAGATTAGAATAACTATCTAAATTTAGTCAGTCAGCTCCTGTGGGAGCAATTTATGCCTGTTGATGAATGAAAGCAACTTTCTAAGATTTTTCAGTAAAGCGAGCATTCCGTTACGTAACGGATGTTCGGAATTTCAATCCAATATGAAAATTCATGAAATCAATTATTCGGAGAGTTGATTTCTGTACAGGATTACATTGCTAAAACTCGCTTTACACCCGAGGTATCAACTTTCTATGTGTTTTTGCTAACTAGATGAACTTAAAGTATTTTGAGTGCAATTCGGGCACTCGCGACTTAATCACCATTTTGCAGATGACATCAAAAGTCCATATTTCAAATGTGAATAAAAAGATGCCAATTATCTCTATGATGACAAAATTCTTGACAATTCTTGAATATCATTGAACACTTTCCACTTTGACTTTCTGCAACGAACATTTATCAATTGAAATTTCCGCTACCACTTAGAACATACATGGAATATTTGACCATTTGAATGATTCCTGAAAAATTGGTGAATATTACAACGAATTTCGACAATTATAGAAGCCTTTCTTGAAACACTCGTAAAGATAATTTGTAGCAATTAAAATGACACAATCTTTTCAATTCATGAACTACAAGAAGTCTAATTAGAGAAAATTGAAACATTTTGCTAATTTCAATAACTTTAGAAAATGATCGCAGTGAACGTTTTCCGCATTTTCGGCCTTGCGTGGAATTGCCCTTCTATAATTCAACTCTTCTCGCAATGATATCAGTTTATATTACATAAATGTGATTAAATGATCATATTCTAAATAAATATAGATCTTTGTCCTTTGTTTGCGTGTTCAGATTTGCAATGCTTTATTCTCCAACATTCGGAAATAGAGTTTCGTACAGGGCAGTAATAGCTTGGATGTTTAAATACTAGGTAGGCGACATGTAAAGTGTCTTAAAATCTGAATGTGAATGGAAATTAACGGATTCATCATGACATTATTGGCCAACTATGTCAGCTAGATTAACTGCAAACTCATAATCACTGAAATTGAGAAAATCTCAGAATGTTCAGAATCGCGCGGTTTTCGGTTAATCGTACACTGAGTTGCACGATTCGGAATCGCGCCTGCTGTATATTTCAAAAGCCTGTTGTTGTTACAATTGTTCCTCAAAACACAGAAAGTCAAGAAAACAAAGCAATTATCGCTCGAATTTCACTCATCACTTAAACAATGGGGAATGCGATCAGATCACTCAAATAATTCGACAAATATTTGGAGGAATCTTTGAAAAATCACTGATATAATCTATTGAAGTGCAAAAATACAAAGGATTAGTTCCCTAAAGCAAATAGGAGTGTCACTCAATCAATGCACATCCGATGGTATACTATAGGGCCTAGGCGATTGATAAAACGCAGCCAGAGTTAAAACAGCAAAATTATAAAAGGTTGCCATAGTCATAAATCCCGCAATTAATGCAAATTTTCAGTCGATTTTATGAGAACGTTTCTTCTACCGACTCTTAACCCCCAAGACCATCCGTCATCCATGATCGTGCACCAAAAAAAGACCCATCACAAAAAAACCAAATTTTGGAAAAAAGAAAAAGGGCGCCACCAAAGATATTATGAGGTGTATTATTGCAACTGTCGGGGCTTGGCAATGCCATGATGGATCACAATGAGCCATGATCGAGCAAAGTCGGTGCAGAAATGGCGTCTGTGTGACTATGGTTGTAATTCACATTTTCTTTTTTAATGATATCTTTTTTCCAAAATTTGGTTTTTTTGTGTTTTTGATTCACGATCATGAATGATGGATGGTCTTGGGGTTAAGAGGCGTTAGAAGAAATATTCTCAAAAATCGACTGAAAATTCGCATTTTTGCGGGATTTATGACTATGGCAACCTTTGCTGTTTTAATTCTGGCTGCGTTTTATCAATCGCCTAGGGCCTACATCCTTTTATGCATGCTAGAAGCTGATGTGGCTGAGTTTGAATAATTCTGAAAAGACGTCTATAAGAAGAATTCGTGTGTTTGAAGAGTTAATTTGCAAGATGATTGTCAATCTCAAACAAAGTGGCGAAGTGTTGTTGAATTAGAACAAAATATCGATCAATATTTCATCCACTTCTTTGTTTCAAATTACTAATTTAAACAAGCAATTCTTCAATGAGGAATAGTGACTCCGTTTTCACTCCTTAATAAGGGATGCTGTAAGATCAAGTTCAGGCTAATTTAATTCCGGTCAGCTACCAATCGTAATATTCCATGACGAACTCTTAACAGTTCATATATACCTCAACAATGAGTTTTTATGTTGGGCTCTAGGTAAGGATGAGGGCAATTATTGACAAATTTGATTTTTGTTTCAAGAAACAATGCAGTGCAATTCAAATCTCGCTGGCTCATTTGCTGAATTCAATTGAATTCTCATGATTATTTTGATAGCATTGGAAGCAACTCAATATCAATCGAAAGATGGCGTTATCACGTTTCTCACAATGAGATTGCGAGTTATTCTCATGCTTCGGATGGTGTAACGGATTGAAATTTAATACTTTATTCAAGATGATGCTTTCAAATTCGAAAAATCTTCAAAATAAGAAAATAGTTAAAAAATACTTTGCGTGCACTTCATGAAAACTGTTGAATGTCAAGAGTCATTTAGCTCTTCCATACAGCATCCTGGGTGTTGTTACACAAATGTCAAGAAAGACAGGCAGGTTTGTTTATAAGACTATTTCTACAAGTTGCAGTCTAGAAATTGAAAGTGGAAGTCCTTGAAGTCTTCATTATGCTGATCTTCATCTCCTGATTTGATAGGAAACATTTCAATTTTTGTTAGAAATGAAATTTGACATTGCATTGCTACGAGTTATTATAGCAAAATTGATGAGTCAGAATGAAAGGCGTACCGGTAGTAATATCAAACAAGCCCACCAATATTATTATGTGATGGCAATAGTTCGACCTATCAGATGATAAATCAAATTTCAACAAACCTTAGCAGGACTGCAAGTGAAGCCTCCCATTTGTTCAGATGATTGAAGCTTTAAATTAATCGAATTCTCTCAAACTATAAAAATAACAGAATTCTTAATTAGGCCATCAATAAGTTTCCAAATTGATGTTGGAATATTTCTTCAACATTTGAAAGAAGTTCATAGCATAAATGATAATCAAAGAGCTATCAGACTATCAATTCTGACTGAGTTCTGATCAATTCTGACTGTCACTACAGCCGTCAATGTCATTTAATTAAGGGGCTAATGCAACAGCACTGGGAGGCATCAGACCTATAACAGTAGGAGAGTCCATGTTGAGAATCTATCTCAGAACCATGCCCAGAACTGTTCTCTCCAAATTCAGCTTGGTCGTGATTCTCGTGCTAGCTTAGATGCAGTTTTTCATTACACGCAAAATCGTAGCCTACTGCAACATCGTCTGGTGGACATCGACGTTCTCGTTAAATTGGATTTTTGCAATGCTTTTAATTAGCACCACGTGGAGAGATAGGGCGGAGGCTAGAGTTTACCCACGTAAGCTATGCACTATACCATCACCTGATCTTTTTTACTACTTGCTGTTCAGAGTCGACTTTACCAACATTTTGAAGAATCTTCAATAAAATCAGTCGATAATTGCTTCAAAAGTGAGCGTACTGCCTCAACATGTCTTGGTCTTCCTGAAGTTTCAATGATTTGTCATTTTCTAAGTTTCATAGGGGCTCTTTTAAATGGCTGTCGCCCGCCGAAATGCAGGACCGAAGGCTCATGGTGACCCAGTCCCCCACAGCAACTTCGAAACAACTACCCTCCATAGTGCAGTCATACCCGAAGTCAAATTAAAGCATACACTTTGTTTCCAGGATACATCCTAAATGGTGTAACGTCAGTACTCTCCCTTACTGAGGCTGGGACGATGCTGACACAGTCAAACTTTAGTCTGGAGCGTTGTGATCTGTTAGTCCGGATACTCCTTCTGACGACTTCCAATGACACTTTCGGGGATCGACCTCTGGACCGAAAGATCGCTAGACCAAGCACTTAACTAACCACTCCGCCATGGAGACCTAAAATACTTCCTAAATACAATGTACTGTTTTGTTACTGCATAGCTGACACCCGTCTACATCATAACGCCAGTAGTAATCATTTACTTAAATGAATACTTGAGGAAGCTAACTTTATGTGTAATTAGAGAACCAGATCTCGAAATAATCCTATTATTGCAGAATTCTCCACATGCTGTCATGATTTATGCTCACAACTTGGTGTGAAGCAAAAAAAAAACAAAGTTATTGTAGAATCTATATTTTTAGCACCATGCCACTTGAAAGGAATATCGTTTGTTCGAACATGATTTTATATAGGGAAGGTTAGTAGAATTAATACTCCTGTTCATGATCTGGATATCAACGACAACACCAAGGCGTTGATGTTCCACAAAAGAGAAAAACAAAACCCACTAGAGAGAAATTCGTTTGATTTAAGTCGAAGAAATCGCATCCAGCTGTGTCTTTAATGCATCGAGATAGGCAGGCATGCTGAGTTGAAAACCCCTCGTGACGGGTAAAAGTGAAAATTTAGGTTTTAGCTCCGTGACCATTTCTTCAGCTGGTTTGCACCACTCCTGTAGACGTTTCAAGTATCTGAAATAGAAAAAATCATCATGCAAATCCGAAACTGTTTGATCACAATTGTTAAAATGATGTTAAATAGCTAAATCAGTAGTTTATTGATCAAATACCCTATTTCATTTCAAAGTTTTACAATCATGTCAATGAATTGATTTAACAATCAGCGCAGCTGTCATTCTTGAATTATTGAGATTGCAGAGTGCCAGTTCGCCTATCTTTCTGTTTTTTGAATTATGTATGGAACACGAAACCGCAAAACCAAGACTTTCATGAAGTCACTGGAATGTTTTATTTCGCAATTTTTCTTTTTAACCATATGACGTCATCCTTATATTAGACTAGGTAATATATATTTTCACCGGCCACAAATTGCAAAAGTTTCAAGAGTGGGGCTCATCTTGTAGAGAAGAAGTCCTTTATTAACATATCAAAAATATAGGAAAATCTAATTAGTAGAACATACTGAATTATCCACTTGAAGACACGAGGCTTTTCAAAATGCAATGGCCGGTATTGTGCTTCATCTAAAACACGTTTACTCCAATGAAATCGCAGATACAGATGGCAACAGCCAATCAAGATGATGCGTTGCAACTTTTTCTCACTTACTTCACTTACTTTCCACACGGCTCTCACCAATACCAGCTGTGGTTTCTGAATTACATCTTTTCTAAACGGTTGAAGGTCTTGGTCACTAGTTCAAAAACATTTGTAGCTACCAGCGAATACAGATTTATACAAGTGAAGCCACAGGTCTGCTAGTTTTACCATCAATAAACGATTGCCTCTTACGGCTATCATCGCTTTATACATTGCTTTACCCACAGGTCGTCAAGCCAATTGATCGAAAAGGCGTTCACGCACCCATACCGTGTAGATGATAGTTTTCTTTGGTACTTGCACGGTGTAAATTGATAAACATTTGTGCAATTTTTTCTGCAAGCTTTTCATCAACGTGTAAGAAACATTGCAATCACGACAATGACGATCAGATGAACTTGGACAGAACATAAATAGAAATTTGTAGAGTGGTGAAACGTTACATTTTCAGAAAATTCTATCATCCCACATCCGGTTTCACTCAAATTATCTCGTCGATTGTGATTAATATGAAAATCTTCGTTTGAAGTGGCGGGTAATTCTAAAAACACTTAACCCATACACGAAGAATGATGAAATCCAGCGATCGCTGTAGAAAGCTTTTTGGGTTGTTTATGGGTTGTTAACAATGGTTGTCTGCAAGGAAAATGCAGTGTAGAACAGCGATTTTTCGCATATTGAAGCGCCTTTATCAGATTGTCAGTTCCTCGATGCATTTAGAATGCTATCAATCCCAAATCGTTGACGTTTGAAGTGCAGAAAGAATTGCTTGAATCAAATTCCGAAAGGAGCAATCATCGTACTGCAGAATTCTTCGTGAAGCGGCTGTTCATCAAAATAGTTGCCCACCTTTCCCCTTCTTCACTTTTGCTGACCTTCAAGAGTCACCAAGCGACAGATGAGGCCATCGTGCCAATATTTAGTCAAGAATTTCAACGATCCCTTCACGTGTTTTACAAACTAATCAGATCAGTGAAACGTAATCCTATAGTAAGGGATAAACTGGATTGTTCCACTCCGACCATGCATATGCATCAACTGTGGCAGTTCCGGTTACATGAAGTTCTAAATTACTTGCACTGCGTTCTCGTGTAACTGCAGTTGATGCATATCTCCTTTTTCAACACTTGAAGATAAAAATCATAGGTATCAGATAGCGTCAGGTTCTTTGACGAATGTATGAGTTGCATGAATCACAGATGTCGAACTGTGAGACCAAATAGTTTTTTACTTGTGTCACACGCAATCATTTGTTATGTCGTGTATGAACTGTTCACTTTCAATGCAATGCACCGACCCAAGTTTGACTATTAAGACGATGAGAACGCTAAGATAGCGTTTTCAGACGCTAAAACAATGCGAAATCTATACGAATTTCGGCTTTCTATTTCATTTTCGTGACGTTATGATCAGCTGACAGTTGCTATTTTTAAGATCAAGAAGTCGAAGCAATTAACATGAATCCCAATGAGTATTTTCGCTGGTGATATCGGAAGTTTATTATGACAGTACTATTCTTTGAAACACCTTCGCTAGAGAACGCTGTGATAGGGCTGAGATAGCGTTTATCTAACGACGCTTTCTGAACAATACCAATCCAGGCCACATCGACGGACAGTTGGTCAGCCTAAGGGCGTGCCACTGGGCGGTCAGGTCGCGGCGGCCGTGTTGGCGGCCAGCAAGAATGCTCAGTCATCATTGCGCAGATAGGAAGTCGTCTACTTGCGCCCGTACTTTCCAGCCGCGACCACTTGGTCGTGCCGGTCATCAAGATTTGAAGCGACGCACAGGCGACCAGTAAAATACATTGCAGCATAGAAATTGACAACAATAAAACCTCTAGAATGGAAATTAAGCTTCATGCAGTGCACAATAACGGCACATAAATCGCACGCATTTTCACTTAGATGCACCTGCCAACGGCTGCATCATTGGGTTAGAATCAGTCACATGTGTAAATCGAAGCTTTTAATTGGTGGTTCATGCCCTAACTTAGTTCCCCCGGATGTGCCGCGACCTTGAGTCAATTTCCATTCTAGTCAACTTCAGATAAATAGTTTATTTCTATGCATTGCATCCTATGACAGCGCGCACTTGGCGACCCTTCCCGTGACAAATAGATAATAAACTGCTGCAACCTCTTCCTCATTATTTTTTCCTCAACAAATGGCGTCGATTGGCCGCTGTCGCAGCCGCTTTCATGGTCGCCTCGACCTGGCCTCTTAGTGCGCGCACGCCCTAAATCATTGATTATAGAAGATTTCTATGTCATTCATTGCGGAACAATTAAGGTTAGATTCGTAGCATAGTGTATGCCATTACATAGACATCGGATAACTATGGTGATAAATTGCTTGCATCACTATTGCAAAGAAACAGAGTGTTTCGCCCTCGATCGACAGTCGTGATGCAACCTTCAATTACATCATGTGATACACAAAATTACGCACAGAAAACATAAGGATGTAGTTTAATGATCTCCGATGACAAACTTGCCATCGATACAATGTGACAAACTGTCCTAGTCAATACATGGTGAGTGATGTAAGTTTCAATGTTTTGTCTGTTTCCGTCTAGACAACTCACTGGACACTGTTTTGCTTCAGCTTCTTTGTGAATGCCATCTCCTATTTTTTTCAACATACAATTACTTACGATAACTCAATACACATATTTCTTGTCTTTGATCTTACACATTATATAAAAGTATTCAACAACTTCCAAAGAAAAAAAATACGTCAAACTCCTGCATATGAATCGATTTTAGTAAACCCTATTACGTTTACATTTCACAATATTGAGAAGCTGTGTGAATGCTTGCCGGTGATGACATTATGACAGCTTTGATCTTCTTTCTCAAGTGTATACCATTGAACCACTCCCATAATTTGACACAAGCTCGCATGAAATATATACATACAATGCAAAATACAAAGTTTTCTTTAACATTTTGACTTCGTTCTATAATGTAACTGTAATGAAATTTGATGAAATTGACAGATTTTCTATTACTTGATTATTGGCATAGTCGAGCACCAGTGGCATTGCCTGGAAATCTGCAAGCAGTCCAAAGATTTCTAGCTGACCATGCCCCATTTCACTGCCTTTGCTACAAACCGATTATTCATCATCTTTTGAGATCGATTTTCAATCAACAATTGATGCTGTCAATATAATTAACATCATTTTGTTTAGAATGAATTTTAGGATATAAATTTCACATTGCTGTCCCTAAGAAAACGCGCTATTATATGAACAATGCAACAACCACGGCGGGTTTTCCAACAGTCGACTCCTTTGATCGACAACAAGAGGACAGAACACCGCAGGCGCGCAGATTCGTAGCAGCCATAGGATGCACATCATTCTGTGAAAGAATTGTCATTTTCGGTCTCCTGCCCTGCAGAACCATTTCACTATTTGCCTGACATATTAAAATCAACATTTGACGAAGATAATTTGAAACGAAAACTCGAAAAAACAAAAAAAACGCCTTGCCATCCCCTACAATGAATGAAATTCGTTTCAATTTAGGCAGCTAACTTCTCGCGTTCCCATTTACCTACTTTGGCAATGCTTCATGAAATGCGCCAAATCTGAGTTCAGCAGCATCAATATTCAATGGGACCAAACAACTGGAATGCGTTCTAGAATGCATTTCCCAATAAGCATTTTCAAAACCCTTTCATGAAAACAATGCCCATACATCCTCAGCCAGAGTACGTTGTACGGTTCACTGAAATATTATCAGAATAACTCGGAACTGCTACAATTACTTCGGTCAACCATGAGCTTAACTTCATAAACTTATCTGAACTAAATTGAAATCAAACAAAACGTTCATGCACTGCAAAATCGTTCCGAACAATTAAATAAATTCTAAGAACTTTTGCGATGTAATTTGCTCTTCATTTCTCCTCATTTTGTTGATTCAAAAGGGATTTATCAATTTTATCAGAGGCATCGAAACAGAATGATGACATGTGCCGTGAAATCGGTCGCTGAATAGAACCAATCGAGTGAGAATCGATAATTGATTTGCCAACACCCGTGGGATGCCGACGAAGAAAGTTCTCACGCAACTTACTTCTCTCCTCGTTTCCGGAAGTGTTTTTTTATTTCTTTGAGGAAGACGTGTGGTGGCCTGGAGAGAAGCTTAGTTGTAAAAACCGTGCTAAGAAGGACTACTTCCTCGTTGTAAAGACGAATGTAGTGAGCACGTTGTTTGTCTTCCGCCTTGTCGTGACCAGGCTCATTCATGAACGGCTCCGCATTCAAAATTAGACCTAAAAGAGTAATAAATATGAATTAGGTTACTGAAATCGAGAATTTGAAAAAAACTATGAACAATAGAAATTTTGTTTGAAATAATGTGGCTTGTTCCTCCATGCCTTCCATGTGGGGAGCCCAACCTGCTGATGTTACAAGCACAAAACTCCGATTTCAATCCGGAAGGCCTTCTCAACCACCACCGGTAGTCCTTTTCAACGGGCGCCGATAGAACTTTTATTCGTAATCCGCAGCGTTACTCAAATAACTGCCAGATCCCTACAGTGCCAAACAGGCAGTTGAGCCAAAATATAAGAAGAATAAGCTGCTACGTCAGCACATTTTAACGATTGCCAAAATCTAATAATTCAAACCGAGCCTTGCACGTGCGCAGAGTAAGATTATGCATTTCTTCCAATACAGATACACAATCCCTGGGTTCTATTGAAGGCCCGGGTTGAAAAATAGCAAAAATTATTCAAATTGTTTAAAACATTGAAGCCATTTTCTAATGCTCAACTTGTGAACAACATTTGACGAGGAAATTAGATTAGTACAAAAGTTGCATTTTTCTTTAAATTCATATGACAGAGGCATCAATTTCCCTTCAAACGACTATCACTTGCCAGCAATCGCGAATGGAGGTTGATATTGCTTACTTCGTTGTTAATAAACCTATATCAGAACCTGTACTGATGCTCACTTCTCATGACTCGCTATATTCTTTCAGTTAACTTTACCGCTCTTGAGGGTCGGTCTACTTACTGACTATCTAATCACTTGATATCAACATCAATAGCAGCGCTAACGAAAGCCTGATAAAAGAATTTGTTAATGGAGAGATCGGAATCACAGTCTAGGCGATCCTTGGTATAGAGGGAGATGCAGCAAAATGATTTCTATTTGAGGTCCCGGGCTGTAGTAAGGATAGTGAAATAAATCTCCATCGCCATATCCCAGAGCATCGTACGGTCATCGTCTATCAATTCCGGGCTGTGTTAGAGGCATAGAACATGTTTATGCCTCACATTTATGTTAGATACAAAAATGTGCTCAACAAGTACTTTCCTTTATCAAATTAAGTCATAAATCAAAATTGAGAAAGTGCAATCAATTGACACAGCAGAATTAAGCATTAAATAATATGGCCTCTACAATTTACAAGGTATAGTAGTTCAACAGCAGCTGGAAATCGACATAAGTTTTGAGATAAAAGAAAAAGGGAATTGTGGGTTAGTGGAACATCGACTCGGGCTTTTTAGGGGTGGTGGGTAGGGGTGTCGTGGGGGTTGGAGTCGGGGAGGGGGGGGGTGGGGGGGGGGGGGGGGGTGGTAGGGGGTGGGGTGGGGGGGGGGGGGTGTCGGGTAGGGGGGGGTGGGGTGGGTGTTGTGCGGTGTTGGGTGGGTGGGGGGGGGGGGTCAGGGGGTTTGGGAGGGTAGGGTGGTAGTGGGGGGCGGTGTGGTGGGTGGGGTGGGAGGGGTGGAGGGGGGGTGGGGGGGTGGGGGGTGGGGTGGGTGGTTTAGAGGGGGGGTGGTGGGGGGGTAGGGTGGGGTTGGGGTCGGGGGGGGGGTGGAAGTGGAGGGGGGTGGAGGGGGGGTGCGGGTAGGGTCGGGGGGTGTGGACTGGGGGTGGGTGGGGTTGGGGGTGGGTGGGGGGGGTTGGGGTAGGTTGGGGAATTGGGTGGATGGGTGGGTGGATGAGATGGGGGGATCTTGGTTCTTTTTTTATGGGGGTGTGAGGGAGAGGGAGGTGGTGGGCGTGGTTGGGGACGGGGGAGTGGGTTAGGTGGGTATTGGCGGTGGTGGATTGACGGGGGTTTGGGGACGGTGGTGGATGTGTGTTTGGGTGGTTGGTGTGGTTGGTGGGTGTGGTGGGGAGGGGGTTCGGTAGAGTGTGTGGAGTTACAGTTTTATTTCTTACGTTTTTTATTAATTATGTTTGTTTTGTAGGCGTGTTTTTTTCTTATGGTGTTATTTGGTTGTTTTAGTTACTTTATAGTATGTGATTGTTTTATTTTATTTAGGTGTTTATGTTGTTTATTTTGTTTATGTAGTGTACGTGATGTGTTTTGGATTTTTTTTGGATTTTTTATATGGTTTTATTTACGTGAGTTGTATTGTTTTTTTTATTGTTGTAGGTCTTGTTGTAGGGCACGTTGATTATTGTGATTTAATTATGTGGTCTTTGGATTTTGGATTGTCTTTGTTAACGTGGTTATCTTATTATTTATTAGTTATTATATTTATTAGTTTTTTTGATTTTTTGACTTTTTATTATTTGTTTTTATTTTTTTTATATATTTACGGTTTTTTTTTCTATTCTATTATTTTTTATTATTTATTTTTATTAATTTTTATTTTTTTTTTTTGTTTTTTTTATTATGTTATTTGTTTGTTTTTTTATTAGTTTTTTTACGTGATTTTTATTTTTACGTTTATTTTTTTGGTGGTTATATTTTTTAGTTTGTTAGGTTGTTTTAGTTAGTTTTTTTTTTTTGGAGTTTTAGGGGGTTTGTTAATTATTTTGTTTGTGTTTTTTATATTTTTTTTAGTTTTATTTATTTTATTATTTTTTTTGTTACTTGTGATTGATTATTTAGAAGTTTAATTGTTCGGTTAGATTTATGTTTTTACTTTTTATTGTTTATGTAGTTTATTAATTCGTTGGATTGTTAGTTTTTTATATTAGTTAGTTTTTATTTTACTTGTTACGTTTGTGTTTACGTTTTTATATTTATATTTTACGTTGGTTATTTTGTTGTATTTTTTTTAGTTTATCTTTTATATTAGTTTTTATGACGTTGAAGTTCGACGAGCGATGCTATGGACTATGCGGTGACCGAAAGCAGTATCAAATACATGCATGTGCGTCGATTTCGCAGTGAACTGTGTCATGCAAGGTTCGACCTTGGTAAGTGATACGAAACTTGGGTCTTCTATTAATGCTTCAATATATACAAATCAAGCTACAAAAATTAATATTTCGATTTAAGCATGAAGTTCTGATCTTTTACCAAATTTCCACTCAATTCACCGAAAATTTCAAGAATGAAATACTTGCGATCATTGCCCATTTCATTTTTGGCTTGACAACCCCGCGCATTGAAACTTCGTATATATTGTATTTGCTGTAAGCTAACGTGCATTTTGTTGCATTTGTGCATATTGATTTTTTATTTATTTCATGTATTTTATTTCTTCGCAGTTATCCGCACCCCTAAACTGTCTGCGATACACGACATTCCAAAAATGAATTCATTCCAATTTCATATTCTAAATGTGTTTAACCATGCACTTACTACACAACTATAATATTCATCAAGTCTGTATATATATCTGAATGATAAAATGAAAACAATGGCTTTGTTATGAGCAATGTGCAATTCAACCATATAAATGAAAAATCTTCAATTAGTCAGTCTATCAGTGTAGGTCAAATTATTAAAGGAAAGCTTTATAACGTAATACATATACGTATACTAGGCTACTAATTACAATTATTGCAAGAAAAAGTAGTTTATATTTCACAGTGCTATAATCTCTATGATTATTGCTTCCATACTGTAGTTTATGCTTTCCAAAGTGTGCATAAATTTCAAAGAGTGCAATAAACAGTCTTTATTGCACTCCTTCATTGAAATACATTAGCACATAGAAAGTTTTTCATCCTCTACAACGAAAAATCATGCATAGAAATTTGCATAGAAATGTCATGTACACGATGGACAGAGAAGCAGGCTATCTGATCTTGTCAAAATTGCTTTGGTTTGATTTTCAAATCATGTTAAGGATCATGATCATAGATTCTGGTAGTTCTGTGAAATATAAAGTTACTTACAGAACTCGTACAAAGATATCCAGCTTAATTGCATTTTTTGAGATCAACAAACTATGCCCTCGCCCTTCGGGCTCGTGCATAGACATGTTGATCTCAAAAAATGCAATAAAGCTGGATACTTTGCATTTGTTGTGTAAATAACTATTCCCACTAATACCACACTTCTCCTTGATCCAATGGGAATTTTGGCATATAGAAGAATCTTCCTGTCAGCACAAAATACAAGGAATGCACTTCTTCACTTGATTTCATTCATTTATTGAAACTTGGGCTTGGGTTTCGACCCAAGTTTTTACCCAACCCTGTGTCATGGACATCTAGAATACTGTGGCAAGTTAGTGAAATTTCGAGGGGCATTCACTAAATATCACTTTGAAAATTTCAATAACTCTCATCTTTCAACTGTGGTTGTATCTCAGTATCTAATTATTCTATTTACATCTAGAATACTATCCATTTACTGGCTGTCCATGGCTGTGTTGAGGTAAATGCATATTGAAAATATAAAATATCTATCTGCCAAAGTCATATCTTAATATCATTCCACACGGCCCGCTACACGTGTCGCAGACTTGCTGCTTCATCATACGATAATAGGGGCACTTGGCAGCTCATTCGCACTAACACGGATGATGAGTTGTTAACACAATAGATTTGCCTTTTATCCATCTTATTTCAAGATTTTACGTTCCAAATAATTTTCCTCCTCAAATTGTTGTGATATCTTCATTGCATTCAAACTTGATCATACGAAATTTTCTCATATATCACTTTTCAGGATGCTCAAACCTGGATGTGCGCCAATATCATTTAAAGGCTTCAGTTTCAAGCAAATAATCTCTAGCTAATAATTCTGTTTATCCGATTATTAGATGACAAATAGTCACCTACACGTTGCTTGTGGTGATAGTCAGCAGTGTCATTATGGCAACTGCTAAATAAGACTGGATGAGAGCATACGCTGGTATTTCAGCGAGACATTCGGATAGGTGAATT
Source organism: Prostheceraeus crozeri (assembly GCA_907163375.1). Taxonomy (NCBI): domain Eukaryota; kingdom Metazoa; phylum Platyhelminthes; order Polycladida; family Euryleptidae; genus Prostheceraeus; species Prostheceraeus crozeri. The sequence goes on along the minus strand of CAJQUW010003313.1, from coordinate 4,013 downwards.
TTCCATTATCTTGACGAAAAGTCGGGTTGTAGAAGGGTGGTATCAAGTAGGATGTGTGATGTGGAAATTTAGATCAATCTTGCAAGAATTAAACGAAATGTACTTAGTGGATAAACAGTTGTATGGACGATGGAATAAGCTCAAATCAGGTGACCTCTTCTTGAGAGATGACAATGAGACGGCTGACAGGCGAGATTAATGATTATCGACGGAATTTCTGTCGATGTACAACACATTTTTTATATTATTTATCGTCACATATTATCATACATGCGTTAATTTCTCAAGTAATTTTTTTTCATGGGTTATTATTTCTTTTCATTGCTATTCGTTACAGTCATTTTTATCCTGGAAACAGGATCGAGATTCTCAACCTCGGAAAGATCAAAACACAGTTTATGAATGTCTCCCGAACCCTATATAGTAAAGTGACATGCCACGTGCGGAAAAGTAGTCTCAGCGCAATAACCAAGACACCGATGAGTATAATTCCAGCAAGCAGATTGTTTGACAAGCTATCAGGATTTTAACACAGAAGTTATATGGATATACAAATTTAAGCACTTCTATGTCCATGGATGACGTGTTTTTAACAACGGTTGTAAAGTGCATCATTTCATCAGACGCTGTCAAGAAATCCAAGAAATCAAGGAAATCGCGAAGTTCGCACCAGGAGCAACACGTGCGTCAATTATCAAGAAATTCCTGATTGAACGTTTTGGAGAGAAGCACTCATGACTCTTCATACAGCTGCGAATGAATAAAAACAAATAATGCAAATATAGTTACCGATTCAAATGCTCAGATTCCAATATGAAATCATTTACACAAAAATGCCGACACAAGCACCGAAGTATATAAAATGCACAGAATCGTGATAACAGTAAAAAACATGTTCGCTATATCTTCGGATAGCATCCATGTAGTTCGATCAAAGCCGCTCCTTATTTTCACGGCAGTCTACTTGAAATAAAGTCAAAGAAAAGTAATAACGACTGCGGCCCTTGTTATCGATAGTTCAAAACGTCTCATCTAACTGCTGCACATTACTTTTTTTCAATTTTTTTAACAGATTTGCTATTTGACTTCCTTTCTACATGTAATTATGCGATGTCAAAAATGCTGCACATATCATGAAATCGTGAGAAAATCGCAAGCCTCATCCGTAAAAAATTGACAAAAAAATACCACAAAACTAATAAATTGTATAGATTTTCCATCATGGGCCTAATCATGCTTGAAAAATGATCGAATCAATACACACAACAGACGTTAGACGAGCTTCTGGTAGAACAAAGTTCATTAACATTGCTTGAATAAATAACAGTATTCGACTACGATAACCGAAGCGTCTCGAATGTCCTTACTATCATCCGGTCTTGCCGAGCATTACTTTTTTTCGTAAAGAAAGACATGAAGACAATCAGAAGCTTTTATTCATATTTCTACACGGCTTTCATCACCATAAAATACATCTCCATTATATTTTTCCACATCTTCTTACCAGTGAGCATCAAATTAGGGACAAAATTGAACTGACAATGAAATACTGAATTATAACCTGTCAGCCGGGAAAAAAGTCGGAATAACATCTTCAAAGTACATCCGGAAGGGCTTATCTTTATTTCACCATTTCCGTTAATTTAATTTATTCTATCACTCAAAGATAAGGGTCGTAAACTCAAAAGTTCATTCAAAGAAAAACATTTTCCAAATGCAATCTAACTTCCAACATCAGTTTTCAAACAGTCGATTATTAACCTTGTGCGCGATAACGAAAGAGCAGCACAACAAAGATAAGTGCCATCTAAGAGAACTTTTCAGAAATTCTCTCAAACGGCAAGAGACGTTGCCATAATTCGCCTCGATGGCGCACTATCAATTTCATAAACAATTGAACAGCAAGCAAAGATTTGAATTATGGTACATTAACTACACATACGTTCAATATTCACCACAAGACATTATGTTGCGACAGATCTGTTGCTACAGGAGAAATGGAAAAGTCATTACGGAAAACAAAGTTCTCAAGAATTTGACGTTCGGTTATATAGGAGATAATTAATTTCCTTTGTGAAATTCGAACTCATTATTTCTAAATCTTTATTTCCGGTTTTCATATCCTCATCAATGTCGGAGAATGACTGAAAGCATCAAGTATGAAGATCGATGCTGCTTTGATCATAACTTAGCCAATTCATGAACATCAACAAGAAAGCCAAACATTTCTATCAATGGAAAAATAAACATTTATCCAGATTAATCCTCATGCTCTCTCTTTGGTCAAAGCAGAATGACGGAAACATATCCGCAGATGACAAACTGATACAAATTTACAGAAATTCCATGCACCGGACGTCTTCATCGACCATAAACATTAGTTATTTAGTCATATCAAAATACTGACGTTGGATTATCTTTTTATATCTAATGTCGCTTCAACTCATTTCACAGCAATAGAATGTCGAATTCACAGAATTAAATATTTTGTTTATCTGCTTCGGTTTGCTAGAAGTGTGATTAATACGAAATCGCCGACACATCGAGGAACCTATTAAGTGGGCAAAAAGGAATTCCTAATACCTTACAGAGATAGGAAAAATGTCGTGCGTCGCTTGCGAATTAATGTGAGTTCCAGCAAAATGCTTCGATTGCCAAAATTCCTTCAGATTCGAAGAATTCAGATCATTGCCCACAAGTTTTCTCCATAATGTTGGCCCTTCCGATCATTATTGAAAAAAGTAGCAGGCGTACGAAAATCAGTTCACTTGATGGCTTCACATTCTTTCCTTGGCATTCCTCACTGTATAATGCATACACGGAATCGAATGTGCATCGATGTGTGTTTTGGTGTGTGCGAAGTGATATCACAGCACGCACGCATCTCTCACTGGCTCTACTGTCCTCTGCTGACAGCTTAATGTTTGCCATTTCCAATAGCAAGTGATACACGAATTATCCATTCGAGAAGGAGCAAGTCTTCTGATTCTGTGATATGCCATTTCGATATTAAGGCTACATACAATTCTTCCTTTCTAGGAAACCGAAGCGAGCGCAGATGAATCTAATTCTGTGGTCAAATTAATAAAGAGTGGACATTACGGGGCCGAACGTGCTGATTGAAATTCAATATGCATTGTCCAATGTACCGACGACATATGAACTGATGGAATGTAGTTCACTTTCCTTCTTTTGTATACAAGGTCCATTTTATTGTAACAATTGTTTCTCCTGTCGCTGATGATGAGCAATTTTGCTTGAAACATGCCTGACCCTCAAAATGAATGCGCAGTCTTGCTTTTATTGCACTTCAAATAATATCTTGTTATCCCTTTAACCTACAAAAGCTTCCTATTCGATGCATCACTCAATTTGTCTCGAGCGTTTATTTTCCAAAGATGTGAATTTCGACTGGTTTGCACATACCAAAAAGAGGCTTATTGACAGCTTGGGATTGGAGTCATTAAACACGTTAACTTTGCCAATAATGTGCTACCATCAAACCTGGGGCACAATCGAAAATAAAAAAAGGAGCAAAAACAAAACGTGGGAAGAAGAACCGATCGTTGATGTTAAACTTGTCGAACACTATTCATAGATTAGATTAAATAAACGTACAGTGGAACATTCGAGGAAATAAGTTTTGACTGATTGCTCAATAGGTAGGTACCCACGTATTCTATGTAAATATATCAGTACATTATATTAGGGACTAGTGACTTGGACCATAACATCCATCATTACCTCAGAACATGTAAGCAAGTCGATTTATGTAGTGTGATCTGAATTGCGCATAACTCTTGCAGAAGTCTACCATGACGTACAAAAGGGCAGAGCAGCGATGGATAACGTTGTGTGATGTGATCAATGCATTTAGTGAATATCAAAACGGAATTTTCCTTAAACAGCATTTTTGATGGAATTTTAGGTTAATTATAATTCATGTTATAATCCTTGCTGCTGATTGTTGAATAAGATGTTTGACAGAATTATTTTATTTTATATACCGTATT
>CAJQUW010003312.1:0-151442 GCA_907163375.1 Prostheceraeus crozeri | reverse complement strand
AGCATTGACCGGGGTAGTTAGCATCCCGATGGTCCGCCCCAACCCTCACCGTACGAAGAGTTTGGAAAGGGAGAAGTCATAATATGCTCACAGGGGATGAAGCTCTGAAAGCTTTGATGCATATACCAACATGAGATTCGGTTGTCAGGATCCCCCCGCAATATCAACTTGGTATAGCCACCGATGAAGGGCAATGAGAAAAAGTTATCAGACTGCCAACACCAGAGCTGCAGTGGTAAAAGGTCCCTTTGATTCGCCCAGGGCTGCCACTCTTCCGGTTTTAACCGGAATTCCGGCTTTTTTTAAACTTAACTAAGTAGTGTGAAAATGTTCTACTAAGGAACAGAACTTTGCTTAGAGCAGCATTGTAGGGGCCTTCTTGAGATCGCTATGAAGTCCTTTTAGATTGTAAAGGGCCCTTTTGACATCGTGTAGGGGTCCCTTTAGGATTGTGAAGGGCCCTTTTGAGATTATGAGGGGGCCCTTTTGAGATCGTGAGGGTTTCATTTAGATTGTGAAGGTGACCTTTTGACAACGTGATGGGCCCTCTTGATATTGTGTGGGGACCCTTTTAGATTGTGAAGGAGCCTATTCAGCTCGTGAAGGGGCCCTTCAATTTTAACCAATCATGAATTTTAAAGCAGGTACTTTCGAAAAATCAGCGTGACACTTGATCAGAAGATCCTTTACAATTGCAAGTCACTGATTCCTTCGTCAATCATGAAGAAACAGGACTCAACGCAAGTAATCAAGATTCCGAAATAAGAAATAATTTTAGGTGGGAATGCTTGACGAAAAATTTGTACTACGTTCGTATGGAGTTTTGATTGCTTTGATCTCTACAAAATGCGCCTTTCAAGAGGCGTGCTAGAAAAAAATAAAAGTATGAAAGAGAAATCTACCAAATGTTTCGGGAATACAAGGGGTTGACGAATGAATATGTGATTACCTGTTGCAAAAGCGGTTAAATTTCGGATAAGACACCAATGAAAATTGAAATCTTGCAAGCAACTGTTTAAGTGATCAACATTTCCTTTCATATTGATGCTATGTTTACTTGTGCCATGGCCTGTGAGCTTTGTTTGTTAAAGTATCTGTCACAAGTTTGTTTATTTTTTTTAGATATGTCATTGTTTTTTCATTTCTTATGTTTGAAATACAAGAGATGAGAGAAAGGCTTGATTTGAATCATTGCCGGACCTAAAGCACTTTTCAGTCGGAACTGCAAACGTTTTTGGCTTCTTAGCCGTCATCGTTGCAATGTACCCTATTGTAAGGAATCAGTAACTCACCGCTCAAACCATCAGTACCTGGATGTGCTTGGATATTCGGCAGCTCACCTTCGTGCTATTTGCATTCCTGTTTACAAACATGAATTTTTGAGAGCGAGCTCTAGACAATGAGATTTCAACTACATGCATTTCATCAATTGTAAATGTCTGTAGTTCGGATGAAGATTTATCTGCATGTGAGTTACTGACTATCTACAAGCATACTGACTGCACGGCTAAAATTCCAGAAAAGTTAGTCCACTACTTCTCGTAATGGCTTCAATCAAATATCTCTCTCATCTCTTCCTTTTTTCCTTTCATGGTCTGGGACATGCTGTGTGACATGGATTAATTTTTTATGTAACGTGGCGGATGATGCTTTACTTAGATATTTGTTTATGATATAATTTTTTCCTGTTAATATAAGAGGATATCTCACAATGAGCCCTATCGTCACTTTTTTTATAAATTCCCTATTCTCTCACTAATCATTTCAAAGTTTTTTGAAATGGCAATTAGCGACTCAATGATGAGTTACTGCAAGTTATTTATGATTCAAAAGAAAGCAGTTGTTAACACTAGTAACACTATGACAATTTATTTTCTTCTTGCTCAGCATTTGCCCGAACATATTCTTATTCTTCAGTCAGCCGCGTAAGAGATGTCTCCACACAATCGCTCGTCAATCTGGTGAAAAACGGTGCAAAAATTTGTTTTCCAGTTCATCCAAAAGAATAGGATGACTCCAGTGCAGCATTTCCTTAACATGTTCAAGCGAATAAAAAGTCACAAGGCACTAACTGTAATATCGGAAAGCCATTCCATAGGCTGTCATTGCGGTCAATCATGATTTAGGAAAATGATTGTTCAAATAATTTACGATCGGTCGGCAAGTAGTGCGCTGGTACTCCATCCTGCATGAAGATGCTCCTATCCTGTGACATTCGGTATCACTTTACACAGCATGATAAGGAAGTTTTTACCATTCATTGTCAGTTTCTCGAAAGAAAAAATGGCTCAGTTGTGCTTCATAAGGAAATGCCAGCCCAAGCTTTTAGACTGCGTTGATCCATGGATTTTGTGTTAAGGTATTTGTTGTGACCAGACCCCTCCGCAGAGTCAGTCTTCCAAACATCGAACAGCTGACAAGCCATTCCCAGTGGTTTCAAGAAAGACAAGATCTTGTATCGTGTGACGTCTTGGCATGATTAATAGAAAATGACAGCTGCACGAGAATAATGCCTTCCAATTTTAAATGTAAAATTTCTGAACGAAATGAAGAAGTTTATTTTTTGAAACGGTTAAGCTGATTATTCATGCCGGTTTTGAGTTACGGGAGAGGGAGGAGTCTCAGTAATACATTCTGTTTAGACTTCAAAAGCAGTTCTTTCGAAAATAGTAGTCTTTCCAGTAATGCATGTTAGTGAACCTGGTAAAAACTGATGTTTGAAAAAGCATTAGTAGCAATATTGTGCCATTTATTTACTTGTTGACTGAGGATTCATTAGCATCTTTATTGCAGCAGACCCAACTTCTACCTGAACGCTTTCAAAACTAATCGGATTGTGGGATATCGATTGATTGTAATTTTTTACTTTAAGGGGGCCCACGGCTACCCATTTTATGGGGGCACATTCCAATTTGACTTTCCGGTTTTTATTTTTGATAAGAGTGGCAGCCTGGATTCTCCATTTACAGTGCCTTTTACGACACGCGGGAGAACGTCGGTCCTATTCAATTCTGTCCCGAGAACCACACAGGTGGCGTCTACGGTTTTCGTCCAGTGTGGCAGTTTCCTGGCTTCCCATGTCGATACTTCTTTATGGGATCATGCCATTGCATTAACATGCACATTTTGATACCATGGTTTTCTATCATGGTTGTTGCTTGTCATTTGTTACTTCAACTCAACATGTTTGAACATTTCAGTCTGATAAATCGTCAAAATACAACTTTCTAGATTTTTATGAATCAGATGATGAAAAATGAAGAATTTTTTATCTTTGGAAAGTTCAGGAAATTACCTTTTCCGTCGATATGAAATTATTCAGATCCCAAGGATTTCATTGAGTGCAGGCAATGAGGAAAAGCGCATGGAAACTTACGGACAACGGTCACAGACTTCAAAAATTTTGATAACTGTGTGCGGTGAAGTCAAACATCGTTCATTATCTAACGCGTCAAAATTTAGTGGCAAAATTCAAACAGGAAATGTTTCAAATGTGATAAAAATAGCTTAAAGAAATGTCCGGATAATTCTTGAGTGATGTAATTGGAATGCAAATCTGGTCAAGATGTGTAAATTCGGTAAAAGAACCCATGAATCGCCTGGAAATTTGAAGCTTGAAATCTGGCCGCCACCCTGTGTACCACATTTATGGGTGAGATTCTTCCGGAAATTTGGCATGAACGTTATTAGGTCTCGGGATTCGTCCAAGAACGTTATGAAACAGAAGGGTGGGGGTAGGGTTTTTTCTACGGTTGTTGAATTTTTCAGTACGTTTTGAGAGGCAAAGTTTTTTAAGATTGTTTTTCTATTTTCCTATTTTCGTCAAACATATTTTTGATTTGACTGTCAGGCATATTTTAGTAAATATTTATCAGTAATTATTTCAACTTAGAAAGTAATATAGTAACATATATGGCCAATGAATTATCTTCTCCCTGCCTTAAATACTAGTTGAGTGCTGTTTCTTCGGTTGAAGAATTCGAAATTTGTTTACCATTACTCGCATACAGAAATCTTATAGAAGCGCATGGCGACGCCGCTTGATTAAAATTCAATGAAATCTTAGTATTTCTTTTAAACTTCAGTTCATTACGAGAAAACAGTAAGACTTCAAGAAAGAAGTCAGAAACAAACGAATTATTCGAAGAATAGCTTCACTGTCCTCTTTCTGACCATTTTACAAGACCTAGTTTATCCACTTATTTTTGCATGCTTAGTTGCTGTGAGGCCTGCCCATGGTACCGCGTATAAAAGTCTTGCCACTACAAATTGCTATTAAACCAACGATGGGTTTTTTGAGAAGGTTGTTTGCCTGTCATTCAATTTGCAGTCTTACGCATACACATTCATGATGTCCTCATACTTAACTGTGATCAAAATGAATTGCCGACTATGCTATGAATGTTTTCCCTTCTATGAATTTGAAATGCTGAACTCTTCTAAATAACAACTTCATTAGAAAGCTATGATCTTGCGCACTTTTAGTAGGCTATTCATCAATTATCATTTTCATGTTTACATTTTCATACGCACGAACTATGCGCAGACCACCCTGACATTCGCTTTTTCGAAAATATGCCTGAATTTTCGCTTTTATCGAGTGGCATTCGTTTTTTTTTGCTTTTTTGGTAGAGCAGGGAAAAGTGTTTCGTAGTACAGGCACATGTTGACAACGCAACATGACTTTTTGTCATGTTGCCCTTTACTTTAGTCATGCCATCATCCATGTGTTGACAATTGAATGCATATCTTGACGATCGCAAAATCTTATGTAATAACTATATTATATAGGCATTGGAAAATGTGCCCTTATTAGCCAAAAAAGTCATGTAGCAATTCTGGAAGGCAAAGCCTTGTCGTAGTGCGTTCCGGTAAATGCACAATTTTTACAGTAACTTTGAGGCCATGGTGCTATAGCTTTTACACGATTCTGAATTGATGCATGCTGAAAGTACATGCGGTTTACATGCTACAAATGAATGTCATCGAATTTATCAGTCAAGGAATTCGAGACATCAATCCATACTGGCTTGCCATGGACACACGGGAGGCCAACTATCGAATTTTCTTCGAAGACTGATTTTGGATTAGTGAAACAAGCGGTTCAGTTCGTGCGAATGAGTGAGGTGCATTGCATAATGTTGATAAATAGGCATAAGAAATTGAGATGATGATATACACAATGGAATATTTTCTGTTGAATTTTTTATTGCACTGCCACTTTCACTGTAATTTTCTTGAAGTACGTGTAACTAGTCAAAAAGTTGATGTGTATAATAATCATTTTGTATCTACTGATAAAGACATTAATATGAAGCTGATATGATCGGATATGTGTAGCCTATTGTCGTATAACCACCTGAAACTTTCTGAGTTTTAGATTGAAGAATAGATATACCAGTAGGCTTAATGCACTATTTTGTAACTAATTTGACAACCGTTTGCATTACTGCAGTCAAACTTATTACGTCATGCTTCACCCGCTGTATAAATGTATTTTCATAGCGTCTGTGTGATGAGCTATGAGGTATCCACTTATCTCGTGTGCTTCAACAACTCCTGAGTTCTGGCAAATGCGCCAGTAAATATGAATGACCACATAAAATTCAACGAGAGAAAGTGGTGTCAACGATCCAAGACAATGAGAACCTTGCATCGCTAAGCTTGGGCTTGGTTTTAGACAAATTGTCTGGGCTATTTGTCATGTTTTGAATCGAATTGGAAAGAGCCAATATTGAGAGACATTGATTTTATTTCCGTTTTCGTTCTTTATTACAAAATAATGAAGACAAAAATAAAGTCAATGTTTTTCAATATTGCTGTCTCCAATTCAATTCCAAGCTTAGACTTGGTTGCAGATTTTAGTAGACGTGCATGGAGCATGATATTGATATAATTGGCCGTTGAAGTAGGCTGCATAGTGATAGTTTTTTATGGAATATTTTCAAAGATTTAGCCAACATAATAGTTTATCGTCGGCTTTCATCAATTTAGATTTATAATATTGATGTATATTTACACTGTAAAGTTTTGGTTGAAAAAGTGCTAATATATGTTTCATAACAGGCAGTTTTGATTTCTGGAATAGGCCCACTTACAGTCAAAAGCTTGACGGAAAGGTTCTGTAAAGAACCCACTCGAATGTAAGTCACTGACAGCATAATTTTCTCTCTTTGGCAGCCGTCTATTGTCGGAAAAATTCCATTTTTGAAATATTTATCATATAATCACTATGGGGCTGCATAGTTGAGCATTATCAAATTCATTGATTGTAAATATACAAGTTGACACTTGTACATCTAAATTAACGTTTGCCCATCTAATAAAATATCAATTTTGCTCCAATAATATAGCTATATATATATATATATATATTTATATATATAATTATATATATATAATATATAGTTATGAGCATTATCTTCCTTTACAAAAATGCATCCTATTAAGCAATATTACTATCATGATATTAGACTTGCGAGTTCAGAAAAAACTACAATAATTTTCAGATGAAAACTTTAGTGTACATTCTATCACTGTATAAAATAATTGCCATATTGATGTAGAACCTTAATAAGGATCCTTAATTCGTCATATGATCCATTTCGCATGACTTAAGTTAACAGACACCTATCGAATAAATACTTGAAAATATCAATATGCCTTGGAATATTCATATGAAAGAGATGTTCAAAGTTTCAAGCTAATTTAGCAGTTGGAAGCATGACAGCTAAAGAAATTTTCTTAACCACAGAAATTATAAAATCGTCTTCATTGCTGCAGTATTTTTTGATTTTTTTCAACACTATGTTTCAACAATCCTATGAAACAATCTTGGAATCTACATTATTTGTCTAAAATAAATGATACTGTGTTTGCGCTGGATATTGAGTTTCAAGATAAATCTGAAAATAAGAATTTCTGCTCGAAATAATTCGTTCGTTGATATTTTCCTGTAACTGGCTACTTGAGTTGTCGTTGGATCATCAATATAGTTCAGAGGTGTCCAAAGTGTGGCCCGTTGGCCGCATGCGGCCCACGTCCTTTTGAAATTTTCAGAAATCGTTTCATTTTTCACATCTGTAGAGTTGCGTTGAATATTGATTGTTTTTTTCTAAATTGTATATTTCAAGTTTAAATTGCAAATTTAGATATCACAATGATGATTTCGTTTTTCATGACGATAGTATCAGCAGTTGTTGAAACCTTTTATACCTTGATTTAAGACTCCGTCAAGCGATTCCAAGACTTCCAGCACATTGAGAAAATGTTCAATGTCTTCAATGCTCCGCTAGCGATAGCTATATCAGAAGCAGATGAAGCTTTGCAACTTGAATTGTATGGCTTATAAATTAATCAGTTATGCCTATGCAAGGCTACTCTGCCAATCATTCGATTTTGGCCTCTTCTTTTTGAAGATCACCACCCCAATTAGTGATCCGCTTTGGATTACGCTTTCACTCACAGTTTGGAAGTATTTGTCCTTGTGAGTCAAGCATTTTCCACAATAAAGTCTATCAAATCTAGAGCGCCTTAGCCTCAGTTGACGCGAAGAAACTGACCTACAAAGTGCAGTAACTACTACTAGTAACTATGAATTTACTTGTTTTACTTGCGTCTAATAGGCGTAGATAGTGAAAAAGTTGAATAATGTGAACTGCAGTCCGCGGCCTTATTTCCCTGCCAAATGCTGCCCGCGCCCGTATAAAGTTTGGACAATCCTGATAGAGGTTCAAGTTGCTTTCAAGCAACGACCGCAATCGGTAATGAATGCTCTATATCGACCACAAAGACATATTTTACTGTGCCGACTTGCGCATTATGGCATTTTCAGTGAAATTGCTCTAAATATTCTTGAGGAATTCTGAATGGAGTTCCCTTGTCGAATGTTATAAATTTAGAAGACCTAAAGGGCGCATCGAATAATCTTGCTAGTTGCTACATTTTCTGATGCGTCGCAAGTCACACTGAGTTATAGTTGATGATTGAAGATGTCTTGATACAGATAATATTTGATTACATTTTACCAATAGCAATAGTACTTGATCTGACTAGAATGATGTCAAATACTAATTAATCTAGTCAGATCAATTACTATTGCTATTGGTAAAATGTAGTCCAATACTATCTGTCGCATATTTCTATTCCTCCTTTTCCCTACTGAAATTTGTTAACATAGTTTTTACTTTTTACTAGATTTCTTGTCTACTCCCTTATTTCCTATGTTAATGTGAAATTTGAATTCATGACTTTTGCGTTTATGTTAAATTCCTTCCATCTGATGATGGTTGCCGAATAGCAACCGAAATTAATTATATCATAATTAAAGTAAAACATCACCAAAACCTTTGCTCTTCCTCAACCATTAAATAGAATGAGTTATAGTTATCATTCATTCATGATATTCTCTTAGAATTTGACTTAATTCTAATTTATTTTGACCTCTAATCATTCGAACTTTATTGCTGACGTAAGAGGGAGATTGCCCCTTGATTCATGAATGCGAGCTTAACGACGCCCTCGTAGTTAGACGCCCTCCTGGTTAGCAGTTGAGTTCCCGATTTCATCAGTTAGCCGCTTTTACTTTCTTCATGAATGGAAACTACGAATGAATGGTGTATGTATTGCTGTTGAGGATAATATTCCATCTTCATTTTGTTACTTGAGATTCAGACGTGAGTAACAATTTTCTTTATGTTAATAGCAAAAACAAATTCTAAGCCATTTATTTGGAAACTCGTGTAGGTGCCAACAAACGGAAAATTTGCCGTTGACTATTAGTTAATACTTGTAATCGTAAATACTTAGTCAAGAAAGAGAACGTGGAAAGTTTAAGCAATTAGTTGGAAAAAATATTATGCGGTAACTACGGAACTGACAACCACTCATATTTTTGAATATCACATTTTTTGCAGTAAATCTAGCGCAAATTGTATTTCAATATTAGTGGGGTTATCGAAGAAAACTCTTTGTTAACCTTTCGATGTATGAATTAAAAATACACGTTCGTTTACATACCGTAATCGTTTTGTCATTATCTTTTTTATAAGCTTTTGCATTACCAAAGACTGAATTAATTTGTGGTTAGGAATAGAAGACACTTGGAATAAGGAAGTATAAAAGAACAAAATGTCCCTGAAATAACTCCCTGATTTCTCTTTCAATGGCCTCATTTTTATCAGCAAAACTGTTTGAGGTCATAACGTGGAAGAATAAGGTGATAATGCGTTTCGTAACCTGCTCAAACTTCATTCTTGTTGACTAACTCAAATATTTTCAATAGATGCGTCATTTCTTTCAGGTATTTTTATGTGTTTCTTAGGAAATTGCGAGGTGAATCTCTGAAGTTGGAATGGAGAAAGATTGTGAGTTTGATTAATTCGTGGAGATATTTTGTGTTTTGAAGTTAGAAATATCTACTGAATTTTGAATATGCCTTCTTGAGGTTGAAAGCAATGTCAACATAGAAGCGATTCTATGTTGAATTCTGATTACTCATTTTGCTAACGCGTAACAATGTTATGATGCGATGCGCCTCAATATTTTCAATGTCCCATCCAGGGATCGCAATTTTCCGTTTTTTTACTAAATTAGTCTAACGTGAATATTTCAAATTTATGCATTCAAACCCCGGTTTTTCCCGATTTTCCGTTTTCTTGGGTGAATTGCGATCCCTGGTCCCATCTGATGTTTATCCATGATAATCTCAATGCAAGTACCTATATAGTGGATGTCTTATTTCTTTCAGTTCTCATGAGTTCTGCGACTTTGATCTCTGAAGGAAGATGAGACATGGAAAACCTAACGTGAGTTCTGGTAATTTTTTCATTTTCAGATTGTTCATTGCCTCAAATTCGTAAGTTTTGAGTCCTGTTGCGCAACTAGCCACTGGATTTAAAATTACGTAATTGTTTGAGGTTGGGTCGGCATATCTTTCAAATATATTTGTTAATTGATGTATTCATTTCAGTCGTTTTGTACCGATGGTCAGTGGATTCCTGTGTCATGCTGATTACAATATTAACAGTATGATCTGGGAGTTAGTTGATTATTGGAGTGTACGGCATGTATAGCAGGAAAAAAATTCAAGTGAGTGATATTTGTGGTCATTTGTAGTATTATTCGGTTTGATTCCGGTTTAGTATCATCCTGAGTACAGCAGTTATGTATAATGTCGAAATCTTATCCGTGTGATTTACACAAAAACGCGTTAAGTCAAACTGTTAATCCTTCATTAATCCTGATGAAATCCTTCACATTTGTTTAGTCTGCTGCGATGTTCTTCTATCCGTTGCTGGATCGCGAGGATTTTTTGTATAGGGACAAAAGGCGGAGTTCTGTCTGATGTCCGCTTACTCGGTGGGAACTGTCATTGGTTTTATTGGAAAGATTCCTTAAAATGGTTTGTTAAAACATTTGTTTAAATGTTTGTCATTGGTTTGTTAAAAGTCTCCTTATTTGAACGCATCTTTCTACGTCCTTTGACATGCCAAAGTTTTCTATTGAGCTAATGCGTCTTGCAGTGTCTTCGTTTCCAAAAAAGGAAATGCTGTTTAATTTTTCGTGAGTTTGTAGGCTTGTTAAACTAGATACGTGATTACTGTTTATGACTGGATTGTAAACGGCAGATGCTTGATCGTATGAATTATCTCATGCCCGTTATCTTATCAGTTATAAAAGGTACATTTAGCTTAATCCTAGTAAATGGGGGGGAAGGAGATGGGATACTACGTGTAGTCTGATGGTATACCCGTGCATTTATCAGCAACCGCTGCTGATAAAGACAGATTATCATGAAAGAGGCGTCAATATTTGAAGCTGTCAAATCTGTAAAGAGGAAACATGAGGCATTAGACGAGTGAAGAATCTTATTGCATTAAAGGGATAAAAATTGAGTATGACAGGAAGCCATTAAAAAAGGCGATTTGATCGGAGTTAGGCAAGCAAATGATGAATTGTTGGACAATACTCAAAGTAAAGTTCGGCACACAGAAGCATTCGAGTTATGAGTGAATAAAGAAAGCGTGTCACACATTGTTAAAAGTGGCCAAAAGGCTGAAGACTTCCAAAGAACTTGATATTTTATTGTATCACCCTGCCACCCATGCTTCACCTAGATTTCTCGCATGCTCAACTTTAGTATAACATGAGCTGTCATCTTATTTTCGTTGTAGATGATGACATGACGGACAGTGATCGAGAGAATAAATGTTCTGACTACTACAGTTAAATTTGACATATGCGCGCATAAGTGTATAATCTTTGGTATTAATGGGTTATCTCCCCCCCCCAGGTTTTCAAATTTGTCTAGCATCTGCAAAAATGTATCAATCGCCACCAAACTCCAGGTACACGTAATTAAGCATATTTTCTACCCACATATAAAATTTCACGCAGATCAGACAAGTACTTTTTGCATTAGAGACGATGACGTGAAGTGTAGCGATGTCAGCTGCTTGATTTGACTTCGTCTGTTCGACGCATTATTGCTACTCGTGTGTGCATTGTTCTCTCCACCTCTGTCTCATCCACTGTTATTTGAAATCTTCCCACGACCACCACCTTGCCACACCTTTATTAAGTTCAAAATGTTAGTGAAATGACTTTGTCATCATCACTACAGGTGGTGTCGGGAAATGACTTTGTTAACTTCAAGTGCTTTCTGCTCAGACGATGAGGTCAGAAGAAATCAGATCAAGCTGCAGCAACGCTTCACTTCAAGTTATCGCCCCTAATTCAGAACTTGTCCAATTTGGACAAGTTTTGGTATGTCGATAGAAAATATCCTCACTCACGTGCACTTAAAGTTTTGTAACGATTAATTCATTTCTACAGATTTTACACAAATTTGAAAACGTGGGGGGGGGTAACCCATAAGTACCTAATCTTTTGTAATGAATATATATTCCTTCATACGTTCGTGTCTTTTTACTGATATCAAAATTACAGTAACAACAGATGAATCTACTTCGGACCATAAGCTGATTACAAAACGGAACCTCCTGGTATGAGCTCATGTTAGCGTCTAAGGGAAAATGCGACTTTATTGTTTTCCGATGAATATCGATATTTATCTGTAAGGTGAATTAGTACTTGTCGGTTATCTCCCCCACGTTTTCAAATTTGTCTACAATCCGTAGAAATGAATCAATCATCACAAAACTTCAGAGACACGTATTTGAGTATATTTTCTACCTACATGCAGAATTTTATGCGAATCGGACAAGTACGTTTTGAATTAGAGACGATTACGTGAAGTGTAGCGATGTCAGCAGCTTGATCTAACTTCGCCTGACCTCATCGTCTGAGTAGATAGCACAAGGTCAACAAAGTCATGTCGCGACAACGTTGCAGTAGAAGTGATGATGATCCGGACCACATCCTTTCCATTGGTGTGCTAAATTTAAGAAATGTGTGGTGGGTGGTCGTGGGAAGATTTCAAATAGTAATGGATGAGACGGAGACGGAAAGAGAACAATGCACACACGATAATGCGTCGAACAGACAAAGTCAGATCAAGCTGCTGACATCGCTACACTTCACGTCATCGTCTCTAATTCAAAAAGTACTTGTCGAATCTGCATATTTTTTGTATGTGGGTAGAAAATATTCAAATACGTGTATCTGAAGTTTTGCGAGTTTTACGGGTTTTAGACATTTGAAAACGTGGGGTGAATAACCCATAAGTAACGGCGAATTCATCAAATTCGCTTGATAATTGATATTATCAATACTAAATGTATGGGCTGTTATTTTTCTCTGTTGCTTTTCTGTTTACTGGAAAACTTTCTGTCGGTTTTTCTTATTCCGATGTTTTAATCATGGTTTCAATACTCGACTGCGCTAACCACTTTTGATGCAAACGCGGAATAATGATGTTCGAATGACGATTTAAAGCGGAAAAGCACGGTCATATGTACAGTGCTGCTAAGTAGCTAAACTGCATTTAATTTTGTTACGGGTGCACACAGCTCAAAATGGTTGGCGAAATTCATGGCTTGGCAGTTGGCAGATACAGACGCCCAAGTAATGGCAATTTCTCTGCATGAATTTCGACACCGCTGGCACGCACACATCACGCATCTGGTAACAGACGCGCGCCGGTAACACACACTGATAAGTGTAACAATATGTTAGTAACTCGTTGGAAACATCAAGGGAACCGGTATGCATCAGTTCCAACACACACACGCGCGTGCGTTCATGCGCAGGTTTGGCAGTCTTATTCTTCGAATGGCTTCTCATTGTAAACGGAGACAATAAGACTCTTTTAATAGATGTGGATCAGCCACTTATCTCATCGTACGATTATTGATATGATGACAGCTATGTTTTGAGGGCGTCAATGGCAAATTACGCGGCCCGACAATTTGCCATTGACAGCCCGAAAAATGTAGATGTCATAATCATTGTATGCCATGTTGCGAAATATTTCTATGGTTTCATTTCCAGGCCATGAATTTTCCGGGCCGTTAATGAATTTCTGGGCATTATCAAAGATATCAGTCTTATATACATGGTATACAATGCGGAAATATCCAACAGAGCGAGGTGATATGAGGTGCGCTTACAGCAAATGAGGGACTTTGTTATTTACGGAATTGCATGTCTTTTACAACAACGGTACTTTGCTGTTTTTTTTATTCTCGATCAAAACCAATCCGGCGTCAATGAGGAATCTTTTTGAGTGTTCGACAAGTGTTTTGGTGTCTCCAACTGATAATCGATT
The DNA here is from genome assembly GCA_907163375.1 of Prostheceraeus crozeri. NCBI lineage: Eukaryota > Metazoa > Platyhelminthes > Polycladida > Euryleptidae > Prostheceraeus > Prostheceraeus crozeri. Next base: position 137,713 of record CAJQUW010003312.1, on the reverse strand, counting down.
TTCAAGTGCAGCCATTTGAGTATTCAATATGATCTACACTACATCATTGTTGCAAACATTTGAACACGAAATGGATCAATTCATTGCGAGGGTATAAGTGTGTACTGTCTTCACGTAGCTGGCCTGGATAACATGTAAAAAATGAATGATGTTCTCAAAGCTAATAAGAAACAATGGTGTAAAATTCACTATTCAGGATTTGTCGTGTGGTCGAGCGCGGACTAATAATTTTAATTATTGCGTCCAATTTCAAATTGTTGCACGCTATCGCAATTGAATAAATACTTCAAAGTACTACATACAATCAAATTTTACTCCTTAATGCTTGATGACTTGATTATTATTACTTAAATTACTGCAATGATAATAAATTCTCGTTTCGATGATCTTCACAACATCTCATAAATTTCAATATTTAGATCTACTGATAAATTAGTTAGTAGCCACTTATGGTCGGTAAAACAAACCTATAGAAAAAGTCTTTTGTTAAACTGAAATTTTATCATTAAATTGCGTGGTGCCATCAGTCTCTATTGTAAAAGGCCTTTCTGTCCGCTCTAGTTTCCCTATTAAACCTCCTTGCTGTTGAACATTTTGTCGATCACGGAGTTCGAAATAATATTGTCACGTTCCTTCTGATCAGTGTCAAGCAGTTGTCTTCGTTTTGCCTTCAGCGATCATATCTGCTTTCTCCATTTATCGATCAATTTCTAGGAAAGCTCGTTTAGCTTGTGTCGGAGTCTGCCTCACAAAAACTCCGACTTAACGTCTTAGAACAGACCCGGTGAAAAAAACTGTCGGGCCGACAAAATTTTTTCACCGGGGAGGCTGACTTTGTCCTCGCTTCGCTTGCGGATTTCTTGTAGGTCGACCTCGCGCGACCAATCAATTCTGGACAAATGTGTAGGTCTCAAAGTATCTCGATTGAAATAATCGAGAATTCTGCGCACGGAGTATACGTTTCCAGGGACATGTTCGTTTTGTAATCATCTTTTGCGTGCTTCATTCAAGAGAAACCTCCTTCAACGACCATGTTTTGTGGACAAAATAACACGCCGTTCAACCAAAGCCGATACACGGGATTAGTCTTTCAACAGAGGAATACAGCTCAACGAGGGTGTTTGATTTGGCTTCAGGCAACCTAAAAAAAGTGAAGCCACTCATCAGTCACCAATTGGCAATGCAGCCGACACTATCGCAGTAGTAGTGGTAGTGGTATATTTTCAAAATGAATATAAATCGTACAGAGCATGAAATAACAATAAATGCAGCAAAAATGTAAATTAAAGTTGATCGCAGTTGACTTGACAAGTAATATAAGGAAAAAATGAGACAGATCGCAAATGAGTCCTTGATAAGAACGCACGATAATGTTGGGAACGCGGCAGTCTACTAGGGAAAAGATGAGTCAGTATATGATCCGGATTGTCTCTGATTTTGTAGAACAATCTCTTCGAAATGGATTGTCTCCTGGATGATATACCACTTGACGAACACTGACAAAAATCATAGGATCCGCCGAAAAATATGATGTTGTGCGCCCTTTTATCAACGCGCTGTAGTTGATGTGATAGCTTCTTACTTATCCCACAGAAAGCTGGGCAGGCGTACTCTAAAATTGAACGTACATATCCTGTGTATATTGAATGCAGCTCTTCTGAAGAAACATGGGGCCTCAAAAGTCTGAGAGCATGGAGGCGTGAGCTAGCTTTCGACTTAATGGAGTTGACATGGGAAGAAAAACCCAAATTGCGGTCGACAGTGATTCCTAAAATCTTAAGTTTGTCAACGACTTTGAAGTTGTCGATGTCATTAATTGAGTTAGATCTAGTACACAGGAGTATGTTTGTTTTATCATGATTCAGCTTCAAGCCTTTCGCGTTGCACCATGCTTCCATATTTTGCAATTCATCATGATAAGGCGATTGACATTGCTCTCGCGCTTCAGGGGAACGGCAAGGTAAATATCGTCGGCATATTTAACTGTTTTTGTTTGTACGGAATGAGGCAAGAAATCATTCGTGAAGACACAAAATAGAAAAGGGCCCAGGATAGACCCTTGTACAACGCCTGAAGTTATATCATACGGTTTGCTTACGTGATCACCGATGCGGACAACATTATAACGATTGTGGTAGTAACTCCGTAGCCATTCGATCAAATCTTCTGGAAATCCCACCGACGCTAATTTGTTGAGTAGCAAATCATGAGGAATACAGTCAAAAGCCTTAGAAAAATCTATGCTTATGATTGCCACTCCGTTGAATGAGAGGTCGTCAAAGACACTGGTAGCAAAGTCATGCAAGTCAATAATCGCAGTTGTAGTTGGCGCACCTGGCCGAAAACCGTGTTGATATTTGTCGTATTTTTCGATAAAAAATGGGAGGAGATTGTGACAAATAGTTTTTTCCATGATTTTCCCGATAGTAGGTAAAGAGATAGGTCTAATACTGTCAAGTGAGACAGGCAGACATTTTGGTATTGGGATGGTGATGCCTATTTTCAAACAATCAGGGAATGTCCTTGTATGCAGAGAATTCTTGATAATTGAAGATATATAAATGGAAATTAAGTCTGATAATTCCCGATAAATCGAATTGGGAACGTCACCATAGGATTTAGCCACCCCGGGCTTCAGACACAGTAGATAGCTCATAACAGACTCAGGAGAGATGTCAAATCCATGGCATGAATCATTCAGGGAAACACCAGAAATAATCTTTGCTCCATTCATGTAATGAGAGGCAGAACGACACGAGGAATTGAGCAGATTCGAAGGAGTCACGAATTGATTGGAGTACGTGATGAAAATCACCATTATGTGGAATCATATCAAAAAGACTTTTGTCTTTTGTTGCTGTATTAGTCACATCCTTGGTCAACTTCCATATATTTCGTTTGGATTTCAGTTTTTGAGCCCACTTTGCCTTCCCGGGACGAGCAAACCGAATAATTTTGTTAGAAACTTGCTAACTGTTTGGTAATTTTGTGAAAAATAGAAATTTTGATAAATTCCTACTATGTTTGCTAATTTTGTTAGAGGCCTACCAGTTTCTAAGCAAAATAATAAAATTATAAAAAACTTTTTAATTTTGTTAAATATTTATTAAATATTAGTCAAATTATCCTAAATGTCAGAACAAAACATTAATTAAATACATGTTTTCAGATAAGATCTGATATGCCATCCAAAACGCAGTGTGTTGTCAGGAGCATTAAACTTTTGATTGACAAGAATCGATGAGAGATTGTCTCAAAAGGCATTGATTCACTAATATCTCTCATTGAAGACCTGTGATTCGATGCTTGGTCAAATGAGCTTGAAAATGAGTTTCAGCACGAATGTAGCAATCAGATCTTGTGTTCGAAATTGTATGTTTTACTTCCATATTGCTTGTATGAATCTTGTGTATTATCTTCGTGAAAACTACTCGATACGTCATGATATGAGCCTTAAATCGAAGAAAGTCTAAGTCGTGTGAAATTTCACCGACTCTGAGATCCTATCGAACTGTAGTAATCGCTTCGAACTTGCTCTAATCGTTCTCAGGAAACGATAGGAATTCCCGTGACGAGAATCCTATATTGGGTGCTATATTTAGAAGTCTGTGTAAGGCGCTCAGAGAGTTGCTATCATTTCCCGATGTTTCACGAGTGTGTCACGAGCATGTTGCACGAGTAATCAGTTTTCATGATTATTTCTAAAGCATTACTTTATTCTAATGCATCCCAACCTCTGCAATTATCTAATTTATATTTCTGATCTATTCTGAGAAGGGATTATCATGTCTTCAAGATGGCGAGCCTCCCGACTTCGAACATTGCAAAGCATTTCTTCGCCGCGCTCTACGTCTATCAGTCAGTTCACGGATTCCTCATGTAGTGTGTGGGTGTGATTCCGCTCGTCGAAGTGAAGACTGACGGCGCAGTTTTCTCTATTCATTGAAGATACTGTAATATGCATGTTGTCATCCTTTGTTTAAGATCATTAGTGTCGAGTGTCCAGATGGAGTGTATATGGTGCGTCACTATTATTCAGACATGTGAGTAGCAAATAAATTGTATTTGTAAATCAGGTGTAAAAACAGATGACTTGAAAAAACATTCTAAGCCAACCATTCAAATTATAATGTCCTTCAATTACCAAATAAAATGTACATTCAGTTAAAGAATTAACAGTGTGATTCATCATGATCGTTGATAGGAGATGGAGACTTCGATCCTTGATGATGAGGCATATTTCCCAAAAATAGGGGTGGTAAATTTCCTCCATTTAAAAAAATTGCAAGCGTTCTCCGGATTCTCGAATAGATTCCGCAGCGTATGCGGCTGCCTTCCAGTGGGTGTTTCATTCGGGAGCTGGTCGGTACGATGATGATAGTGTGGTCCCTCATCAAATCGTATCAAATCATAAGAAAGTTAACTTCCTCTGAAATTCATCAGCATCGAGTATAGAGAGAGAATCCATATTCTATGGACAATCCTCACCATGACAGCGCGCACCGCTTAGCAATGTGCACAGCAGTCGTCCCATGCGTCATTGAATCTACTGAAAATCTATTCTTGAGAGAGAAAGGATACTAAAAAGTAGTCCACCAATGTGGCATTGAAACTGTCCAAGATACGTGACTGAAGTGAAGTGGTCGTGCTAAACATCAGGATCACAGGGCTTCTTTGGGACCACACTATTATCACTGTACCAGCTGGTCGTATGGAAAAAGATTGAATCTTCTTTTAATTTGCTGATTGATACTGTCGATAATGTAGCTTGCGTGCACATCTAAACCGTCGTTTGTCAGGCCTACATGCAGGGTTGGCATATTTTTTTTAAATACGAATTTTTGTGGTTTTTTAAATAGGTCAAATGCTTCACTGTATAATTTGGATTTGTGCAAGACATTTGAGGGTGCGTTATTGTTCCTGATTTCAGTTAATGGGGAAATTATTAGACATCAAATATCAAATCGGATTTTCTGCTTAACCGGCATGTTGTCCACCGTGGGAAAATGTGTTATGGATTAATTCGTGCTGTTGTAAATTATTGGGATGATAAAAGATACTAAGATAGTTAAAAATATCACCTGATTGATTCTTATAATAGAAGCTCGATCAAAACCTGTGTCACCTTACTATTTTTCAATTATGCTACATTCTGTATGGCCTATCCCTTCTCTTATGTGCGTCAAATACATTCAATACTTTTTGCATCAAAAACTCTATTGTGCATTTCAGACCGCAATATCATTGTCTATTAAAGAGATATCATGAATGGGAACTGATTGAAACTGACCAAACCAGCACAATTGATGGTAGAGGAACAATTACGACAGTTCTGTAGGCTGACATCTGCTGATGAGGTGAGTCTTTAAATTATGTGATTCTTTGCCACTGCCTCCGAATGTTTTGGTTTTAGCAGCATTGAGTTTTCCTGCTGTTAATCCTTGGAGCGATTCGTAGCAGGATGACTTCGATCAACAGTTATAATGTATAAATATGTAGGGCTATTCTTGTCACTGCCTCCGAATGTTTTGGCTTTAGCAGCATTGAGTTTTTCTGCTGTTAATCCTTGGAGCATTTCGCAGCAGGATGACTTCGATCAACAATATATTCAATTAATATCAACGGTAAATTTCATCAATGTTTTGCTACGGCGTAGGTTAACTGTAATTTTATCAATAGAATGTGAGCGGTCTGCGAACCCACTTTATGCGTCAAGATCAAACCCACAAGTTTTATGATAAGTAAATTATACATGTTATAATTATAATGCAATATATTTAAACATCGTTAAACTTAGTTTCATCTTGACTCATTAAGTGGATTCGCAGGATGCTCACATTTTATTGATAAAACTACAGTTCATCTACGATATATGTTGTGGCAAAATATTGGAGCATGTCTAGAAAACATTCTAAAAATGTTTTAAGATAACATTTTCATAATATTCTCATGTATTGTCATTTGAACATATAACCTTTTTTGGAATGTTTTTATAGCAAATTCACGACATTTTCTGAACAGTTTTAGAATGTTTTTGTTGGGAATTCACGTAAGAGTTGTGTAAGATAATATCAGAGAGAAATTTGAGACATTTTATTAGAATTTTACCAAATAATTTGCTATTTGCTAAAAATTGGCAAATCATCAGCTATGTTAGATAAATATTTGATAAAATTTTAGTAGAAGTTTAGTAAAATGTTGTCAAGTATTTGCCAAATATTTAACAAAAGCATCTGGTGTGTTCGTCCCGGGTTAGCGTTGCTGATCTCAACCTTGACTTTTTCTTTCAGGATATTATATCGTGTCCAGTCCCTGTTACGATAAGCGCTCCACTTTTCATTTATAATACTTTTAGTGACAGGAGTCATCCACTTCTGATCGCGGTCGGTCATAATAACTGTAGATGCAGGTATGTGTTTATTCAAAGTCTTTCAGAGACTTGAGAAAGAATTCACATTGTGCATTGACGTCATCGCCGTGTAAAAGCTTATCATCATATTTTGAAGAGAACGATGAAAAAGCACTACGAAGATTAGTAATACACGATGGACGAAGGTCTTAGACTGACACATAACGAGCGTGATTATCATTCTTTGTAAGAGAATTCGTTGATGGACAAACGGTCAAAATTTTGTGGTCAGCGTTGCCCAAAGGTGAGTCATAAGTTACAGAATCGGATACATAAACGGTTGTCAAACTTTCCGATACAAAAAATACATCTAGCATGTTGTTACCTCTAGTTGGTTCACAAACGATATTAGTCAGTTGCAGTTCATCACAAAAGAAATTTCTGCTCAGAGTGTTAAAATCACGAGGACAATGACATGAAAGCTTGAAAATTGTAACAAAAGATAATCAATCACATCAACAAAAAATTTGATTACATCGCTACAGGTCTTAGAGTCTAAATTAGGGGGAACATATGCGCTAAGGACAATAATTTTTGAATCCAATAAGGAGACTGCACATACCTCAATCGCGGCTACAGTAAACGGTAAAGGCAGGACAGCATATCTGATAGAACTTTTCAAGTACATCAAAACACCACCTCCCTTGCGTGAAATACGATCATTTCTTACAATATGAAAATTATCGATGGCGATATAACAGTCTGGAATAAGTTCGATTAGCCAAGACTCAGTAACACAAATTACATCAGGAGATTTTACAGATGCAACAACTCGAAGCTCATCGACTTTCCTCAAGACAGATTGAGCATTTAGTAAACAGAACTTTGGGAACATACGAAGACTGGAGGAAAAAGTTCGATTTAAAAACGGCTCTGAAAATTTTTGATATCAGCCCTAGCAATAACTTGGCCACGGAAGATCACGACATCCTCATTATTTTTACGTCGCATGCCAAGTTCTTCTCTCAGACGCTTTTCTTTGCTCTGCTCTAATCTCAGTACGTTTGATTAGGCTAATCGTTGGAGCTTCTTCGTGTCAAAGGAGGCACACTGCGTGAGCAACAGCTGAGTTATACCTCGTGATTGGTATGTTGCCTTAAAATATCGAAATGGCACATCACATAATTAGACAACCTGCTCCTTCTCGAATGGATAATTCGTGTATCGCTTGCTATTGGAAATGGCAAACAATAAGCTGTCAGCAGAGAAATCAGTGACGTAGAAACACACATCGATGCCTGGCCTCGACTCAGTGTGTGCACTATTCAATGAGCAATGCCAAGGAGGATGTGAAATCATCAAATGAACTAATTTTCGTACGCCTGCTACTTTTTTTGAGATGATCGGGGCCAACTTGGCGCAATGGTCTGAATTCTTCGAATCTGAAGGAATTTTGGCAATCGAAGCACTTTGCTGGAACTCACATTAATCCGCAGGTGACGCACAACTTTTTTTCCTATCTCTGTAAGGTATTAGGAATTCCTTTTTGCCCACTTAATAAGTTCCTCGATGTGCCGGCGATTTCGTATTAATCACACTTCTAGCAAACCGAAGCAGATAAACAAAATATTTGATTGTGACCTAACTAATTGACACATTTTTACCTACTTACAGATAAAGCTAGACTCCTATAAAAACAGACTGTTCTGTTTAAAAAGACCGAGTGGTCACCTGACATGATCATACCCATGACGGAGTTAACTGTTGATAATTTAGCACGGAGTTTAACCGTTTAAGATAATTCTGCTGGAGTTCTCATAAAAACACAGCTCGTGTTTAACTTTCAAAACCCTCCCACGAATGTATTTCCCAAACTGAGGTTAATCAAAAACAAGAGATGTTTCTTACGCAGCCTTCAATTATTGAGTTATGGACCACTTTGTGTAAAGGGACTTTGCTGTATCGCGGCAGGTGAGCTTTCGGGCAATTACAAGGATGGGGTAGTGGAGCACAGGACAAAATGGGAACAAGTGTCTTCGGATCAGTCAAAAGGTTTCCGGTCTTTGTACACTATAAACATGTTTGAGTTAAGAAAGAATTATCCACCTCAGAACCTTCATTTACATAGTGTCTTTAGGCGTTTGGCCATACTTGGAGCTAGACAATGTTTGTTGTTTGCTTGGAACTCATTTACAAGCACTAATCAGTTAAAATCAAAAGTTCGAATCCTTTTTATGGAAAGCGGTTGCCATAGATAGTCTCTTTTGTTGTAAAAGTGTCCATCAAAGTTTCTTGTCTGGTGATATGTTAGGACGCAAATAACAAACATCGTCTTGAATTATATCAATTATCAACACAAGTCATTACACTACTAATACTAATACTTGTACCAGTAGGCCACAACTTTAACATTATGTTTTTATAGTGAGGTTGTCGAAGAAAAAAGACATTGTAATCACCAAAAATATTTGAGTGCTTTGTCTGCAATGCAAAGAGACTGCACAATCGATGCGAATATTATGCAGCTTTTTCGCGTGTGCGTTAAAGCGTGGGGCCACATTTTGATCACTAAAAACTCGGTCACGATTTTATTAACACGAACAAAAATGGTTACTTCTATTCACCTCTCACACTTTTATCAAGCAAATGTACAGGTATTCTTTTCTATTGCTTCACATTTGTAAAACGAATTGAATATGAGATCTATCATCTTGTCAACAGAAAGACTTTTACGATGCTTGATAAAAAGATGGGAGGGTAAGGAATAACGGAAGTACCCAGGAAAGTTAAACACAAATTAACAAGATTACAACCAATCTGTGTACAAAATCGTCAACTTGATAATTCGTCAGCCAGCTATTAGTCGTCAACAATCACACGCAGTCTATTATACACGATTACACCAAGTTGACAAGTCGAATAGAGAGAGAACGGGCGGAAGAGGGAACCATGTGTGTACTTGTGTTGTTTGCGCGACTGGTGTTAGGGTAATCCTGAGTCAAGCGAAATACGAGATGTTCACCAATTAGACAGTTCTACAGTTGTCAGCAGTCGTGACGTAGAGTTGATGACAAGAGATGAAGAATGAATTCATATTAGTAGCCATGGACACGACGGGGCGTGACAGACCGGTTGTCCAACCGGGCGTCAGGTCCATGAGCAAGAGCGAGCATTTCCGAGTCTTAGTTATGTGACTTTCATTTTCACTTACTTTCTACTTTCAATATTTAAATTAACAATAACTATCAACATCCACATTGACAGTAATATGTGGTATCTTCCTTAATTGTCCACAGATATGCATTCAATGTAGTTAAAGAAACCTCCAACTACACGCTGGAAGATAGGCCTTTGATGTTGGCCATTTCATAAGGAAAACTCTCTTCATGTTTTATAAAGCCAGCTATGCATCTCAGCTGCGACACTGGGTTTGTATAACGTGAAGGAGTTTCTCCTTATCAAAAAGCAACCTATGAAGGCCCATCCTCCAATCTCCCAAATGTAAATAAGGTTAATGCTTCAGTCACACCTGACTAAGTCAAGATCAAAGCGTTCGTGGACGACAATCCGAACGTTGAGCACAGAGAGGTGCTGTAACACCTCTAGCCGACGACGAAATAGCAAAGATCAACAAAGGAAAAAATAAAACAACGACGTCGATAACAGGTTGAAGATAACAGCTATCGATGAAGAATGAATTTAAGTGACGGCCGTTGGCGAGAACGAAAGACCACGAACAAATAGATCACGAAATAGGAGCCAGGTAGCGCCTTCAGACAAGCATGCAGACATACAACAAGAGGGTTCAATGACGAATGATTTTACCAGGATTTTCCGATACATGTCATGTGCATTCTATCTAATATCTTGCTAATTACCAGGTTTGACGCTTTCAACTTCATTGGTTACGATCCTAGCTAGCAAGGAGTCGTTGCTTAACGGAAAGCATGACATTCTTGGTTGCATGTTGGTTGGACCGGATGCGCTCAGTAAAACTACCATTGCACCGTTACCAACTCAATTTTTCAGATTACATCGAAGTCTGGAGTTAGAATCCGTTATTCTATCAATTGCTGGTTCAAAAAAAATCCGGAAAACATCTCAAATATAACTACTGCTTTTACGGCTACTTTACGTCCCGAAAAAATGAGCAGTATTATTTGTCATTGAAAGCGTCGATTATTTTTGGCCTCATATCGCTTGAGACATGTATCGTTCGTTATCCGAAGACTACAAATAATCCTTCACCAAGAAAATTAAACAGTAATACAAAGGTCAGATCAGAGGTATAAATCACTTCATTCTGTCCAACAAGTTACTTAGAAGTCATCACCAACTAACCTTTGTATCAATCCCTATCAACATGCAACAACGACCTTACAAAAGGAGAACTGATCGCCACAAAACTAACAGGAAAACGCTCGCCAGTGCTATCACAGGCCACTAGCCGGCGGTGTGGGCGGGAGAGGTAACCGTCCCCCCAACCTCGCTGTCCTTTGCTGTTGTTGCTGAAGTTGATGATGTAAATGGCCAGCGTTAAACGCTTCTAATGTTACTGCAGCTGGGGTTAAATCAGATAATGGTTCCTCCGCCGCAAAATCTTCGAGCCTCTCAGCGTAGTATTGTTTCACACGCAAATACTCCTTGATTTTCGGCGGCAATGGCAGATGGTCTATATGATCACGACGCACGTTGGATAAGATCTCAAAACGGCACATATGCGACAATGATTGGACTCGCTGGAAGCGAGACATTGGATAGAGAAGGGAGACTTGAATAGGCGGTTGGCCTTGAACGTCAGTCTGTAGGAAATAATGGAACTTCCCATTCTTCGAATGTTCCACCGCTTTCTCGATGAATTCGACGATGGTCGAGGCGCTATGAGACTCAGGCTGAGACCAGAAACTGAATTTGCCTGCAAATAAGAAACAAGTCACATCATTAACTGAATAAATTCTTCATGCAAGTGAAGTTAATTTGTACAGTAGAAGTAGCATACTGACAACAAAGGTCTGTCGTATTATGTTCAATATCTGATGAGAATAACAACTAGTAAAAGACACCGACAACCTTGATTCCCGACCTCACTCTGGTGGAAGCGAGCTCGCAACTTCTTCACCACGCCAGTGATGTAAGAACGAGATATCTTCGCATCGTCGGCGTGACCTATTGAAGGTGTGAGCTCTTCTCCAACGCGCACTTCGGTTCTCGCTAGATATACAAGTCGCGTATCGATTGTGGACTATCCGAAGAGGGACGGAATTCTTCTTGTTAGTACGCATGATTATTTGGACAAGCATCGCCAATATGGAATCGGCATGTAGGCACGGACTGTATGTAGTCACTGGAAAATAAGATGACAGACATACCTTCAAAACAACTACATACCGTTGACTGGTCTCATTCTTCTACGATGGTGACACTAATTTGAGACACTTTAATACTATCTAAGGCTGCTTGTGAGTCAATTGGCGCCTACGAAGATGTTATATGGATATCGACAGCTGTTACAAAACCCTGTCGATATTTTGGCTGTTTCAGTTTTTGGACAACAATATTCCTCTATGTAAGACATTCTTTACTTTTTAAACTAAAATCTCACTTTGCCCATGTGTTGCCATGTGTTACGACGTCTTGAAAAGTAATAAAACCTGTTGACATAATCGGAAGGATACATGAATGAGTACATCTTCGTGGAAGATCAATGCCTGGCGACTGTGGAGCATCGCGGGCTCTTCATAACTGATTGAAAATGGTGTGCAGTCTGTTTATTGAACTGGCATGTCAATCAATAGATGAAATTGACGAATCCGCTATTTATAAATAGCTCAGAATTGGAAAATGTCGATCAAATTGACTGAACTACAAAATTTGCAAACCTATAGGAAATTTTTCATTTCCGAAGACCTGGAGAAATTTCGAACTATTTAGGGGAACAGGAAAGCTTGGTGACTGTGCAGATCATTCACGTGATTATGTCGACCTCAACAGGGGTCAGTCATTACTCTTCAGAGACACCGGCAAATGGTGTGTAGGGCTATCAAATATTAATTGCATTGCAGTCAATCAAATAATAACAATTAATAAATTGATTGGCACTGTAAGATTTCCTGCGTATGAGAATCGCTAGCTTGGTAAGTCGTCATACTAATAAACAAAATTTCAAAATTATGTTGCCTATTTGACGGAAGGATGATATCATACGAACCTGTTTTGGTTACACTTATTGGCAGATATGCATTTATTAGCATTAGAATATTAGCATTTTAAGGAAATGATAATCGTCAATTTAAAAGACATTTCGTTGACGAATTAACAGAATATTTCTGTCAGCTACACGAGCTCAATGTTTTCAGAATGTTGAAGACACAATTCGGCGCAGTGTGTGTTCTCATTAATCCATGTCTTACAAACACTTTTGATGCGTGATAATTTTAAGGTGTAGTTCGGTCAATATCAGAAACGAATTTTATCTCTGCAAATTAAAGTATTCTACCGCTACGGCGACTTCCTATCACTTTCCCACTAATCGGCAAAAATGTCAAAAATTCACAATAACGTCACAGCTACCAATTCATGCTTACTGTATAACTGAGAAGCAGAATGCCGCTCACGAGACAAGAGGCTCGCTGTGGTTGGCTGATAGAGGAACTCTGTAGCATGCAAATCTCTGCGAATCTCTAAACGGACCAAAAGTAACAAGATTATTCCTGAATACAATAAATCGAATGATAATGAAATGAAATACATGTGGTTGATCACGGTGAAATACATTCACGCCTGCGGAAGGCAAATAGGACAACTGATTGTACTATGAGACCTGAGTTCGCTGTTTACTAACTGTCAGATTCTAAAATGTACAGCTACTATACCGCATCAGAAACATGTGATAACCTACAAAAAAGATGCCGGTGCTGCAACTGAACACTAAAACTTTTACAATTATTTGGACATCAAAAGTTCGACAAACTAGAGCAGCTGAGTTGACTGACTTGGCTCTCTTCACTTTCCGGTCATACACATCATAATGAAACTATCAAAATGCGCACCCAATTCATCTGCAAAAATCTCAAGTTCCACTCGCGAATTTATTGGTAGTTCCATTCCTAATTCGGTCCGACTTTCATTCACTTTTCCTAGAACATTCGTTTCTTTCGAGAGAAAATCTTAAAATCAATTACAGTCAATTGTACCGTATTTTCAAATACGGTGCAACCTCATTTCTCAGCAGAATGAAATCTCTCTGAATTTGTAATGTTCCTTCAACATGGTGGTGCATCCTAGATTTTCTGCTTTATCTATTTCTTTGAACACTGTGACTCGTCAGTTTAAAATGAACTCGTCCAATACTATACCGCGATATTTTTCAGTCTTTCTGAATGCTGTAAAAGGAAAGTTCTTCAGGATCGTCCGCTTTCTTTGTATCCTTGTATCCAAAGAATGATTCCATTTTGAAGATTTTGCATGCATACCGAGAACATAAACAATTGACTTCCTTTCTCTCCCTGTGTGTTGATCGTCTAAAGCATAACTAATTCGTCACGAAGCATGCTAGAAACGATAGCCACAGGATTATATGGATATGTTCCACCAAGTTTTGCGAACGAATATCTATGAATGGACTAAGACAACAGGGTGTATACGCTTTTTGAAAAAAATCCCTAAATTTTCTCTGAACATTTTTATAAACTAAATTTGACCGAAAAGTGATATAGCACCCAAAAAAGGATGACATCAGTTGATATCAATTGTAGTTAATCCATTAACTGCATAATTTATTGTCTGATAACTAAATGAAGATAGCTGCTTTTGTTATAACAGATTTAAAACGTCATACATGATCATCATATCATCATTATATTATCTCATCTCTTTAAATCATAAGTTTAAACATTTGAAAGACAAAGTTCGCGGCTGGAAGGATGTCGAAAACGATTCGGCACTGATCAAAAACATCGTTCAAGATCAAACATAACGAATATAAAAACAAAAAACAAAAAACAAAAACATTTTTTTTTTTCCTAGCAATTTTGCAAAAAAAAAAGACCAAATATAATATATCTAACAATAAGAAAATAACAGCATCTACGAATAGATGTGACTTAGGACAGTTTAGAAATAGTTGCTATAATTTTTTCATTTATGCTCTGTGTCACTTATCAAGTGACATGAAATATAGTCTTAGTACATGTACCTATAAACTTTGACATTAAGTAGTTGTTAGCAGTTTAGGACACTGACTTTAACACTACTAATCACATTAATTTTTCGAATTCCCTGAATTTTCCCCGTTTTCTCAGAACCAAAAAAAATCCCTGAATTTTCCCTGAAGCGTATACATACTGGGCAAGCCTTGGGAATCGCAGATTCACCGAGTATGCTCCGTGAAAGTCGATTAAGATGGTTCGGGAACTTAGAGCGCATGCCTGATTCGAACTCGCCTAAAAGACGCGACTTATGCAAGTACCCGGTCAGAACATCGGTGGTGGCCGAAGGGAGAAATAAATGCATAACGTGGAAAAGGATCTGCAAGATTTGCACCTCGACCGTCGCACTGCGCAGGACCGTGCTGCATGGAGACGCGCAATGCGCCCACAACGGATTCGACATGACACATCGTCCAACCCCAAAACCTGAGGAAACAAGGACTCAAAATCTGGCAGTAAAGTAGCAGCGGCGAATCAGGTCATTGGCAGCTATGACGTAATCACTTCTAATGTTAAAAAATTGCTTGGTTTAAAACATGTTTCTTTTTGTTAATAAATATGTTTTTTGTTTTATTTAGAATTTCTCACGATAGTGGTTTCGTACAACATAGGATCTAACTTTCGATTGCAAAAGCTAATGATGGAAGTCTAGGTATCATAGTGATCATAGTATCATATTGCGTGTTTTTATTGGAATTTGGGATCATATTTCATGGGAAGAGAATGCACTGAATGTGAGATGTACTGCACTTTCGGCACATAAAATTAAATTTCAATTCCTCTTTTAGTATTAGCATTCGTTAGTTCTAATTCCAAAACTCATGCGAGCGCATCACTCATAACTTTACTCAAACTACACATCATCATTCATGACACATGCGATTGCCACCTTTTGATATGATAATAAATTATGTTTCTATGATTCATTGAAATTTATTCCGAATGTCTAACAGTTTAACTTCAAGCACGTGCAAATTTATGATGAATATGACTCTCTTAAGTTTTAAGAAATCTGTCTAAGAGAAAAATCAGCATAACAATTGACAACAAGTCGGAGCTTGTTATGTATGTAGAACGAATCGGGTCAGATTTCAGTAGGCAGACTGAAGCGGTCTTTCATTCCTTCTTGTCAATCAGTCACGTGTTACTATCTGCAATAAATCGATCATATTGTTGAAATCATCGACTTGAATAGCCCAACAGTTTCCCAACAAGGGCAAAGAGAATGATGGCAAGCATTTTTGCCTGATATGAATATTACAGCAGCTGCTGTTGAACGCGTCAATTCAACGACCAGCCAGGAATCGCCTCCGAAACATCAGAGTGGAGAAATTGTTAAATGTTTCCATTAACAGCGCCCTCGTCAGTCAACTCCCCAATAAAGCATTGCATGACGAAGACTTGCTTGCATGTTTACATAAAATACATAAATGAAAACATATTACGTTGATTTTGATGGACTCCATTTTATAAAACAATGTCATGCAATGACTCACCTCCAGTGTGTTCAATCCTAGTATGATAAGTCATCGCACGAGCTCGAAAGCTCAAGCTCAGGATGTAGGACTCATGGGCACTATCACGGACGAGAAAAGTTCCATCACGTTTCCCTGCCAACAGTTTCTCAGCATCCTCGAAGCTCAAGGGACCCCAGTACCATCCCATCTGAAAGAAAATGCAACAATGAAACATGCTCACATATGACTCAATGAAAGCTATGCATGCAGAGTATTCAAACGTGCTGGGCTTATTTTCTAAATCATTATTTTATTCTATGTTGATTTTCCAGTTATTTGAACTATGTGATAAAAAAGCAATGATATCGAACTGTGGTTGTCAAACTTACATGGCTTCGATTTCTTTGCATATTCTAACCCAATGAAGATGAAAATCATGTCAATTTCTGCGTCAATCAGCGGACACTAATGCCGTAGTTGGCATTATTGTCTGCTGAATTACAGTGAAATTGTATTGAGTCAAAAACTGCATCATTGTCCAAAGGAAGCACTCTATGTCAAATCTCCATAGAAAGCATGCAATAGTTAAAAGTTTAGAGAAAAGCTTCTTAGAAATCCATGTCAAGAACATACATAATCATTTCGAAGAATCACTGTTTATAGACACCGCCATAAATTTCATCTTCATTGGGTTTGAATACCAATAATATCCACTTCTGTTGGACTTTAAATGCAGAATTCGTCGGACGCTAGCGCGTTCTTGGAATCTATGTATCTATCTACGTCTTCATAAAAATGGATACTGTTCCTGTATTAGCATAGATGAATATCAATCGAGCATTCGGGCGGGATTGTGACTATCCACATTTCTGAAAGTTCAGTGGTAATCAATACGCGAAGCCAGTAGTCATCTAAACGTCTGCTGTGGTAGTGGTTAGCCGCCTCGAAAGTTGAAGGCTCTAATCCACACAAATGCAGATCTGAAATGTCTAAAATCAAATATAGATAAATGGAGCTGAATTTTTCGATGTCAAAGCAGTTCTACATTAGACAAACTTCGAGATAAGGCGTGTGATTTTCGTGTTACTATTTTATACAGATATTTAATAAAGGGCGTTGACTTCCGATGTCCTTCTTCTAAACTTGTTATTGTGATGATCGGAAGGAAGGACAAATTGAATTACATGACTGTGAGGCACATGGCTTCCGATTTGAATTCAAGCAGATAAAGGATGAACTTATTTTGGGATCTTGGCAGTTTCAAAGGTACATCCGTTATTCTGGCGCACGCACTAGTTCAAAGTCCAACTTCATAAGGCATGCGAAGGTCAAGATCTCTACACCGGCCACCGCTCATCCATATGCGTAGTTGGCAGAGCGCCCACAGAGCTGACACATGTATTATAGAGAGAGTCACTCTCTGTGACGACACCTTCAGAGCGACGCGGCCGCTGAGTGCTCTACTGCGCTGCCAACTAGCACTCAATCGAGGTACTACACATTTTTGTCACGCGGTATACGACAGACCCCTGATAATGGATTAATATTTTTCTCCGTATCAGTCTTGGGACTTAATCTGAATGCATAAGCTCAACATTGCTACATTTGCGCATATCATTCATCTTAAAAATCGATGAAGTTCATCTACTTATCACATCGCAGTTTGTAGGAGTGATAAATCAAATGTTTTCCATGTTTTAATTTTATTTGCTAAGATGGATTAATTCCAGGAAAGAAAGTAAAACGGACAGCAAAACAGGAAAGAAATCGGCTAATAATCCTCAGTCAATGCTGATTTTTCTTTTTCTTTTAGTCATCAATGTCCCGCACCAAAGTGCGATCCTGAATCAACTGGGCTATCACACCAACTTCATCCTGTGCCGATGTTCAAGAAATATGAAAAAAATATGTTTATTTTCTCTACTGAAGAGTAATAAAACATATAATCAAAAAATAAACGCTGAACGTGTATAATTGCTTCCCAATTCGCGATGAGGCTAGATAACGGGTGGTACAGAATTTCCCTCATTGTTGAGAAATATAATAAACAAGAAGTAAAGTAACAATCTTTATATTTCACAGTGCGATAATCTCTATGATTATTGCTTCCATAACAAAGCTTATGCTTTCCAAAGAGTGCATAAATTTCAAGGAGTGCAAAAGACCGTCTTTATTTGTCTCCGGGCATGCATTGTAGACATCCTATCGCTTTATTTGACATGTAAAAGTTATTTATGCAACTAGTGCATGATTGCTTCTTTATAGCATTTCAGGAGTTAGCTATCTTAAATGTCCGAGCCCGTAGGGTGAGGGCTATTTAAATCTAACGAGTTAAAATGCTATGATGAAGCAATCTTACGCACGAGTTGCGTAGAGAATTTTATCTGACGACGTGCTATGATGATCAAGGACAGATTGTGACTGACATGTCTATGATTATCAAAAATATTTGAATAGAAATTTAGCTTGATCAATCGTGAAATTATCTATTCACACATCTAGTCTATACTAAAGCAGGACAGGAGCGCTTATAATTGTCGTAGATTACGCTCATTCCTGTACATTGGAGCAAAGATTATTTCCCGCGCGGGCAATGATCTGCTTTACAGGTCAAACAAAGCGGTAGGATATCTACGATACATGCATGGAGACAAATAAAGTCGAATATTGCAAAATACAGTCAATTTCGGTTAATTCGATATTCATTGGACTAGATGAGAATATCGAATTATCCAAGATATCGAATTATCCGATTCTACTGAAATTTGAAGTGTAATTATGGAAATCCTATTTTTGCTAAGGTTATTTTGAATTATTTTCATAAAATGACTAGATAGATCCGTATAAACTCGCATTCATCCATAAATGTACATCCATTGTACATTATGGATTCCCTCTCTCTCTCCTTAAGCTCAACTATAAGCCTGTGAAAGAAATCTGACTCAGTTGATCGAATTAATGATGTGCATTTCTCTTATTGTGCAAAATTTCTTATCGATTTAACCGAAAAATCGAATTAACTGATATCGAATTATCCGGTACTGACTGTATATATTCAAATACTCTTGATAATCATAGACATATCAATCATTCCATCTCTTAATCTTCATAGCACGTCGTTAAATAAAATTCTCTACAAAACTCGTGCATAAGATTGCTACATCATAGCATTTTAACTCGTTAGATTTAAATAGCCCTCACCCCACGGGCTCGCACATCTAAGATATCTAACTCGTAAAATGCTATAAACAAGCAATCATGCACTAGTTGCATAAATAACTATTATTGTGCGTAATTTTGCTATGGTACATTGTGGAAAAGAGAAGGCAACAATGTGTCCCGCAATGATGATATCTGCATCTATGCTTGTGAAAGATATTTAAGAAATCTCAGTTGGCGCATATTTCCTTGTGTAGTCATAGCATTGCTGCCCTCTTTTTTCCTACATTGCTGCCCAGTTCGTTTCAATTACGCACAATAGTATTACGCGCCCTCAAATGTCCTACATTGTCGCCCTCAAAAATCCATATTAATGTTATTTTGCAATCTTTCATTGGAATACATTAGCACATAGAAAGTGTTCATCCTCTCAACGGTAAATACTACATATTGACTACTTTTAAAGGAGATTGTATTGTCATCAAACATCTTTAGACACCACATTTCTCTCACCAGAATGAATTCTTTTCACAAGCAAATTTTTAACACACAATTTTGAAAAATTTTGCAAATTTTGAAATAACTTCGCTGTTTTCGCAACTCTGTGCACATTGATTGAACCTCAACTGAATCACATCTGATGTGGAAGATCTAAATAAAACCATAATTTCCAATAGTTGACGCAAGTTAAATCTTTGTCTGGTCACGGAGGTTGAGACGAATAATGAATAGCGCATCGCCAACACAATCCCTTCCAGCAGCAAACGGGAATTGCGCAATGTTAGTTCATGTTGACACGAACCAACATCGGACGTTGCATATGAAGCAAAAACAAGCGTGTGGCAATGACTCAGAGAAGTTCATTTTCACTGAATGACATAATTCAATTCAACTCATGACAGTACCTGCACATATCGCAAATAGTTCAAAATCTCGTGTCGTGAACTTGTGACCGATGTCCTTGCATGGTGGCTCGAAACAGAAATTAGACTTTGTAAAGTGTCGGAATCACATATTGACACAATGCTTCCACATAGGTTTGGTACAATGCTAGCTTTGGTACTGCTGAGTATAATTTAGCCAAATATCTCAACCAATTTATTGTCAAAGCGATTCCTAACGAGTTTTCTGTTCTAAATAATACGGATCTTCTAGATAGGCTTAATAAGTATAACTTCTCGGAAAATTCCAAACTGGTTAGCTTTGATGTGGTCAGTCTCTTTACTAACGTTCCTCTAGAAGAGGTCATCGAACTAGCTTGTGATAAAGTCTACAACTCCGATGTGTCAAAACCTCCTTTTAGTAGAGACACATTCAAAAAACTGTTGCAGTTCGCGACAGGAGGCATTTTCTCCTTTAACAACACTCTTTATCGTCAATATGACGGTCTTAGTATGGGTAGCCCACTAGCACCCACTCTTAGTAACCTATTTATGGGTGAATTAGAAACAAATTTTCTCAACATCAATCGTATAAACCTGAAGTTCTACGTGAGGTATGTTGACGACATTTTAGCAATCTTTGAGGATGATGACCATGAATCTTTCTTTAGTTATTTAAACTCATGGCATCCCAACATGAAGTTCACCGCTGAAGTTGGTGGGAAGAGTTTACCTTTCTTAGACATCAGCCTGGATGTCACTGATAGCTGCCTAGTCACTTCTGTTTATAGGAAACCCACTTATACGGGTTTAATTTTGAATTTTAAGGCTAACTGTCCTATACAGTGGAAAAGAGGCCTACTGAGCACTCTGATAAATAGAGCATACATAGTGTGCTGCACTTGGGAGAAGTTTCATGAAGAAATGGAGAAACTCACCAACATTTTTAGAAACAACGGATATCCGTTGCAATTTATCAATAACATTATTAAAAATTATTTAGAGAAAAAGTTTAATGACCATGTCAAGACGGAAGACATAACATACACTCAAACAATAAAAATCCCTTTTTTTGGTATTCAATCAGTTTATTTTAAAAAAAGATTACAAAATATCTTTCGTAAAATTGACAAGGAGTTACAAATCAGATGGGTTTTCACCTGCAATAAAATTAAGAAAAATTTTTCGAACAAAGACCGTACTCTGAAGGTTCTAAAGTCATGTGTCGTATATAGTTATGCTTGTGAGGTTGATCCTCGCACTACTTATATTGGTAGAACTCTAAGACACTTGAATGCTAGAATCAAGGAACATAGTCAAAAAATGTCTGCGATCTCGGATCATAGGCTAAACTGTAGCTGTAGCTGTAACTCTAGTAACTTTAAAATCTTGGGACAAGCGTCCAATAACTTTGAACTGAATATTATGGAGGCGTTATTTATTAAAAAGTATGACCCTAGTCTGAACAAGCAATTGAACCATGAAGGAACTTTTTTTAGCTGCAAACTTATTTAGCATTAGCAGTATTGCATCTCTTGTGCATATTTGTCTGTTGACATGTCGACATGAATGATTTACAAATTTATGCATGTTTTCATCATTGTAATCTATTA
This sequence comes from Prostheceraeus crozeri, assembly GCA_907163375.1. Taxonomy (NCBI): domain Eukaryota; kingdom Metazoa; phylum Platyhelminthes; order Polycladida; family Euryleptidae; genus Prostheceraeus; species Prostheceraeus crozeri. Next base: position 116,047 of record CAJQUW010003312.1, on the reverse strand, counting down.
TTAACCACCTCTTACGCTGTATTGGTTTTTTTTGAAGTCTCCTATCTCCAGGAAAGAGCCGGATATAGCAACAACAAGTTTTTTTGTAGTCGTAATAAGGGGATATACGGCAATCCTCAGCTTACACAACTAGCTTCTACCTACTAAGAAAATCTCCATAAGACAGAAGCACTATCTGCATAAACCTGGGATGCCAAACAACGGAACCCCATTTCCTTTCTTAGTTGCATGTCTAAGGTACAGCTGATACCTATTAACGGAAATCATTCATCAAGTTCCTCTGTCGAGAGGTAGCTAAGAGCAATGGTAGTCTTCATCGCATCTGTAGTTATCTAACTACCATAAACTGTCTGCAACTTTACCAAGTCCACTATCTATCTGATGATGCATCTTGCCATCTGTAGGCGTTCTCGATCAACGTATTAAGAGAAAGGACAGTCTCGTTTAGCCAGTTGCGGCCGCTTGATTAAAGTCGTAAATTTTGACTTGTAGTAACTACATAAGCATAAAACAGTGGAAGTATCTGGCGAACAGTCAATACTACATAACTCGAGATTGAATAGTTAACCAAGTATGTGTCTGATAATAACATTTGTGTTGTCAGTTGGTCTTTTTTAAGACTGTGAAGTCCGTTTATATTAACATTATTAAAGTACTATATAATAATGACAGTGGATAGCAAACGAAATATCGGTCAGAATACTGAAAATGATTTCCATCAAAGTCCCCAAATCAACAAGAAAATGACTGATGAGTGATCAAAAGGCATGCTCTTGCATTCAGTGAGTTTAGTCTTCGGTCAGTCGAGTAGGCCTAATTTACTCATATTTTAATTGAATTATATTATACAATTGCGGACATGATAAAACACTAAGAAGAGCTACCGAAAGCCTTCAACCACAAAATTAACAGTCACTTGGACCTTCTATTTTTGGACCGCAGACTGACTTTGCCCAGACACAGTGCTAAAAGGAAATTAACGATCCACTGACATGAATTGCAGCTCCGTATATCTAGTTCTAAAACGAAAGTCATGTCATTCGGTCCTACTCATATAAGCAGTTATGAACTATGTGACAACAGCACTGATTATTTCTGAAATTCGCGATATTGGAGTTATTTTCTCTTCAAACCTGAAATTTTCTGCACATTGTCGGTATACATAATGGCGTACATTTTCATTCAAAGTGGAAATCGTAAATGTACAAGTTAAGTTACACGATCATTCAAGATAAAGTTTCATAAACACAACACAATGAGAAAAATTACAGAAAGGAAGTCGAAGAGAGATTGAAAGCCACGCAGAGAAGCAGTTTTTATAGTTTCCTGGTCATCTCACAATTCATCAGTCTGGTCATGAAGGGGAAAAAGAACCTTTTCAATTTCTTTGAATGACATAGTCTCATTTCAAAATGTGAAGAATAATGCAAACGCTTTGGAACGTACTTGTAGAGTAAATGATTGTTTTTTCGAGATGACGTTCAAGAAAAACTTTTCGACTGATTCTCTCTCGTATATCTCTGATTGATTGAATAATTAATCCTTCTGTCTCTGTGTCACCCATGATCAGTCTCAATGCGCGCCTTTGGATTCTTTCGAGCTTGTTCTCAAGTAGCTTCGGAAGTGAAACAAAAACCGGACAAGAGTATTTGAATAGTGATCGAATGAGAGCATAGTAGATGGTCAACATGTCTCTTTTACTTGCATATTTCTTGGCTTTTCGAAGAATGCAAAATCTCGGTTGGCTTTGGTCATCACTTCTTTGACATGATCAGCCCACGAAAGTTGGTTGTTGATCAATAGACCCAGGATCTTTGATTGGCTTACAACAGGGAATCTATGGGGCGAGAAATGTCAAAATCACTGCGTTTTTCATTTTTCAGACAAAATAAAATGTTTGATTTGTCTTTGTTCATGCAAAGCTTGTTCTCACGACATCAATGTTCTATGTGATCTATCTCATCGTCAAGGCAAGTGTCAATATTTGACGCAGTGAGAGTCTTTGAAAGGGGTAGGATGAGGGTCAGATCATCAGCATAAGTCACCAATCGAGTGAGCCGAGAATGTTTCGGGATTGTGCTTATATCTGATATAAAGATCGCAAATAACGCAGGACCCAACACAGAACCCTGTGGGACACCTCTCTTCATGTCGACACTTCGTGATAATGCAGCATTGACTTTGACCTTGCATTTTCGATTGGACAGATAATCACCAAAAAAGTTGATCAGTCCACGAGGGAGATTCAAAACTTGAAACTTTCTCAGAAGAAGATCATCATGTTCAACGGAATCAAAAGCGGCAGACATGTCAAATGATATGATCGACACGCCGAGGTTCGAGGGATTGTCATAAAAACTGTAGGCGTTCTCCATAACTTCAGTGAGGGTGGAAGTCGTCGAGTGCTTGGAGCGAAAACCATGCTGGAAGTCACCGAAAAAAGTCTCTAATGTCGGCGAAAAAAAATTGCAAAAAGACTTCTTTCAAAGACTTTAGCACATGTCGATAGTGCACATGTTGGACGAAACTTATCCATATCGGATGGAGATGTTTTTGGTATAGGGGTGACAGTACTCATCTTCCAAGCTGTTGGATATGATCCGTGCTTGATGGATGCATCGAAAAAAATTTCAATGGTTTTATTAGAGTAGGTGCCATTTCAATATACAAGGTGTTTCAAAAGTAGGCTAACAGTAGAAATTGGCCTTGAAAAGCTATGTCTTAATGCTATAGATTAATAAGCTATGTCATAATAATCTTTTTCACGATGCCACAGATAGCTAATATGCCTTGTATTCGTAAGGGGCAAAAATTCAATACTCTTTGACATCGCGTAAATCATATTAAAATATCTCATGATCTCCAGTGTTTTCATGCCTACATATTTCACTACAACCCAATTTGAATCTATACCGATCATGAGAAGTCGAATAACTATCCAACATCTATCAAAAAAAAAATTATTAGGAAACCATGTAAACAAGATAGTAGTTGTTTCAGTGTTACTGCGAAGAAGGAAGAACAGCTGACATCCGAATGTCCTCCGCGCCCCTCAGCCTGGTGCACGAAGACGCTGTCGTCAACACAAGACAGGGAGGCGAAGAAGGAAGAACAGCTGACATCCAAATGTCCTTCACCTTTGTTAATTCCAGCCTCCTCTTAGACCATCGTCAGAAGCTTCTGACGATGGCCTAGAGGAGGCTGAAATTAATAAAGGTATTAACATTAAAACAACTACCATTTTGTTTGCTTGGTTTCCTAACAAAAAAATGAACAAATGAATAACCAAGGCCTATTCAACATATCAAAAAATTAATCAACTTAAAGTTGCAAAAATTCACGAACGCAAATGCTCAAAATGTCCACCATGGACATCGGCACATTCTTGTAGTCTTTCGGCCACACTGTGGCACACATTTCTGCATAAGTTCCTGTCATCACTGATCTCTTGACAGGCATCTGTGATGTAGGAGCGGAGTTGAGAAAGTGTGTGAGGTTTTCGTGCGTACACTTTCTCCTTTACAACGCCCCAAATGAAAAAGTCCATCGGAGTTTGATCGGGAGAGCGAGGAGGCTATAGGATGCTACCACATCTCCCGATCCACTTTCTGGAAGTGTCATTCAGATAGCTTCTGACACTCACTGCAAAATGCGCTGGTGCACCATCCTGCTGAAAGTACAGCTCATTGAAGTTGTTCAATGACTGCATCTCAGGAATCGCAAAGGATTGGAGCATTTGAAGGTACACCTCAGCCGTCACAGTTCTTTTAAAAAATACTGGCCCAATCACACCGTTGCTTGACATACCGGCCCAGACGGTTAAGCCAGGCTGGTTCAGCTCATTGTTGATACCATGTGCGGATTTTCAGGGAACCAGTAGACACAGTTATGTCTATTTACGTGACCTGATAGTTTGAAACTGGCTTCGTCAGACCAAACTATCTTGTCAAGCAAATCTGGGTTCTCCCGAATTTCCGACAACATGAGCACAGCAAACTGCAAGCGTCGTTCAGCATCATCCGGTAGAAGGTGCTGCAACAGTCTGGGTCGGTATGGTTTCAACTCAACTTTCCTCATCAGTCTCCAAGTAGAGCTTAGAGAAATGTCCAACTCCAATGAGGCTCTTCTTGTTGACTTCTTCGGACTTTGAACAAATGTTTGGGCCACTAGCTCCTCGTTTGATGTTATTGAAACTGATCGAGGGCGTCCTGACTTCGGTGCATTCTCTACCGAACCGGTCTTTTCAAATTTATCTCGAATGCGATAAATAGCAAATCTTGATGGAGGATTGCTGTGAAAGGCATCTCTCCATTCCATTCGCACCTTTTCAGCATTCTTGTTTTTCCAAAAGGATTTCAAAATCCATTTTCTCTGATCATCTTTTAGATGACCTGACATGACAGAAGCAGCAAATTCAAAAAAGCTTCAAGCTTGTTTAATTCACTTCAAGTCAAACTAACAGTGTTTGATTCAAATCAAATTAATTGAACATATCCATGTACGTAATGTCAGATTGGTGCTATATCTTGTCCATGATAGATTTCAAAATTCCTTTGCCAATGGAATGCTACTGCATAGACTTCTAAATGATAGTAGCAATTACTTCGAAGTCTATGGCTCATGTTGGACTGATCATGGATATCCATCGACTGATTCAGGTGTAAATCGCCAATAGAACGGTCAACATAGATTTCCTAGGGCAAAATCAACTGTTAGCCTACTTTTGAAACACCTTGTATATCTTGGATGGAATCACATATTGTCCCGATGATTTCTGAGTTGAGAAGTTGTAGTAAATACAATAAATTGAAAAATTGAGCGCTGAGGAATTAGTTAGGAATTCATGCACCTATCACGGTCCTCAATTCATAGACGATCGCCTGTGAAGCAACAGGGCGTCATTGAATCATCAAGACGTATGGTTGATGTTCAATCACTCCTACAACACTTATCTAATTCCTTGAAGCTTAAGCATATGATAATGCACGTCTCGAAATTACATACGATATCCAACTTAAATGATTAATGCAAATGTCGAAATTTCTGTGATATTCGTGATCCTTGATAGTCATACAGAGATGTCTATGGTTTTCTACATAGATCTTTAGACAGACAATTCATTAGGGACATCTGGAATGGACTATGAAATTACACTTTTGTGAATGTGCACGTTGAAGATGATTCCTAAAGCTAAATCATGCACGACGTACCCACTACACCATTTTTTTGTATATACACAAGCCTTTAAAAATTGGGGTGCCAAGTGGAATTCTTAGAAATAAGGAAATATCATATCCCTAGATAATTCTTTTGTTCGCGAACTACTTTTGACCCCTCCATTCTCACGTTTCTTCTCTCCCTCCCTCACGGCACAATTATTGTGCAGTGAATGCCAACCATGTAGCACGATGGAATCTTAACCCACAGAATAAGGTCTGAATTCTTCACGGAATTCAATCGTCGACACACACACCCCTTCCTTCACAAACACACGCAAGAACAATTGAAGCATGCATGAAGCGCACACGCGGCGGACACATCATGACTGGTGCCAACACAAAACGAAAAGTAAAGGAAGGCAGCAGGCAGGCAATGGATGCATATGAGGGAATCACAGAAGGATAGAGGGAGAGAGAGAGAGTCAAGAGCGTAATATCTAGCCTTCATACACTTGCAAACAAGGAGGAATATAGGAGTGAGAGACGCGCAGCCGAGTAGAGACACACAAACACGCGCGCGCGCGTCCTCATAGCTCTCCCCAACTCTCCACGATCGTCATAGCGCTGGCAAACAGCCAAACGCTCCCCATATCCTTCTATCCTCGTCCCACTCTCTCTGTTAACTAACCCTTCCCTCTGCCTTTCCTCGAGACGGCAGCATCGTAGTACTTCAGATAGCCACAGCACGTGCGCTTGCTGAATCCCACACTGTGTGTGTGTGTTGATTTCCGCTTCTTCCGGACCATAAAGGTGGAAACGGGAAACTTTCTAACCGACTGATCTATCTTGACAAAACCATTGTCATTTTCCGATTCATCGATTCCTTTGTTAAATCAGAAAATATGTCTTTCATCAATCAACAGGGCCGACAGATGCTAAGATCACGCTGAATGAATGAACAAGGTCAACTAACATCGTTGTAATAACAAATTCATGACGGCATCAGAATTGCATTCCATGTTAATGTCAAATCCCAGAAATATTGATAACATAGATGTTGATTATGTAGAAATCGATGATATCGAAGTTTAGAGGCAATTACAGCTATGATGATATCTCGAGAACCATAACACCGGGTCTAATCGGTGCCTGTATAGTCCGGGAGCGACTGACACTTCCTAAATTCGCGCACAAAGGGCTTAATAGTATGGATTTGTAGATCTTGAAACGCTGAATGCAAAAATTAAATTCTTGAGTGTCACAGCCTGTCGCTTTCGGTTACAGGTAGAGTTAAAGGATTCCCATTGGAATCCAATGGTAAAATTCAAGAAATATCTATGGATTGTGAAACACTTGGCAATTTTCGTACATTTTCTTTTGCAGAAAAGAGACTTTTTTGTCAGAATGCCATAAAAATTTGAAACATGATTGAGTTCAGAACATCAACTTAGATATAAAAGTCGAAATGAGTCACATGATTCAGTATTTGATGTCTGAGAGCCTCTACAAAATGAGTACAATCGTCAAAATTAAGTCAAAACATGAAATTTACTCATTTTGTAGAGGCTCTCAGACATCAAATACTGAATCATTTGACTCACTTCAACTTTATATCGAAGCCGATGTTCTGAACTCAATCATGTTTCAAATTTCATGGCATTCTGATAAATAGCTTCTTTCCTGCTAAAGAAAATGTATGAAAATTGCCAAGTGTTTCACAATCCATAGATATTTCTTGAATTTTTCCATTGGATTCCAATGGGAATCCTTCAACCTTACCTATAACCGAAGGCGACTGACTGTGACACAAGAATTTGATTTTTGTATTCAGCGTTTCAAGATCTACAGATCCATGCTATTAAGCCCTTTGTGCGCGAATTTAGAGTGTCAGTAGCTGCCGTCCTAGTATATACGGCTTCCACATACATCTGAAAAAGCATTTGAATCTCATAAAAATTTTGATGCCCGGGTAATTTTGACTGAACAGATAGACTTTCCAAATGATTTCTATCATTCCCATGGACGACATTCAATGTAAGTCAATTTCATTTCATCACAGAAGCCTAGTCAATCAAATACTCATGCCTTCTTATAACAGCATTCTATCAAGGTTGCCGGGCATCAATCGGAAAATTCTGTTTTATGCCCGTCAATTTCAATATATTTTCAGTGGAGCTACAACTTCCCATTTATGCCCTCCGTTTTCATATATCTATCTTAAGCATGATCATTTTATGCTAATGCTTCATCGACATCTACGGTCTACGTCGTAAATATTTCCTTAATCCATGATAGCTCAGGCATGAATATAGGAATAATACCTATCTTAAAGAGGGCTTTAATGACGATAATCTTGAGGGTACGTTAGTCGTCAGCAGTGGTGCGGTGATTGAGTCGGTGATGTCGTGCATGATTTAGCTTTAGGAATCATCTTCAACGTGCACATTCACAAAAGTGTAATTTCATAGTCCATTCCAGATGTCCCTAATGAATTGTCTGTCTAAAGATCTATGTAGAAAACCATAGACATCTCTGTATGACTATCAAGGATCACGAATATCACAGAAATTTCGACATTTGCATTAATCATTTAAGTCGGACATCGTATGTAATTTCGAGACGTGCATTATCATATGCTTAAGCTTCAAGGAATTAGATAAGTGTTGTAGGAGTGACTGAACATCAACCGTACGTCTTGATGATTCAATGACGCCCTGGTGCTTCACAGGCGATCGTCTATGAATTGAGGACCGTGATAGGTGCATGAATTCCTAACTAATTCCTCAGGGCTCCTAATGCATAAGTTCCCTCCTCACTGATCAGCGCTCTCATTTTGTCTACTGAGTTTGCCATGGTCGATATATCTTTAGGCGCTCCCACAACCTCAGTCACATCTCAAGCAGTAAGCCTGCTATGATGATGGCCTAAGAGGAGGCTGAAATTAATAAAATAAGCGAAATTATTGCCATCTTGTGCACTTGGTTTCCCAACAAAAACGTACAGAAAAAAATCTGCTATAGCTATATGACGTTTTCTATATTCAAACATGGAGTCTTAGATAGGAGTCCATGATTCAACTGAGCTGTGGACAATCATATCATGCTCAATAAACTTCACAGATTGCTGGCATCATTGTAATATCAGAAGGCACTGGCTTGCGACTTATAAGATAAACGGTGGTAATAGTTATTCCGAGATATCCATTTGTATAATTTGTTTTTGGAAGTAATAATGTAAACGATACACTTCAGTAAAAACTGAGTTAGAAGAGTCCAAGAACTTGCACGTCAAAAACAACTTATGAAATTGTCGCTCTCTGATGACACAACGAGTGCACGGAAAAATTTCTGAACAGTTTGCTGTATCTCAATCGTCAGAAGTCTTTAAAAAATACTACTAGATATTGATAATACATAAAAATTCTTTAGAATTTCTCGGTCGATTCAGCCTTACGCATTAGCATCGCATGGTAGAGCTATCGGAATCATTTATGCATCCACGCCCTCTGATGTGCATGTGTATCGATAAATTTCTATGATTAGTGAGATTATGATAATCAAAATATAAACTCAAGGGTCAATTAAATCACTGTGAAAATGATATCAGCTGTTATCTTTCACAACTTTGATTGATCTTGATTGGTCTAATTAGTTACTCTTTTGGAAACGTCTCGGACTGTTTATCTGTATGACATACCAAATTTATCTGTCCTTGAGTGCTATGATCGCTGCAACGAATGTTTTATCTCATATGCCTGCACTGTGCTCCAATTACCGAGGATTTACAAGTGATTTTTTGCAGTGTTTTCACTCATAGAGCCACGAATGAAGTTAGGTTCTCTTAAACAAATTTGCAGCATATAGCCAACAGGCAATCATTCCTACTATCCTAAATAATCTAGAGAGAACGTACTTGACTGAATTGGCCTTCAATTTCGAAGAAGTAATTCTGAGATCGTTGGTTCTGGGATTATTCATAAAATTCGGGAGGGAGCGAAAACGCCCATACCTTTTGGTGAGACAGAAGTCTATTGAAAGAATGAACCGTGAAAAAGCAAATGAGAAGCTATTATTTGTTTCTGCTACTAAGGAAGCGTGTTGGATACTAGCATAGCGAGTCGGTCAGATGAGTCATTGTTTGCATGACCCCAATTGGATGGAAAAAATTCCAAGAGCTTGCAAATGATATCAGTTGTGACCTCTTGTTCGGCTAAAATCTGTGATCACATGAAGGAGATCACTCCCTTTAATAAAGAACCATGTTACACCACTTGCGATGCTAACGGCGCTGAAATTTGCATTTGAAAACATCAAAAAAACATTTGATCATTGCTTGGGTTAATGGGTTAAGTTTAGACACAGTAGATTCACATGGAAACGAAGAATGATTCAAGGATTCAAGTGGCAAATTTTAACCGAATTTTCAACCTTTTTAGTTAGGTGTATTCAGACATTTATATGACCGATATCAGTAGAATTGTAGATATTTAACGATAGAATATAATCGTTTATTCTACTAGTAGATTATCGTTTATTCTACTGGGTACATAGATCCATAGTAAAATATTGAAAACTATGATAAATTAGTAAATTGAACAAATTTTAATAATTTGTCAACAATAGGTATCATACTATGATGAGTCATGTCACATTGTCTCTTACTTCTCAAACTTGACATTGAATACACAGTTTGAGAAAGTTCCACTAAACATGTCTTTCATGTTGTCAACATTTGCAGTGTTAAACGCTTGAGTTTTATGAATTTCTATTCCCTTTAAGATATCGGTCATATAAATTAGGATATCACACTGATTTCCGAAGCTAAACGCTGCTTGAAAATCTCTTCGCCTCCGGCTCGGAGAATAGATAGCTTATGATACTCGTAGATTCTCAGCGTTTATCTACTGAAATCTGTGTGATATCCTATACCGACTAGCACATGGTCTGACTACCGTGGTGTCAGCGTTATTCAGAAAAATACACTCACATGCTCATTCCACAAATATCAAACGTTCGGTGTCGCTAAGTGCACTAATTCAGAAGACGGAGTTTATCACCAGAATTTCTAGCAATCCCACCCAGAGCATGCGGGTAACTGTCTTCTCCACGCGCAGACAAGATTTTGTTACTATCTGTAGAATATCAATTATTATCTACTCAAGACTTCATCACACAACATGGTATGACAAGCTCACGGTATGATAGCAAGCGTTAACCTGTGGAAAGCAGTAACCTTACAATCCCATGTCGTCATCTGTCTGAAAACTGGGACATGGAGTCTGGCAAACAACTCGTTTTTCCCTCCCGGCGAACGGCGGCAATGACGGTACTTGGGACTTGAGAATATACTTAATATAAGCAAATATTTTATCAACCTTATGCTTCATTCTCAAAGCAATAAGATTGCATCAATTATCTACTTAACATTATCCCAATCACTCACTTAACGAGAAAGTAGACAGTTTACGACACATTTCATGCTGAATAACGACACATTGGAATTATCGTTCATCGCCGCTTGTGTTATTTTGAATGATTCATCGATTGAATCTACAAATATTCAAAGATAGAAGTTCCAAGCAGAGGTGGAGGTACTGATGTAAACACTATTTGGGGGTTTCTCAAACATTGCGTACGAAGCATCTAATAATTATGAGAAATTAATTGAGCTGCAATCGAACAGATAAAAGTAACCACACCAGATTGACTTTCACGGTTTTCCGATGTCAAATTTCTCAAAAATTCAGTCTTTCTGGTCAATTGATATCAATTCATGGCAATCAGTCAAGTTTCCAGAAAGAGCAGGTTAGCCTTCAGTTTACAATGGACTGTAATTATCGGCTTTTAGTCCTGAATTTCTTTGAAAAATGTGAGAATATTGCCGAAGAGAAATCATGCAAGATTCACAACAACTATGTATCATAAAGCAAAATTCAAGCTTCTTGTCATGTACGGAATCCCTCCATGCATGGCAAATATTCAACTGCGAGCTGGAATGAGGTAGGCAATAAAACTAACACTACTTTATTCTTCTATTTCTATCAACTGGCTTTGCGACAAGTCCGTAATTCTTTAAATATGAAACCAGAAAAATGTTATGGGTCTACGTATCAATATTTTCTGCAGCAAACAGCAAAAACAGCAGCTTTAATGAACACATATCTGCAACCATGACAAAGTTGATTGCACATTTATCAGCAAGCAGCCAAATGCGTGTACATGCAACACGTACTTGTGTACTTCATCGGCAATTATCAAACTCCCTTCCTATCTCCACTATGTTGAACTATGCGTTCTACATTTTCTAATGTAGAACGGAATTTCTATGAATCAAAATACATGTAATCCAATGGGCTACCGTGCTACATTTTTTTACCCTACAATGCACCCAAATTGCAAGTAAGCTTAGATGATATCTTGGGTATAGATAATAAGGCTACACCTCATGCAAATGCCAGTTAAATATCGGTTCACTTGAAATTCAAATGAAGGAAATGCGCATAGAAGTAGATAATAGTACTTTCTATGGTATTGTTAATTTCTATGGAAATGCATGACATCAATATTGGATAGGCTATCTACTAGGACTTTGGATGCCATGGAAAGCCAACCACGTTTGTGTTCTTAGCAGATTGTCTATATCGTCACTGGTCCATAGAGTTCATTGACATTTCTTGATCGTTTGATAATAGTGATATAACTACTCCATCTGTACTACCATAGAAAGATGTAGCACTCGGCTTCGCCTCGTGCTACATTTTCTGTGGTAGTACAGATGTCGTAGTTATATCACTATAATAGAACTAAATCACATCAATCATTAGAGTGTAAATGAAACATGGCTTACGTGAGCTATGAAACTGATGTCATTTTTTGGCATCGGTGAACATATTTTGTTCATAATCTAAAGCTCAATGCCTAAATCTCTCAACAAAGCTCTTCTATGTTTTCAAGGTTACGGACACTCGGGAGGTATGGTGATATTCATAAAAATATTCTAATTAAATTTCAGTTAACCCGGTCTCTTAACCGCATCCCGTTATAAACCTTCCTTTCCTAATCGGTCAGTCAATCGATTGCAATTATTCAACATCATTACTTATCAGAGAAATAATTATAATAAGCTACTTTCAAAAATCAATTACTTCTGACCGATTATTTCTTATGACCCTGATAAATAATAGTTAGGGTGGTTTGGGGGGAAGCGACAAGGCTCAATAACTTATAACCAAAAAACCGTTGGCTTTTTATTTTGCATCCGCACACGATGTACCTGCATCGGTAGCTGATCTGTAAGATACTTTGTTTCGTATCGTTAAGGTACTGCAAATTGATACTGCCAAGTGAAGCAAGCCAGAATTTATTATGGGCGATTTTTAGTGCGGTAAGATGTCAAGTTAACTACGAAATAGCGGCTGCCATCAAATACTTCATCATTTACAAGGCTCAATCGATTTAGGTAGTGTAAATCAGGTCCGGGGTAAATGCGACAGCCCATGGGGTACAAAGAAGTTTAAAAGCTAGGTTCTTGCCGCTTTAGTTTTTTATGCACTTCTGTAGGAACACTATCTGTCAACAAAATCGTTGACTACATGTTTTGAGATCATTGATATCTCAATGATAGGGTGCAATGCTGAAGATCTAAGCTAGGTTCGAGTTTACGGATTTCGATCGATTAGCAGAAAAAGACGCAGTTTCAGGTCAATCAAGGGAAGGCTCAGCCAGGAAGAACGAGAAACGTTTACGATACATAGGGCCTAAATTAGATGTTATTTTCTCTAATCGTTTCAGAAAACAAATATATCGGTACATGAGATTTAGAGTGACTACAGGCCTCCCAAAAAAACCTATAAAACCTATAAAACCTATAAAAACCTATTTTTTAAAAACTGACATATATTTTTAAAAAATAACCTATAAAACCTATATAAACCTATTTTTCGGACTTCTTATGATTTTTGACTGAGATGATCACATTTCTTATGCTATTTTACATATCAAAGCAATTTTTAATACTATCTGGTTTCAGATTGTGTGTTATTCGTCTTTTGAAGGTCGGTGATTGATTTTGTTCCTCGTGTGCCCAGTGATCAGCAGTTATTACTCTTGAATGATTTTCGATTGGTTCAGTCTGGTTGTTGAACTGTTCGTATTGTTTACTTGTTCCATTTTATAATTTGTTATTGAATTGAACATACATGTACATGTTTTTATAATTGTGGAAAACCTGAACTTAAAATAGTTAATAAAATGACTGTTTATGGACTTCAAGCAAAATTTATGGAGTTGGAAGACCCGGTTGCCTACAATTAAGATGTTTTACACCAGATGTTTAATGTATAACTCAATTTTAACTGTTGCCCTTTGTCATTCAGAAGTGAAATTATTATCTATAGTTAATAACTTCGCTCCTGATGAAGAAGGTAAGCTACACTCATTGTATTTTGACTTTGGAATCATCAAAATATTATGAAAGGAAAACATAACGCTGAATTAGAATATCATTTGAAACTAGTTTAATCTCCCAACTCTATTAGGCTGCTTTCAAGTCTGTGCGAGCCCCAAAAAATACCCTAATGATTTTGCGTGGACATGTTTAAAAGTTTTGAATTTTTTCATAAGTTGGCTTAAAGCTATATAAAATCCTTTCACTGATTTTTCATTTAACTAATAAACGGTCCACGTAATCTAGATGCTACTTTTGTAGTGACATTATGGGTGCACACTTTATGACAATTACCCAATAATTGTAATTTTTACGATGCCAATAAGTTCAGGTGTTCTATGGGAAAATACTCAATATTGTGATTATGTCGTACAAACTTATATTAAAGGATGCACAAACCGTCTCGATGAAAGCATAAAAAAGAATGATATGGATGGCATCAGATCTTTTGCGATTGGCAAAAGAAAAAATCGAAACATCCGCAAAGAAGCAACTTGAATTACAGAATAAAAAGCGGCAGCTCATGACAACTTACCACGAAATGACAATAAAGAAAAAAAGATTGTAATAACGAACTTCAACTCTGTTGATGAGAGATAGTTGACTGTAGTGATAGCAATTTGCTTGTCCTCATTTTTTGTATAGATTATTTAACTAGTGTCACATTTTCAGTTGTTGAACTTTTTAACTATTTAGTGGAAAGATTGGACATTTTTACAAGTGTTTGTTTTGAAGTTTTCTGTTCGGTAAAGCTGTAAGTAAATTTTGTACAAAACTTTACAATTCACGAAGTATTTTTCTTAATTTCCAAAGACTGCTTTCTCTATATTACCGAGAAATTTGTAATTTTTTAATAGAGTTGTTTTTTTATAATGAATGTCAATATTTTATAGCTCCCTACATGTACAAAATATTCATAAAGTTAAATAGCACTTGAACGTATTAATGCATGTATTGGATGATAGTCGTTGACTTCAATTTTCAACGTACGTACTTTCATTTACGTAATTTATCTACTTCTCATAATAAACCTACTTATTAATTGCAATCGAATTTACGTGAACGATCATATTAGTTTGGTTGGAGTTTCATATGTAATTGAACAAGATTGATGACATGATAAATTTAATTTCAATTAAACAATAATATGCCTATACATAATAAGATTATGAAAACCTATAAAAGCCTATATATTTTTTTGGGACCTATAATTTTAGCCTATATTCTCACTAAAATTCGTTGGGAGGCCTGGTGACTAGTCTACTCAAGTGCTTCTGAAGTATCATGACTATATTGGTCAGGTGAAGTAGTCTGAGAAAGCTGATTACTAAGTTCTAACAAAATAGCTTTTCGTGCGATTCAGTCAGTGCATGTGTACGGTTAGAGCTCACATGACTTGAATGTGAGTGCGTAAACTCTAGTGTGCCTCTCATTACTGCTAATACTATTTTTTTTATTGCTGATGCTACATTAAATCTGACAGAACGGCTGCAACTCGCTAGCGAGTTTATTTCACATTGAAGGTTATTGACACGTTTCTCAACCTATTCGAGGAGGTTGAGCTGTGTTAGTGAGGCCCTTGTCCAAAATGGCAACATAACTCCATCAACAGACGGATAATGGACTTGCAAGGATAGCTGAGTTCATCATTTTTTTCGCTTACAAGACCTTTGTTTAGTTATTGACTGACCAAAAGGGTCGCACTACATTCGGACATAACTGGACATTGAGAAACACCACAATGGACAACCGTCGTAGCTCTGCCCTAAATTCCTCACCAAATGCCCATCGACTCCCCTACCGAACGATCTAGTAGCCCCTTCAATTAATCATCACAACGAAAAACGCTTACAGGTATCTGTCAACTTCTATTTATCTTCAAATCATCACAGAAGCTTTGACATTTGGCAGAAACTGACACCTAAATGTATGTTTAAGGTAACACTTATTTGACGTGTCTGCAAACACCGTCTCTCCTTGTGCCTTGGATGATGATACGAAGCCTAAAAATGTCACAGGGAGCAGTATGTGGATCGAACTACTGTAATTCTATTCTGTTTGTGCAAGGCCGTGGTTTGTGCTGTGATTTGGCCAAAGAAATCAGTTGCTTGACAGTTGCTTGTTGATCATGTAGCTAGCCACGACCCCTCTATCTAAAGTCAATGGAGACATAACAATTAGTCAGTACATTGTAATAGCCTTACCCTTTCAATTTTATCATTCTTTGCATTGACAAAGTTCATGCTCATGAGAAATAATGAAACAAAGCAAGTCAATTCAGTGAATTGACATCAACACTGATTCCGTCTACACTAAGTGCCTGTGAGCTTTGATAAAACAACATTGACTGACAGATTTGGCTTATGAAAAACAGATAAATACTGTGCCAATGCGAAAATTCTACTGATACAGTGTCTGTAAACTCATAAAAGGATGTTGCAGCATTGCAAGGAAACAATGTGCCAAATTAGTCTAACGCAGATACGGAACCTAGATTCATAAATTTACGTGATTTTGTGCCACAGAAATATAGGGTGATGCAAAAAACAATTCATTTTCAAACGGATGTCATAGTGTGGAGACTCAAATTCATGTTTCATGCTTCTAGTGTAACTACAGTAACCAATAGTGACACTAATAGTGATCACCAAATGTCAATTTTTACTTTCTGTTTTCAGTAAATTTGTTAAGAGTAGGACCTAATATCTGCAACAAAGTCAACTAAGCTACACTACTAAACGTTCTGAATTGTCATAAGTCTCAAATTAGCCTTCAATTTGCCCACCGTCTAACTCGATAAAGTTGACAAAATCAAGGATGCAGTCACTGCACAATTTCAGGGATGAGTTGAGAGCAGATTCAAACATGCTTATTGAAGAAACTGCCAAAAGTAATTTGGACATACGTGTTAACTTTGCGAACGTCAAGATCTCGGATCAAAAAGTTTCTGAATTATTTCGTAAATATTGCTTCGCAATTAAGTCCAGCAGAATGAAACGGAGTAGTAACTGTGCATTCGTTTGTCAAAAAAGGTTTATCATAAACATGAGTTACCGTACCAACAAAAAAGATTCAAAATAATTCCCTTCAAAATTGCATTCTAGCATTGCTAAAAGTCGTTGCATATCAATCTTGAATTCATGTTTCAGGCGTCTAATGCAACTAGAACAGGGTTGCCAAACGTCCGGATTTTTATCGAATCCATACTAATGTTTGTCAGTTATTTCTTTACCCATTTTAATTCTTTCAACTACGTAGGACTAAACTTGGCAAATTTGGTTAAGAATGATAGGTAGGAGCGACTGCGCAGCGCATTTGCATCAAAGAAGACATGTCTACCTCATTTTTCTGTCGGAATCGGAAACGCTCCCCTTTTTCAAGAAATGCAAGGCCGGAGTATGTGCATACAATTTGTGGCATAATGGCTTATCCAGGTGGACGATTGTTATTGCCTTCTGTCTGTGAAGACATCGTCGCGTCGAAGATTTCAAAATCGACCACGGCCCTTAAAAATCACTCATAAGACATTGGCAGGCTTCCCAACGAATTTTAGTGAGAATATAGGCTAAAATTATAGGTCCCAAAAAAATATATAGGCTTTTATAGGTTTTCATAATCTTATTATGTATAGGCATATTATTGTTTAATTGAAATTAAATTTATCATGTCATCAATCTTGTTCAATTACATATGAAACTCCAACCAAACTAATATGATCGTTCACGTAAATTCGATTGCAATTAATAAGTAGGTTTATTATGAGAAGTAGATAAATTACGTAAATGAAAGTACGTACGTTGAAAATTGAAGTCAACGACTATCATCCAATACATGCATTAATACGTTCAAGTGCTATTTAACTTTATGAATATTTTGTACATGTAGGGAGCTATAAAAATATTGACATTCATTATAAAAAAAACAACTCTATTAAAAATTACAAATTTTCTCGGTTATTAGAGAAAGCAGTCTTTGGAAATTAAGAAAAATACTTCGTGAATTGTAAATTTTGTGTGTACAAAATTTACTTACAGCTTTACCGAACAGAAAACTTCAAAACAAACACTTGTAAAAATGTCCAATCTTTCCACTAAATAGTTAAAAAGTTCAACAACTGAAAATGTGACACTAGTTAAATAATCTATACAAAAATGAGGACAAGCAAATTGCTATCACTACAGTCAACTATCTCTCATCAACAGAGTTGAAGTTCGTTATTACAATCTTTTTTTCTTTATTGTCATTTCGTGGTAAGTTGTCATGAGCTGCCGCTTTTTATTCTGTAATTCAAGTTGCTTCTTTGCGGATGTTTCGATTTTTTCTTTTGCCAATCGCAAAAGATCTGATGCCATCCATATCATTCTTTTTTATGCTTTCATCGAGACGGGTTCTGTGCATCCTTTAATACGAATTTTTGTACGACATAATCACAATATTGAGTATTTTCCCATAGAACACCTGAACTTATTGGCATCGTAAAAATTACAATTATTGGGTAATTGTCATAAAGTGTGCACCCATAATGTCACTACAAAAGTAGCATCTAGATTACGTGGACCGTTTATTAGTTAAATGAAAAATCAGTGAAAGGATTTTATATAGCTTTAAGCCAACTTATGAAAAAATTCAAAACTTTTAAACATGTCCACGCAAAATCATTAGGGTATTTTGGGGCTCGCACAGACTTGAAAGCAGCCTAATAGAGTTGGGAGATTAAACTAGTTTCAAATGATATTCTAATTCAGCGTTATGTTTTCCTTTCATAATATTTTGATGATTCCAAAGTCAAAATACAATGAGTGTAGCTTACCTTCTTCATCAGGAGCGAAGTTATTAACTATAGATAATAATTTCACTTCTGAATGACAAAGGGCAACAGTTAAAATTGAGTTATACATTAAACATCTAGTGTAAAACATCTTAATTGTAGGCAACCGGGTCTCCCAACTCCATAAATTTTGCTTGAAGTCCATAAACAGTCATTTTATTAACTATTTTAAGTTCAGGTTTTCCACAATTATAAAAACATGTACATGTATGTTCAATTCAATAACAAATTATAAAATGGAACAAGTAAACAATACGAACAGTTCAACAACCAGACTGAACCAATCGAAAATCATTCAAGAGTAATAACTGCTGATCACTGGGCACACGAGGAACAAAATCAATCACCGACCTTCAAAAGACGAATAACACACAATCTGAAACCAGATAGTATTAAAAATTGCTTTGATATGTAAAATAGCATAAGAAATGTGATCATCTCAGTCAAAAATCATAAGAAGTCCGAAAAATAGGTTTATATAGGTTTTATAGGTTATTTTTTAAAAATATATGTCAGTTTTTAAAAAATAGGTTTTTATAGGTTTTATAGGTTTTTTTGGGAGGCCTGCATTGGTCACCGAACCAAACGTTTGTCTGAAAAATTTGCAGTCTGCGAAATGATCCATTTCTAACTTAAAGCCAAAGCTTTCTATTTGGAGGCTTTCCCAGTAACCATGAACAATCTAAATCAAAAGAACACTTGCGTTTGTAGCGAAAATTGACACTGCTGTGTCCAGAAAACCGCACGTTTCAGTCGGATAAAGACAATACAACAAAATTGAAGAACTTTCTTGCAGGTCTCATTCCTACAATGATAATTGATGACATGCAGCCATTAATCGAAGAATGGCAATGAAGATGATATTCAGTCACTCAAAGAAGAACGGCTAGATGCCTATTGGAGCAAGATATTCGAAAAGCACTTAGTATCCGCTGATCAAAAGATACTTAACGTGTTTTTTGTTGATAATAATCATCTGTCTGACAACACAATCATAGACCACTGATTTATTTCAATATAATATATTTGTTTGTTTGATAACGCAATCATAGATAGACTGTGTATAATATAGATTTGTCGCGCAATCATAGACGCGCTGATGAATTTTAATATAGCTTTGTTTCCAGATGAATCGAGTACTGCCTATATTTGCGAAGTATTTATGAAATATTCTCAAGGATGGTCAGATCATTGACAAATTTGTTAATTCACGTTTGTTTCATTCATAATCATTGGTCATTTATGAATTACGAGGGAAAGGGATACACATGGTATTGATGACAACCTTCTGCATAATGATTATTTTTCTGTTCACAGTAAAGTACAGAAAAGAAGTCATGTTTATATTTACCCTGATGATATAGCATTAGAGCGTCCGGATTTTTTCCGGACAAGTTTGGCATCCCTTCTAGAATAACCAGGTTAGATGCATGAAACTTGCTATTGACTTTATTATCATCTCAATATCATCACTTTCTAACCCTAATAGTAATCACCAATGTGATAGAAAATACTGTGGTAAACCAATGTAGTAACATTAGTACGAAATGTTAATTTCTACTTTCTGCAGTCAAATAAAAGGAATTTAGACGACACTCGGGCTGTCATTCGAGAACACAAGTCTGTTATGTGATAAACTCTGCTGACTGTGTCGTGTCAGAACGTACGATAATCGATCAGATCAACTTCACCAGGTCATACATATCAAAGTGCTGAACTCAATATGATGTATGAATCATAGGAATGATTAAATGACTATTTATATACACCTATCTTTCATATCTAAGATAATCATTTCATTTTCACATAACACATCATCTTGCTTAGTCAACGTGTTTCATTTTGCAAGCTTATTGAAAAATACTCTGTATGTTTTCATGAGATTTAAAAGAAATAACCTATCGGTTAAATATTGATTTTATTCAGTACAACTATGTTCTTGCGTATTCCGCTATTCGAACTCCTTACCAAAGGTCAATTCATCAACTAGAAATAAGCCTAGTAAAGAGAATTGGCTTGAATATCTGCATAAAATATGGCATAAGCAGACCTAAGACTACCGCTGCATTAAGATTGAGATAGCTCGGGTTAACGTTTTCCTAGGCTACCTAGAGGGGGGAGGGCTCAACTCTCCTTTGTGTAAATAGCATTTACAGATCATATGCAGGTTGTGTTCGAACGTGAAAATAAGTTATTAGACTGTGACAAGATCGAATTAGTGACACGAATATTAGTTAAACAAACAAGTTATTGGCAAGAACGAAGACCAGTGTAAGTGAAGCCAAAAACTATAAAATTGAAACCTACTGACTGTCCGGACCGGCCAGAAGTTCAGTTAAGCTTATTTCATTGACTGCATGATGCCCAGCCTATATTTAACGTAATATAATTCTGATAACTCTACATTCATGCTATAGGAGAGAGCTAGGAGGTATGGGCCACCCTTGATTAGGACGATGCAGCTTTTCCTCTATGAGTACCTCTATACCACTGTATGATGTCTTAAAGACAACGGAATAGGAGGTAGCACCATATTTACCCATAAAAAATCTTATATGGAAATAAATAGTAAACCAAAATCTAGAAAAACCGGACTTTTCAAATTCGGGTGGGAGGTATGGGCTATCTACGAAGTACAATATCAGATTGAATCGAATATGCATTTTCTACTGTGCAATATATAATACTGTATTTCTTTGAATATGAGACGCCCTTGAATAAGGGACGCATGTACACAAAATAGAATGCTATAGACATATTACATGCAGGCTATTGTAATGTGGTAGCTACATCCGCCTGAGCGATTATTAGGCCTACTTATCTTAGTAAAATAAGTCAGTCCACTAGTAAATACCGGGTATCATGACCAATATTGTATAATATATAAGGCTTCTTGTTGTTGGACATGCAGTACATGCATGTTGTACATACGTTCATGCAGGCCCACTTAAGGTTACTTCATCCACCATTTAAGGAGGCATTATACGGTAGCTTCCTTTGCATTTGGAGTGAGTCATGTGCCGGTCGGTAACTTATGCTGTAAATACTACTTGATTATCGGTATTTTCGTTTCGGTAAATTCAGATCTAGTCTACATGTATGGTGGTCAACATGTACTGGTACATGAATGTATTAGATGAGTCTACAAGATATGCTACTATAAAACCATAAAACTCCTTTCATTTCCAAAATATATGAATTATGATAAAGCGCATATATGTAAGAAAAATTACTGGCGAAATTTGCCCATGACATATGCCTAAGTGAGGAAGGCAAAGGTTACCTAAGAGAATAGTAGCAAAAAACTAAGACATCTTTTTCTAATGAAAACTTGAACATTTGATAAATAAGAGACGCCCTTGAATAAGAGACGCATCAATCAGGGATCTGAAAAAAATAAGAGACGCGTCTCTTATTCAAAGTATTACGGTATGTTTCTTAACAACAGATTATTGTGCCAGTTGTGATGCTTTGAAGTGTATAAAATCTTCTTTTAATATTGAAGGATGTGTTGAATTGTTGAACTTGATGGCTTCATACCTTACAGATTTTATCAATTTAATAACAATCATTGTCTATCATACCCAGAATAAATTCGAAAGGCCTTATAATTTTATGAATGAAAAATATCAGCTACGAAGAAAACAATCGATTTTGGATAGAACCATCATTTTGACTATGTGAATAGATAAAAGAAATGCGTTTTCGCAAATTGCGTTTCACAAAGAGTTTTTAACGTATGCCAAACATTTCGTTGACATCCACTTCGCCATTGAATTCGTATCCAACAGTTCTTCCCACGAAAGAAAAGCGCTTAGAAAAGCGTGGGAAATCCCACTGTCTAAAAATAGAACAATATGAAACATTGTCGATCTCTCATGATATGAACCTTTTCTAGTACAGTGTAATAACAAAATAAAGATGCAGATAGTTCATATAATAGACTTGACATGGGGATTACTTCATACATAAATGTAGTATGGAGTTGTATGGGCCGGCCCATACCATACCCGATACGATTGTCAGAACTTATGCTAAAGAATATATAAGGAGTAATGCTACTTTTTTCTCATTACTGCAGCTATGCTGTTATAAAGCGTTAAACTTGACAGAACAAGAGGAATTTTCTTAAACTTTTTTCTGTAAAAAAATAGAAAAATCAAGATTTTTCCAAAAAATTCAAAACTATGCCTGAAACCTTTTTACATGTATGTGCATCGTGTTAACGAGTACTAGATTAGCATGCAAGTGATGTAAAATTATTTCACTCATTCAGTTTCGGTTTCCATGCAGGTAGGTGCCCCATACCTTCTCACTTTCCCCTACATGTACGGTATTATGCATTCATAGTATGAATTTTGGAATAATTTTGTTTGTTTTAACTTCAGCTTCAATTAATTGATTGCTGTTGTTCTCAATTGCAATTAATTTATTGACAAAGCAATTAGATTGTTATCAATTTTCGATAATCCCTGGCATTAGTTGCTTAAGTAAACCGTCTTTCGCTTACTCACCCGACGCAGTATGCACATGTTGTCGATGAAAGTCAGCGTCCTTTGGTCGATGATCGGAACAAAACCATTTGAAGGTGGCGCCGTGACTGTCGGATTTGAGTTGATTGGACCTAAGTTAGGAATAGTACCACTACTGGGCAGGGTCATAGCTCCCACATCGTTCGCACTAACTCGACGCCGATGGCCAATACTGGACTCTGGACGATTCGGTCGAGGTGTCGTTGACGACGCTTGCACGGCGCTCACTATGGGAAGCTGCTGTTGTTGCTGAGGCGGAGCTTGGTGCGGTAGAATGGGCGAAGCTCTGGCCTCAACTGACCCATGCCGACTACGTCGAGAGCGATGCGTAGGCGTGGGAGGAGGTCCAACAGACGAAGGTGTCGGCGGAGTGGATGAAGAGTCAGAAGAACAAGAAGCCTGTGGTTGAGGCAATGGGCGTTGACTTCGCGGGGCCACTGGCGGAGGAGGCGGGGGAGGTGGTGGAGGAGGCGGGGGAGGAGGAACACTTAAGCTGCTAACACCACTGCTGCTACTGGTGCTGCTACTGGAGGACGCAAGGGTGAGGCCGAACGGCGGATTCGGGGGATCTGGAGGCGGCGGCTGGGGAGGGGAGGTCGGAGGTGGTGGAGGAGGAGGTGGAGGAGGGGGAGGAGGAGTAGCCGCCGCCTCCCGAACACTGTTCTGCGTGCTGTGCACGTGAGAGTTAGTCCTATGATGGTTGTGATGATGATGGTTTCGGTGATGATGTAGATGATGCCTGCCACTACTCCCAGAGTTCCCTTCTTCTCTCTGACGGCTACTAGGCCGCGATGACGACGATGTGGACACAACGACATGATGTGCACAGCCTCGTTGACAGCAGCAATGTTTGCAACACTCGGGGAACGGCGGTGGTGGTGGAGGCGGTGGAAGGGCCGGTGAACACCGTCGACATGCAGCGCGGCTCTCACTCCTACTCCTTCGTTGTCTTCGGCCGGCCTCCAAATGGAGAGGACTAACGTTGCCCCGCAAGGCAGGCGATTGCTCCTTCTCCTTTTCTTTTTTCGTCGGCAGCCGCGGATGATGCGGAGGCGGAGGAGGTGGAGAATTTGGCGGCTCGACAGCGTGAGAAGTGGCAGAAGAAGGGCGAAAGATCCTCACCAAACGCTGAGTCAGTTTCTCCCGGATACCCAGACCAGCCCGCCCAATGGTGGTTGGGCAGATAACTGAAGAGCAAAGTGTCTCGTGGCTCGAAACGATTTCCGGTGCTTTCATCCATACGGTTGTAGCTGCACCACTGTTCGTACCGCTCAGCAGAGCTTGGTGATGCTCATCATGGACTTTGGCAGGCGGAGTCTTCGACCTTCGACCCTGCAAATATAAATAAATGCCAGTTGAGAAATATATCGCGTTCTTAAGGCAAGCCAACTCTAGGGATATAAGATGCTACTAAATATTCCACGAAAAGCAGAGAACCGATCCTTTTTGCTGCGACATGAGTTCATTAGAATTACAGTAGTGTTCGTATTTAGTAACATGCCATCGTGCTGGTAAAATATGTTACTAAATCCAAATTGTTACTAAACCCAAATTTTCAAAAAACCATGTCATTGATGCTGTCTTAATGAAATAATGGCAAATTGACGACACCGACTCAGACTTCAACAGTTATCCTGTTCATGGCATGCTTGCCTCCATTGCACTTTTCTTCTTTGAATGCCAATGTTCTATTCGGTAACACCTTCCACATAAGTCTGCATTCGCAGTTCGCACCTGTTTGAACCATTCATGAGGTAGTCGATCGAGTTCTTCGTAGTTGTACTTCTTACTGGACTTTAGTGTATGTTTTCACCAGCCTCGAACTGCTGCAATATAGCATCCTTGTTGTTCTTGATAACAGAGGCAAGAGAATGCGCAATATTCAATCGCTTTTGAATTATCGAACCTTCATTCGAATATAGAATTACGGAATAATTGTCAGAAATTGATAGTCGAGTTCGCTTGTTCGTAGGTGGAAACATGATGCATGCATACAAAATTAGATGATGATTGTGATGATATGTTTTCTTCGATTTTGATTAGAAGCCGGTGATTGGTCTTTAATTACGCGTGAATTGAGAGGGATGGGATATCAGTCATCAATGAACCTGATGATCGCATCATGACATAATCTACACACCTGCTTCCTCAGGTAACATCTCGAGGTTTACATCTCAATGAAACCTGATCGCCGTAAAGTAGGGGACGTGTGCACAAAGACTTCTCGTTCACAGGTGGTCTACATGCTACAATACTCAAACGATCTCATCCATGGTGCAAATAAGAATGGTTACTAAACCCGAATTGCTACTAAATCCGATGTTAGTAAATCCGAACACTACTATGTAATAAACGAATACAGCCATGGTAAGTCACTATGTATCATGCACCATGTTTGTGACGGCATGGGCCTACCCCAGGTCAGAACCATTTTCAAATGTCAGGAGAGTATCTGCAGTTTATCGTCAGACAATCAACAGTTGAATGCTGCGTGCCGCCACTATCATGTTCCAATTATTCCATATCAAGAAATGACCTTTCTAAATAATAGCAGAACACATGCGGATGACTTACGAACACGATTTTTCGGATAAAATTCTTTTTTCCAGATGAATAATGAATTTCCGTGCAATTTTATGCATGTTGTTCGTTCATTCATTATCAAACAATAAATGGTTTAAATCCGTATTAAGAAATATACTTCAGATAATATTTTAATAAATCTTTTTTTTTTGACTTTCACGTCTATTATGTTTTACGATTGAATATACTCTTATTGTATAGATAAGTTAACAATTGTGAGTAACATATCTATATACATGCGAAATGGTCATTTCGATTTTGCAACGACAACAAGATCCTCAATATCCTAGAAGATAGATGTCATTAGACTTGACCAATTCGATCACTTTTAAATTTGCTTAAAGCATATTTTTATTTTTAGGTGTCATAGAAACATTTCATATAAACATCATCTTCATGAAATTTCAAACCTCACTAGAAACAGCTCAAGTATGAATCTACCTTTATATTCAACATACACGAGAGTTCGATAGTACTACATACCTGCTGCATGGACGTGGTCTGGTGATGATGATGATGTCGATGGTTGCGGCTCCTACCCATGGATAAAGAGGACGGAGTACCAGGAGGAATAATAGCACTGGGTTGCTGCTGTTGATAAGCTAGTGAAGCCATCAGGCCCACACAGGTACACTGCCCATCATTATCAGCAGCCCTTACCGCCGCACTTAAAGGATTGAACACCAAGTCCATTTCGGAAACTCCGTTCGACTGCTGATGAGTTGGTGGAGCTCCACAGGTACAAGTCAATGACAAAACACTGTTGGGACTAGTTGGTTGGATTTGCGCCCGCCGTGGTGTTGGCCGTTTGCTTCGATGTCCTGTGCTGCTGTGATGATGATGATGGTGAACCAAAGACTTCTTGCCATCAATACCAACAGCGCCAGAAGGAGACATCAACCCAGTGGTTAGATCGATCACCTCACGACCAGGCCGAGGCTGGCGGACAACACAATTGTTCTCCACAACAGGAACAGTCGCAGAGGACTTATGATTTTGATGATGTTGAGACTTCTTCTTGGTGTTCCACTGCAACATGTGCGCCTGTGATGAAACCGGTGAATAATTGGGACGCCGACTGTGGCCACCACCCCCACCCCCCTCTCCAAAATCCATCATGACATGATCCGGCTCATGCAATGGACATGAAGCGGAGCGTGGTTTCTGGTTGCTACCATGTGAATGCCTGGACTTTGGAGGCAACGGCGGCGGTGATGAGGAAGCAGGTGGCGGAGGGGGTGGCGGAGGCTTTGAGTGGCGCCTCGGAGGCGGTTTCGGTGAAGGTCCCGGACTACCGGTGTTCCCAGAGGCATGCGAGGACGAAGACGTAGAGAAGCAAAGAGTTTGGGACATGCCGACATTACCCCTCCAGTATTCGTACGAGTACAGAGCTGTCAAGGCGTCGAAGAGAAAGAGAATTACTGAAGTAGCCGGCGGTTGCTTGAGTCACCAGGGACTGGACTCCATGCTTGCCCGGTCCAAAAGGGGAGGCGAAGCCTGAAAAAAAAATTATGCAGATAAATGAATGTTATCTTTTAGGTCACATTTTACCATAAAGATTCTCGCGCCCTACATGCATGATAGAAAAGAAGAAATCGATGGCATATCATGCATTTTTCTAATCAAGTTCAGCCGGCATTATTAAAGGTTTTGAACTATGTTGCCACGCATAATAATCTTATTAATGACGAGTAATTTAACATTGAAATCTAAAGCTGCGAAGCAGATGAAGATTTATTTGATGCTGTTCGAGCATAGATGGCTAGACAGGCCTATGTGCCTGGATTAGGAGGGCAAGATAAATTCCCATAGAAATATTCGCATAATCACGTTAGTTATATTGGGCAGTTGCCATAGATTGAGGATAAGCTATTCTATCAATCCAGCGGGCAAGAAAATCGTAGAAATCCTCGTCCGGTTCGCGGACTCGGATTTCTACATTTTCTAAGTCTTCTAGCTTCTCAGAATACCTATTGTCTATGTCAGTCAATAAAATCTTGTTAATCAGAAGCTTTGTATCAACAAGATTTTATTGACTTCCATAGACAACTTAATACTTATCATCTAGAGTGTATCATTATAAGTTTAAAGATATTCAGCAATGAACGAGTAGAAGCCGCTGAACATTGCCTTTTTAACGTGACCTTCAAGTTAATATTCGCAGATGAGCTCTGTGCCCAAGATGTTCACCTTAAAAGCGTACTGAACTTTGTGGCTTTCTTCCGTGACTTGGGTCATTGATATGTTAGTAAAACCTCTATGAATGTATGGTCTGATCATGGATATCCATAGCCTGATCAACTGATATGATTGATTCGTTTTAAATGTATGTATTTCCACGGTTAAATGCGATGTCTATGGGCTATTACAATGTAGTGGCAATGACAATGTAGTTAGGTGGACCACGGCGGCGGTCCTTAATAGACTGTAAATCCGACGGCGTGCAGAGCCATTTGGAATTAATATGCACTAGGCGCCGACATCTAGATCCAAATTGCCATTGCCAGGCATGAGAACTCGTCGGGAACAAAAACCGGAAAAATTGTGGAATTCTAACTTCAGTCACCCATTCCTCCCCGAATCTTTTTTTATGCTGGTTCATTGCCTCTTCCAAGGTATCGGCTGACGCATGTCTCTTGACAGATTTTGACAAACTGGATCAGTGTCCGATAAGTGAAATCCTGAATTTCTTTTTGGTTAACTGAATTCAAAACATGTTTTTTGTTTTGGATTAAGATCATCGTGTCAATGAGCATGAAGGTTCTTCAAAAGTTAACCATAGTTGAATGAAAATCGTAATTACAGGAAAAGTTAGAGAAAATGCATCATTAAGAAAACTGATAAGGGAAAAAATGACACGAAAAATAAGTAGAGTTCGTAAGTTCAACATTGATGCTTAAAGTTGTAAAGATGAGTGTCTGAGGCTTCATCTATCAAGATCAATGAGACCAAATATTAACTGTTGCCTTTATTCCGATTGATTTATTGACTTCTGAAAGTGCTGTGAATTCCATTA
This sequence comes from Prostheceraeus crozeri, assembly GCA_907163375.1. Lineage (NCBI taxonomy): Eukaryota > Metazoa > Platyhelminthes > Polycladida > Euryleptidae > Prostheceraeus > Prostheceraeus crozeri. Next base: position 87,484 of record CAJQUW010003312.1, on the reverse strand, counting down.
AATGATTCTGCCACCCTATGAACGGTTAAGTCGAAATATCGGGAATAAAGAACTACACGGTCGTAGAAAATTGTTTTTTGCTGCTTTAAAAGAACTTAAACTACCTGGAGAGTTTTTGCTACGCTTTCTTGATGAAAACTACAAGGGCTATATTTGCACTAAGATTTTACGTGACATTCTTTCATTAACAAGCGACTCAATCGGATGCATTAGGTATGAATTGTGAACCTACTCATCTAACGCAGATCAATTGATCTTTTGCTCTTTATCAATATAGAGTATGGTGAATTTACCTTTGAAACTACCCTCGGCTACCTACAAAAGGCGATTAATTGTTTACAGGCTAAAAATTTGACAGGAACATTACTTCACGACGTAGCAAGAAACGTTCATGTCATGTAAATTAAAAATAATAAAAAAACCAGATGTACCACAATGGGCATCAAACTTGTCCAGTACTGTAAAGCACTAACAGCTATTTATTCACTTTTTTGGGGTCTCAGTCCGCATACTATCCTTATTGCCTCTCGGTAGTTGTCGGTAGTTATCTAGTTCTTCCGTGTCCACGTCGTCGGAGGTCGAAGCCTCCATGGAAATAATACCATACCTTCTTCCACTTAGCAAAATATTTACCCGATGTAGGAGCTGTTTGAAGAATGACGCTAGGCGCACGAAGAACGTTTCCTGATGACTAATTTTACTTTATTTGTAATGTTCAATGAAATTGACACGCTTCACATTGAAATTCGCGTTCAATAGCAGCTCCCTGGACTAAAGAAGAGCTGCCTGCAGGTTATTCACAGGGCATTTATAGTAATCGTTGATATCAGTAGTGAAGATGAAATTGACCAATTTTTAGGCCTTCATGCACTAGCCTCCAGAAATAATTAATTTAGAAACCGTCCACCGACCGGCCGCCTCGGAAAAATAGATAATTGGCCGGGTTTTTTTCCCGACAGAACAGTAACTTCGAAAATACTCAAGAACTAACAAAATACATTAAAAAAAGTTTGATTGTCCCCTCCACATGGACAGCTAGAAATATGGACTGATCGCAGATATCCAGGCAATACCATAGAACTATGACTTGTAGGAAGCTATGTAAAATTATCATTGCCAGATCATAGACCTCCAGTGGTATTTGAAATCTGATAAATTGCCTTAGCGATCAGTCCAGGTGATTGCATTCTAACTGTCCATGCCCCTCCATTACTCTCCATGGTGATGTCAGCTATAATAGCTCATGTAGAATTTTGCAACAACATTTCCCTACTTAAACATATTTTTGAAAATCCTTAAAAACGATCAGAAATGAATCAGGCAAAGGTTGGTGATTCACAGACACCTGTAATAGCAATAATTGTTGCATAAATTATAATACTGCTGGTCTGGAACTGTCATTTAGTAATTGACACTTAATATGACTAAGTGAAATATTTGTGTGAACAGGCGCGACTGAGTTGTGTCGCACACCTTGATAACCAACTCTATTGAGTTCTATCAGCTCTTGAAAACAATAATGCACATGCGCAGATAGCGACATCTCTACAAGTCATTCATCGGTTAACTGTTACTTCTCAGAGTCGGATCATTATGCAATACATTTATTCACACTTAGAGCAACATGCAGTCATTAGCATTGATGACTTTGTAATGACATTTCTATCAGACAACAGGCTGATAGTTCTCAGAAACTGCAAAGTTCTTATTACAGCACATTTGTCCTCGTTGTATGTTATGACAATTCCATGTGATTTTCTCACTCTTTTGCACCATCTGTAAGAATTCACGATCATCGCTTTTATCAACTTATTGTTGCAGAGACATAACTATCTCTAAAAAGTCTGGAAAGAAAGTAGGATTGCTTCGTCAACTGATACACAATTCCATTACTGAGATGAGTCAATCCCTAGAATAGCTTGCTTCGTTTGATCGTGATTTAGCCCATATGTTGATCATCTAACACAGGGTTGTCCAAAGTGTGGTCCACGGCCTCTTCTAGAAAAATTCGAAAAACGTTTAAATTTAAACACCTGAAGAGCTGTTGATAATTCACTGTTTTTTCGAAATTATATACTTCAGACTTAAATTGCAGACTTGATTGAAGACTTTAGGCAAGCGATTCCAAGAATTTCCAGCACCTTGAGAAAAGCTTCTATGCATTCATTCAATGCTTCATTGACTGGAACCATACCAGAAGCGGATGAAGCTTGATATCTTAATTTGTGTGCCTTTCACGCAGATCAGTTTTTCGTAACCAAAGCTGCTAAATTTTGGCCTCTTCGACCTGAAAATCAGTGTCCTAATTTGCGCCGCTTTTGGATTACGTTTTCTCTCGATGTTAGGAGGCACTTAACTTTGTGAGTCAGCATTTTCCGCAAGGGGTCGTGCACAAATTACGCGATACAAAATTTTAACCCCCCCTTGTGATACGGCGTGATATATCCTGTGAACCCTCACGTAATATTCTGGTCTACCCCCTCCCCCTAAAAAATTCAATGATCTATTCTGTACATTTATTTGAATTTTGTTAAATATAAACCGTACTTTCTACTTGTTTTTACTAAACATTCGACCGATTTCTGCTTCGAGATACTTCAAAGGTATCAGTAACATTTATTTTCGTCAAAATAACAACTTCTAATTGATAATGCATTTTATTTGAAATAACAATATAAGCTTAAAGTATGTCACGTAATATTGTCTGTGTATTCCCCCCTCCCCAATGTGATATATCGGTTGAACCCAATCCTCCCCCTTACGTGCACGACCCCCAATGAACTTCATGAAATCCAGAGAGAAATCATATGAATCAATCATTTCTTGAGGACTGCTTTATCCCAAATATTTTTAAGCCTTCGTCAAATGCTTTCATGATAAATTTCAAGATACTTTATCCTTTCTTTGTTTTACGATGTGTCTTGTAAGGGAAGATACGCGTAGAGAAAAAGTTAAACATTGTGAACTGCAGTCCGCGACCTTATTTCCATACCGAATGCGGCTTGCGGCCGTATAAAGTTTGGACAACCATGATATAACGCATCTTATTAATAGGTCGTGCGAGAGGTCAACGAGTTCCATGAAATATGATTACTAATCAATCTTGCTTATAAGCAAGTAATTAACTTCTATTTTATGCTCAGTGCGATTGTGAAACTTTAACAGCTTCGAAGGCATGACCAGGCATTAAAACTTTTAAACAACATCGCAAATGATTATATACTAAGCTGCCAACTCCCGCCACTATCTGAATCGGAAAGATACATCGTACAGTCCAGACGAACAGATAGACGAAGCCGGTCCTTCATTTCATACGTGGGTACAACTCATCACCCAAAAGATGATCATGCATTTCTTGTAACGAACGACTTTCATACTGAAAAAATAAAGCGATTATTATCATTATAACAACCAAAAATTTTATACCCACGACTTACGATTCCTAGAATCGGACTTAAAACTTGTAACGGCGATAATATTTGTCTGTCGCTTACAGAATAAGGACTTGATGTAATCTTATAAATTGCATAATGAAGCACATTTTGCTCAGTAAAAAGGTCGAAAGTCAGATTCTTTAAACATGCAACAGGATTCCTATGCCATTTCGATGAAAAATGGTCAATTCAAAATCGTGGGAAAACCGGCGTAGGAATTGCATCAATATCTACCGGGTATGAATTCAAATAAGAGTACTTTAACCCTTTCTGGCCTGGGGAGGGGCCGATTCGGCCCCGCCCTAGATACTTTTTAATCCCACAGCTGAACTTCTTTGTGTGAGAAGTCTACCATCCGTGACTTTTCCCAACTTTTAATTGCGCATCTTTTGGGAGTAAAAGATTTAATTTTGGTCAAATATTTTGGCCGTACGAGCTAAATGAAAACTAGTTACGACGCCTAAAAATTGTTGGAATTTACTTTCTGCTCTCATTTCAAACTTTTTCTCGAATAAATTAATGTAGTGTTGCATAATAGACACAAATTAATGATTTTGATAACATCAATGCTCTTTATAGTATGATATTGGGATAGTATTTGAATGCGTTTTAGTCTTATATCCTCCATATACTACTCATGAATAAATAGTAGAATAATGAACATTTTCTCATTTTTTTACACGATTAATGAAACTTTTGGAAAAACGCATCAGTGTAATAATTGCGTATTTGTCTTCATTTAGGTTCCTTTGTGATAATATATTCTAGCTAATGATAGATAGCCAATTTGGAATGAAATTCTCGCAAATGAAAAAAAGACTTTTTACTGCACTCATGTCCTTCACCACTTGGCACCACGTTGTTCTTGGCCTCCCTCTTCCTCTTGTTCCGGGAACTTCCATCTCCATACACTTCTTCAACCAATCAGCATCATCCTTTCGCAGCACATTTCCCATCCATCTCAAGCGACCTCTACGTACCACCTCTGTCACCGAAACCAATCCCATTTGCCTCAGTTGGTAGTCTGTCTCTCAAGCTTATGCCACACATCCAGCGTATCATTTTTCGTTCAGCCCTCTCCAACCTCATTTGTTCCACTGTTGTTCTCCAGGTCTCGCTTACATATACCATCACGCTTGGAACACAGGCAGCTTAGACCTTTCCCTTCACTCTCAATGACATGTCCTTCTTTTCCAGCAAACCCAGGACCTTCCTGAATTTACCCCACGCACAACGTACTCTCACTACCGATGCCGTGTTCGCACCTCCGTTTCCATTTCACACATCACCGAGATAGCGAAGCGATCCCACTCTGTCAATGCCGACTGCATCCGATAGCTTCAGTCCCATGTCTTGGCCTGCGCTTCCTCCATTCCGCGCTTCGCATATGCTATATCGGAATGCTGTAGTATGCTGATAGCTTCGAACAGGAGCACACAACCCAGAACATCGTCCGTGAGTCCAGCCTTCACACTCTGTGCATTGGATCAAGTTCACGCCTACTCCTCTTCCACAAACCGCATATGGCCATTTTCCTGATCTCTCTTCTGTGCCACAGTTTTTACCTGATACCATCATCTTGGTCTTTCCGATATTCAACTTTAATCTTTTTGACTCCAGCAGTTCTTTCCATCTACATGCTTCCTCTTTCAATCCGTCAATGCTTTTGGAATGTACTGTTAACAGGGGTAGGAATGGGACAACGGTGGCCCCGGCGGATACTTCTAATTTCAAAGGGCCCCCAAACTCAAAAAAATAAAGAACACAGACAGATTTACTGTGGTCCCGCGGATCTGCGGAAAAATATCATACTTGTGTTCAGGATAATGCTCGAATTAACTGAGATCCAATATTCAACCCATATTCGTGCGTATCTGAATATATTTATGTTGTAGGAAGAGTAGAGTAGTCTGCTTCATCTTCCTCTTTATAGGTTATTTCATTTCTTTGGCATTTCTTCGATATTTACAGCTGCTTCTTCGTTAGTTTCAGCAAGCCTGAAATGAAGTCCCTCAATCCGGCTGACGGTAAATGTAGGATTACTTTGCGAATCAAACTCTGTTTCTGATGTAAATCATCGAGAGAAATCCAGTTTCGCTGAAGCTGCATCTGATGTCAATTTGATGACCTGAGATTCTTTCGAGAGGTTCGTGACGCTGAAAAATCCTACTGCGGAACGGTGTTCGAATGCTTTTATTTACAGTTAGTTGTGAGGTTCGTAATGAACGCCACGGATTGGCCATATACGTCAACTAATGTGCATAAAATGCAGGTACACCCTACAAAATGTCTAATCGGTGAATGATTGAAGCACCAGACCTTACCCTCGCCTTCAAGGAATACTTAATTATCAATTGCGCGGAGATATTAGCAACGTCGAGGCAGTTGCGATCAGTTCCTTTAAGATCACTTATCCTGTTAAAAGCCTCATTTCCATCGGGCCCTTCGTAACACGTCAAAGCACGTTTCACAATAGGCCCTACTGTCAATTTCTGATGTGAGGTGAGACCTACTTCAAACAATGATTGTTGAGTGATTGTATCTAAGTGACTGCTACTTCAATAACACTCTACACCTTTTTAATCTCAAGTTCAGAAGTTTTAAAATGAAATTCAGAAATGTTGAAATCAATTTCAGAACATTTAAAATCTATTTCAGAAGAATTTTTGACATTTAAAAACTATCAAAAAACACTATATTCTCAGTAACTAAACACATGGGATTGCTTCAACCGCTTTGGCTAGCGCCCACATTTCAATAAAAAAGTTGTCATTTTACTAATGCCCGACTTCCATGTCTTCCATGGTTTGTGCAGCAGTAAAGAAAGTATGACTGTGTTGACAGCAGCGGGCACAGTCCTGACCAGTTATGCTGTGGATTGCGTCCTAGTTTCTACATATTGCAGTCGCTGTTCTCTAAGATTGTCCTTAGGTGTAGTCTCGATGGGAAAGAAGATTAATCTTCCATTGAGCGTAATGCAAATTCAAGCCTGAATTCTGACGAACCAGGAGATTGACATCACATTGAATGCATATTCAGCAGTTGAACTGCTGCTTTGGAGTTCCTATTTCTCGCATGTTAATGTAGACGACATCTATACGACCTCTAGTTGTGTGGAGTTGCTTGTCGAGAAACTGTTTTATTTAGAAATCCGTAAGTCAGCATACAAGCTTCTGTTTCTTTCATAGTTATCAGCTTGTATCACAGAGTAGGGATGTATAGGTAGAGTGTCGACTCAAAAAAGTATCTGTATACAGTGAATATTTTTATATGAAAAGATTCAGTTTTTTGCGGAGATTGCGTTCCTGCGGTCCAAAAAATTATTTGAGCACTTTTGAAATAAGTCAAAATTTGCCAATTTAAATACTACCGAGATGACTCTCCTATATAAGTAGTATAAAACAAGTTGGATATCAAAAGGAATGAATATTTGCAAACAAGCATCCCAACAAAGCGGAAATTAAGATGATTATCAAGGGAATTTCATGATCCGTATTATAATGGAAGTCTTCATGAAAAAGTCATGATACTATTCGTGCTCTCTTGGCTGAGATTTCAAGTTTTTAATTCAATTTTCACAGGCATGATTTTATGATTCACTAAATTCATGTTTCACTTCTTGAATCAGAATAGTGATGTGGACCCATTTACATCTTTCAAAACTGATTGAAATCATTATCTTTGATTCTGTTATTTTGCTGTAACAGTGGCAAATTGCTTTTCACATGATCACGCTTAAGAAGATTCTCTTGAGGTTCAGCATGAAAGCAATAGCAGGGTCAGTTGCTAATTTAACAAACATTACCTCTCCAAGGCTGTCATGACACGGACAATCTGTAAAATAATATCATTTCCATCTGCTTTATACTATCATGATCAGTAGATTCCGTTGTAATTTTTTCAAAGCTGCATAAATATGCATATCTCACATTTGAAAACAATTCCGACTGTACACTGTAACTCCCTTGAGTTCATTTAATAAAATCGAAAGTGTACACACATTTGGGAATTAATACTCGTAAATGCGGAGTTACCACTCTACCTAATATATTTACTCTATGGCTTGTATCACTTCGAACAACTCGCATCGTCATTTCGTCATGTCTCATAGATGAAAGTACAATAAAGGAAACGAAGCTGATAGACGAAGAATCAATCAAATCGGTTACTTGTGTGAAACAATTGAAAATCGCCCCCAAATTACCTTGAAGGAGTTGAAAGATGAAGTTCTGCGACGTTTCGACGTGCAAGTAACTGTGCCGACAATACATAACTATTTACAAGGACATCTTGTAACCTTGAAAAACGTTGTCTTTGAACCCGAAAGGATGAATATACCACACGTGAAGAGCAAGCAACGCGATTACGTATTAGCCGCAACTGAACTGATGCAACAGGGCAAAAACTTTATTTGGATTGATGAAACGATTTTTAACCTGTTCTGTCGCAGAACTCAAGGTCGTGCCCGACAAGGTGATAGAGCAATTGGTCTTGCACCAACATCGAAGGGCAGAAATATTCATGTCATCGGTGGCCAGTACTCCTTAATACTCGATAGGACCTATGACCAATCAGATGTGGAGCTTTCGAGTCGGAGAACTCTGTTGCATTGGTCAATGTAATGTTCGAATAGTGCCTGATAACATTCTTTGAGGGATGTTGTGGTCGTCTGTGACAACGCCTGGTGTCACTTCGTTGGTGCAGAGTGTCTTGAGACGAATCCTGGACTCGCTATTTTGAGATTGGGGACCATTACTCACCGATGCTCAATCCACTGAGCAATTTGTTCGAATCGAAATGATGTCACGTAAAGGGAATATGTCGTGTTGCGCAATGTTTAAGTCGCGGACCAATCTTGGGGAGAGCAGCAATTGCTTACTGTAGAAGCTTTGAGAATAGGAAACGCAATCACGCATACTGGGTCAGGACTGTGCCCGCTGCTGTCAACACAGTCATACTTTCTTTACTGCTGCACAAACCATGGAAGACATGGAAGTTGGGCATTAGTAAAATGACAACTTTTTTATTGAAATGTGGGCGCTAGCCAAAGCGGTTGAAGCAATCCCATGTGTTTAGTTACTGAGAATATAGTGTTTTTTGATAGTTTTTAAATGTTAAAAATTCTTCTGAAATAGATTTTAAATGTTCTGAATTTCATTTTAATACTTCTGAAATTGATTTCAACATTTCTGAATTTCATTTTAAAACTTCTGAATTTGAGATTAAAAAGGTGTAGTACCTTATAAGGTTTCATTTACATAAATGTCTTTCATCTGTTGCCGATAATTTATAGGTGTCGATAATCGGCAAAATTGTACATATCGGCAGATCCTTCAGATCATGTGACCTATCATCATCATCATAATATTCAACCAACCGAACGTTCATGATAAAGCGTATGACTACAATAATCATGATCACAATGTCGGACACCTTAAATCAATCATCATCAAGCCTATGGACCATCATCACAATCAAATTCTTCTACATTTCAATCAATCATAATCATAATCAAACTTTTGAAAACTTTAATCATAATCTCAATCATAATCCACATTTTGAATATTGGCTAATCGTTCCAGATGAAGTCACAACTGAAGAAGTGTACCTACAGTAATTTGAACTCTTGCCAAAGCCTACTATGGAGACAGAGTAACTGCAATGCAGTGTAAGAAAAGCTGACTTCACATCTCTTGTGATTCAGTAGCATTGAAAATTCAATAATGGCTCTGTGATAACCGATCATTCGACTAGTTAGATCAAAGGGGTGGGGGCAAGGGGTACCATTAGAAAGCATTTTTGAATGATTCACGAGACCCAGTGAGACCCATATTCTTCCAAATGGACAGATTTTGCGGTAGAGGGTCACTGGCATATCATCGCATTCTTCCCTACTAAATTCATCATGATTTAGCGAAGCTCTTTACACGCAACGCAATTGGTTGATGGGATGGCAGTTTACTCTGAAAGCTAAAATATACTATGAAGACATTCATTATAGTCATACATACCGGTGATTCGAATTTAGTGTGAACATATGAGCAATAAACATAATTAAGTAAGAACAAATCAAGACATGGCTAGTTAACAAGCATGAAACCTTTTATCGTGTGATAATACTCAGGTGCGTTAGTCACTGATTGGACACAGTCAATTAAATTAGGGCTTGTTTACTATTGCGGATTCGTATTTGCCCAGAATCGGAACAATGCGGAGTCGAAGAACAGAAAAGAATTTGACGAATCAAGTTTTCAATGCACCCATTCTCAGCTGTCCGGCTAATGTGATAAGTAATAATGAGACTATAATAGAAAACCTGATGACCAAAATAGAAAGCATGCCAACCTTTCTGACACAAAATACCCGCATTCACCCTTGATCCGAAGTCTCAGATTGCAAATATAGCCTACTTATCATCATTCAATTGACTTAATAACCAAATAAAGCAGAAGCGGCAAGTTAATGATACCCATGACGACCATGAATTCTAAGCATTTATATGAGAAGATAGAGAGAGACCCCACCTTCAAGATCTAGAAATCGTACTTCGGTTGCACTTAAGTGTAGGGGAGGGTGGGGCAGGTTCGTGCGTGGGGCACATTCGTTCATTGGGGTTTGTGTGAAAACTACTCATCGCATTAACTTTGCATTGCGATATGTTATTCCTTATCTTCATCCGCTATTATGACTGTAGTATCAGCTGATACCGTGCAATCAACGCTTAGCAAGGTCAAAAAAATCATTTTTTTACATTTTTACGAAATTTTTCATTTTTTTGTTTTTTCGTGCTCCTGAAGCATTGCTTTGTTCAATCCACATCATTTTTGCGTTACGAGTTGAGCTTGATGTGCCATATTGGTTAGTGGTGTACATTATTTTTGATCATCTCTTGAATTGCATAATATCGCAATTTTCGTTGCATGCAACAAAGGGCATGGGCAACAAATTGTACACACACAGGGTGGGGCACGTTGTGCAGGCATCAATTTCTAGAAAGATGTCAAGTGCCCGTGCGAAAAAAAGAAAAAAGCAGGGCAGAAGAAAGGGTACTCGAGGATTCTTACTTCGACGCGGAGAAGTTGAAGATGAATCGAATCTGAGAAAAGAAAAATGCCGCAAAGTACAGAGAGTGTGTACCAGTGCCATGGAGCTGAACTACCTTCTTTCGAATCGGATCGACGACCAACTGATGACAGCGACGAAAGTGACCAAAGCTGGAACCCTTTCACCAAGTGCAGGACGTGGGTACTTGGTTTCGATCGCGGTGGAATTATAAAGAAAGTGTATTGATTCGCTATGTTGGTCGCCGCAACCGCCGTACGTGATTGAGGACGGAGACACTCAAATGGAACGGTTACAGAAGCGTCGGACGATGGTCAGAATCACTATTCAAAATATCTGAGAATGATTTATTTCGCGTTCCATGGACGACTAAATTTGTCAGTTGTGAAATCCTGTTGAAGAGATTTTTGAGTATACGGACGCAAAGCTCACGTGCGGCATCAGTGGAAGCATTTGTAAAAAGAGTGCTTAAGTTTGCTTATAATTTGTTAGTTTTGTAGCTTAGCTGACATTTGTTATTTTTGTTCTGTGTTTGCAGGAGGTGTAGCTAATCTTGTTATCTGTATTGAGTTTGCAGATGAATATATCCAACATTCTTGAAATCATTCAGTCAGTGTTTGGTAAGATACAGTTCCTTTATGCGGACATATGCTAGAAAAAAAATTGGGATTATGTAGTAATTTGCACGAATGTGCCCCACTATCTGCACGAACCTACGCCCACCATGGGCAGGTTTGTGCAGGTTGAGACATTTATTAAGGTGGGGGGGGGGGCCAATATCACGGGATGAGTGTAAGCTCTAGGACTAAAGTTATTAAATGGAAAACAACTACAAGACCTACCGTCTTTGAAGCAACAATCAAATTGCCCGTCAACTGAATAGGTGTTGAGAAATTCAAATTTTAATTTTTTTTCCACGAACCTGCCCCACTCTCCCCTACCTTCTAAATTTTCGGTGCTAAGGTTATCATGCACGGTGCACCGATGCAAGCACGTGCGGCTAGAGCACAGACCTATTTATAGACAATTCAATTAAACTTGGTAAACGGAAGGTCTACGGTGCAAGTTCCTTTTCTTTTTAGACTTCATAGTGCCACTACGGTTCCATTGATAAGGAAAATATGATATGAAAAATTGCGAAATCTGCATGTTTAAGTCTAGTAACCTCATGACCAAAAGCCCAACCCAAAACCCCCGAGTGGTTTAGACTCAAAAATGGGCTTTTGACCAAACCTGGATGTCAATGTATTTTCATAAATAGTGCTTATGGACTACTAATGCGGATAACTTCAGGTCTGCTTCAAGACATCGTTTTCAATGGTCATGTCAACATTTTCCTTATCAAATTATTTCTAGTGAAAAGACATGAGTCTGGCAAAATACACTGAAAACATCACCCTTCTTCAATGAATCAAAGGTAATAATCTCCGCAATCACTAAAGGCGTCGAGATCTTCGACAAATCGAGCGTGACCTGCCTCGTCACGGGTTGGAGCAGAACGGGCATCGGATTCCTGCAAGCACTGCACTCAGCGTATCAAGGCGTATCTTCCATGACCGTTCGAGCCGACGCGTCGGTCTTCTGGGCCGGAATCATTCCTGCCATTCAAAATCTACGGGCTTCATGCCTTCAATGCAACCGCATGGCACCATCCTACACCAATCCACCTCCCACGCCACTGGCTTTACCCGTTAATCCCTTCCAACGCATCTGCGCCGACTATTTTCATCACGGCGGCTTCAGCTACCTTATTGTTGTCGACCGTTATAACAGTTGGCCAGTCGTAGAACGCGCAGCAGAAGGAGCTAAGGACTAATCACATGCCTCCGTTGTCTTCGTGACAATCGGCATCAGCGAAGACCTTTCGTCGGACCGAAATTCTCAGCAGCCGCCTCCCAGAATTTCCTTCGCAGTTGGGTGCGTTCGCCACCGTGTTTAATCTGTTGCATATCCTGACAGCAATTGCAGAGCAGAAGTTGGAGTCAAAACGGTCAAACGTTTGAACACGAGTAATACCAGCCCTAACGGGGAACTCGACACTGACGCTTTTCAACGAGCCATGCTCCAATACAGGAACACGCCTGATCACGATTCCAAGTTATCACCACCCAGTGTATCTTTTGTCGTCTTATGAGATTTCATTACCACACACCCCGGGCGATATGAACCGCACTCCACTTGGAAGGATGCCATGCTCCACTGTGAAGCCCTCCGCCACCGTCACATGGAGATCGATGAGCACCTTTCCGAGCACACTCGACGCCTTCCACTCTTCTCTGTCGGATACCAGGTTCGCATCCAAAACCAAACCGGACCACAAACCCAGCAAATGGCATAAAACTGGCATCATTATTGAAGTGCATCAATTTGACCAATACGTAGTGCGCGTGGATGGATCAGGTGGCGTAACTCTCCGCAACCGCAAATTTCCTCGTGACTTGCCCTTCAATCGTCACCAGAACCATCGCACCTTCCAAGGACAAGTACAATTACAGCGACAGTCGCAGAACTACCACTCCGAAGTTTACTGCATCCGTCGCGAGCGCTCTTGATCGCACAACCCGTGGATCCGTCGTGCTGCCAGATCAGCAACTAACGCCCATTGATCGTGACGTCCCCTAAACACCAAGTTTGACCAACCCCCAACGATACGAGAACCTGCGCAATCGTCCTGATCACAATTGCACTACCTCGTGCTTTACGGCACCTCTTTCCTCACAATCAATCTAGAGAGAAGGACGATGACCATTATTGATGCCGATAACTGAATCCCGCGTGCTGCGTCCCCGCAAGAAATAACCTTTTCAAGCGCGTCCTATCATGATATTATCAGTCCTATCTCTCCCGACAACGACTTGGGTGCATAGTGCAGCACGACATAGTATACTCGCGTGCGTCCTTCATAGCAGTTATACTTGTACTTCAGCATGGTATGACACTGTATGTTTGAGTGACTATCATGTATCGCATTGACTCTTTTGATTGATGTAATATAGTTTCCGTCTCTTACAGAGACATTGAGCATTGTGTGCTGTCACTAAAGAATTAGAAACTTGCAGCCGAACAAAGACTTTTAAAGTTATCTACAATGTTTATCGCATCAACGACGTGAATTGAGCCTCAGCTTGAGGAGCCTCGTCCGGTAAGGATCGTCATGAACCGCAGGTGACACCCGACCGTCATCCAGCTTTTGTGAACGCGAATGGCAGAAAACCAAAACCAAAGCTGTTAATATTGGGACCTGCAATGCACAGACAATGAATCAGAACAGAAAGCTAGAAAACATCTTAAAAGAAATGGGGCGCGTGAAGATCAATATTCTAGGGCTATCAGAAGTCAGGTGGACAGGTGTCGGTCAAATGACAGCTGAACAAAACTTGTTGACATATTCAGGAAGGCATAAGCACGAGAGAGGAGTAATGGTTATTCTTGAAAAGGAAAGCGCCGGAGCAGTATAAGGATTCTGAGCGTTATCTAATACAGTCGTATTAGTGAAGCTGAAAGCCAAGCCGTTTGACATCAACATCATTCAAATGCATGCAGTCACGAGTAATAGCAGAGATGAGGAAGCGGAGGAATTCTATGAAATGGTAGAGAAAGCATTGAGGCAATGCAAATCACAGGAAAACACGCCAAAGTGGGTGAAGGGAGACAAGAAACCGCAGTTGGGCAATTCGGTCGACGGTCATGAAAGGAGAGGAGAGTTACTTACCGAATGGGCGAAGCGAAACACTATTGGCAACACATGGTTCCAAGCACCCGAAAGTGATCACATCCCAATTGTAGCAAGAATACAATTGAAACTCAGAAAATTGATCAAAGGGTGTACTAAGAAGAAATTAGACATGGAGCAGCTGAAGACAAATCCAACAGCAAGAAGTGAATACGCAATAAAAGTTTGCAAAAAAGTTTCAGAAATTGGCAGACACAGACAATCTCGAGGAAACATGGAACGACTTTGCGGTGAGCCTAAAAGAAGCTGAAGAGAAGACCATTCCGCTTGTGAAAAGGGAAGGCAGAAGTGGATGACTGATGAGACTCTAGCGAAGATAGAGGGAAGACGAAGGAGTTAAGGAAACAACGCTTGCTATTCAGAGTTACACGAAGAAGTTCGGAAATGTGCAATCAAGCAAAAGAAGAATGGCTGAACAGAGAATACGAAGACTTGGAGGGTTTACACAGCAGTGACCTGAAGAAGATGCATCAGAAAGTGAAGGAACTGAGCAGAAAGAACACACCTCAATCCTCGGAATGTATTCAGACGAAGGATGTGGACATTATCACGGAAACAGACAATCAGTAAGAGATGGTCAGAGTACCTCCAGGATTTGTATAACAGCACCAGAGATGAAGAATTCAACATACATTATAAAGGCGAAGGCACAGAGATTATGGTGAAAGAGGTAAGGTATGCACTGAAAAAGTTGAAAAACGGAAAGGCAAGTGGGACAGACGGTGTAGTGATGGAAATGATCGACGCTTTAGACGAGTTTGGAGTGCAAAAAAAACTTATAAGAATCTTGAACAAGATGTACAGCACAGGACATCTGACGACTTAAGCAGATCAATCTTCATTGCACTGCCAAAGTGGGAACAGTTGAATGTGGACAGCATCGAACAATCAGTCTCATGAGTCAAATTACTAAACTGCTATTGAGAATCATCATGTTGGGAAACAAAAGCAGAATTCAGTCAGAGATCGGAGAAGAACAATGTGGCTTTGAGATGTTGAGAAACAAAAGCAGAATTCAGTAAGAGATCGGAGAAGAACAATGTGGCTTTGTAATGAGCAAAGGTACAAGAAATGCCATCTACATCATAAGAACAATAGCCGAAAGAGCCATCGAAGTTCAAGGAGACCTGTCCCTTTCTATCATCGATTGCGCTGAGGCCTTTGACACAATCAGACACGAGTCAAAATCTTGAAAGCCCTGAACATCGACGGCAAAGATCTTCGAATAATCAAAAACCTCTATTGGAAAAAGACATCAACTATTAGAATTGATAATGAGCTTGGAAGACAAGTGAGGATAAAAAGAGGAGTGCGGCAAGGATGCGTCCTGTCACCTGATGTTTTCCCTGTACAGCGAGTACATCATGAGGAAGATTGAAGGGATGCCAGGAATCACTATTGGTGGCCACACTCACTGTGAACAACATGCGCTGTGCGAATGATAGTGCTCATTGTAACTGCAGTCTAGTTGACATCGTAAACAAAGAAAGTGAGGAGATCGGTCTGAGTCTCAAAATCAAGAAGACAGTTACAATGATCATATCAAAGAAACACCAAATTGCGGTATCAAAATCAATCATACTAACTTACAGCAAGTAAGCAGCTTCAAATACCTTTCCACCACATTAACAAGTGATGGAAGATCCTTAACGAAAATCAAAATAAGAATCACTCAAGCCAAAACGACTTTCATGGACATTTCAAAGATCTTAAGCAACCCAAAACTATCCTTCAAGACCAGAAAACGAGTTCTGGATTGCTATGTGATCTTAATCCTAAGATACGGTAACGAGGCATGGAACTTGAACAGAAGAGCTATTTCCATTTTAAATGCTGCTGAGGATTTCTGAGAAAAATGCAGATATCACACACAGAAAGAATAACAAACGAATAAGTCTTGAGACGAGTCGGTGAGAAGAGAACCTTCTCACACAGTATCAGAAGAACCAAAGCAATTTTCTTCGGTCATGTCATGTCATGAGACGAGAAGGTCCGGAGAACCTGGCGACTATCGGAAAAATTGCTGACATGAGAAGTCGAGGCAGACAAACAGAAAAGCTGACGGACAGTTAGAGTGGATGGCAGCGAAGGACACCAGCGAAGCTACTGCAAGATACGAGAGACAGAAAGCGGCACCGGACCGTGATCGCCCCCCCCCAATACAAAATTAACTTCTACTAGAAAATGTGTAATATATTACAGCCAACCGTTTTTGTTTATTCGAGGGTGATAAACCATGCTACATCTCCACAGCCAAAATCTCAACTGGTGCTCAAGCATAACTCGTTCAGGAGACGAAAACATATATAAAAGGAGCGCTCAAATTTCGTAAAACCTTTTTCGTATCTTCGTATTTTGGGGTAAAAAAATGAAAAAAATCAGTTGCGTAGTAAGAAACACAATAAGTTCTTATTTACTATGTTTTCGATCACATTTGCTCGAAAATTGATTTTCATGTTGGGAAGTTTGGCTCACAGGAGAGTGGCCCATAACACCACCGCTCTCCCCTACTTACTAAAGCTTCTGAAACATTGAGATGGAAATATATAAGGCAATTACATTATCTTTGCTATGTAGGCTAATCTGTGAGAATAAGACTGAGCAAGTGTGCCGTCTGCTGTTGTGCAGTTTTTAGGCCAACTGATATCTAACAAGAGAAAACTCACAATTGCCGCTACTAATTTATCTTATGTTTTAGGCCATCAAATATTATAATCTGATTAAAATCTGTAGGACTTATATCTCCCATCTTTATAGTAGACAGTAGATTCATACATTGAAGATGCTAAGCTGTCGTCAAGGTAGTGCCCAAAAGTCAAATGGAATGCTTTTCAGGACACCTTTTTTTCGTTAAACATGATTTTCGACGAGAATTTGCCGCCAAAATAACCGTCATTTTTTATAAGAGTCATACTTGATAGTGACTAAACTACTATTGGAGTGAATGCCCAAACTTCGAAGAACTTCCAAACTCGAGTGTATGAAAGGTTTTGACATCGGGGTATTTGCCTGACTGATAGAATAGATGTTTTGACTCAAATTTCGGGAGCCGTTTTCGCTTTTGAAATTTCCAGAGTATCATAAGCAACTTCACAAATAATTTATGATTTAGGGGAGACTGGGGTGACATGGCATAAAGGATGAGTTGCCATTTGGGTCCTGTTGAAGAAACTTTTATGCTAGGCAGCACTAAACCACCAGTGCTTTTTTTTCAAGGGCCATCTCCATATCAGGCAATGAAAATATCGCGATGACTGCTTCAGTCGCTTACGTCTCAGGCGAGGATGACGTAAAATCGCCTTTTTTCGAGTTTGATATAGCAACTTTTCAAGGGTGCTGTGTATAGCCTATACTTGGACGAGTTGAAGAACAGAATTCTATCTGAAGTTCTATCAGAACGAGGACACATTTATGTGGTGGCATAACACGACAACATGAAACAGTTCTATGTCACATGAGACGTAAATATTCATTCTGGATAAGGGTTGAGGTGAGTTGGCATATGGTGGGATGGGGAGAATTGGCGTACTACCTGGAAAGCAAAAATGAAAACTCGACGCTTCCAAGACTCATTTGTGAGATTTATATGATTCTTAGTGACCTTTAGATGTTCTCATGGTACGTCCATATCATTATGTTTTAGATCATCTTGCCACTTCTGAATTTCTATTTGAAGTGCTGAATCAAGCAACGATTATTATTATCACTCGAACATCATCTGATATGCATATGATCGCATGTCAGTTAATCACAGAAAGTCGTGTATCCGTAATAATAAAAAAGATGAAATCCATATAAGTATTAATGATACCACTGAAAACAGAGGATCCGATTTTTTGGAACCCAAATGCTCACGGCTTACAGGCTCTATACAAAAAAATCGCTTGTTTTTCCGAAATTTATGGATGAGAGCAGCCGCCGGCAAGATAGCGCGAAGAAGGGTGTTGGCCTATTCATAAATGTCACAAAACTTTGGATGGTCAGACTCTTGCACTACGCACCGTAACTTTTTTTGATAATTTTTCACTGTGGCACTTTTTATTCTCACCCATACGATTATTATTCTGAGATCTATTCTTACTGTGGAGTCGGTTAAGCTGGAATCGGTTCGCTGCTTCACTGGTAGGTCCGTAGTATCATTTCGGCAAACTTTGTGCACGACTTTTCGCTAAATTGGAAAGGCCTATATAGGCATTATACGTTAGTAGCGACAATGTTTAGGACTTTTGAAAGCTTGTTGGTCATTCTCATAAATAGTAATAAGGTCTCGAGGTCAACTGGAAAGGATTGAAAGGTAATTAGAGATTTATAGGCTACATATGATTAACAATACACTTTTTATCTGGTCGAAAATATCAATTACCGGTATTTATGATGCATCTCATCACTTCGTCATGATCATAACCGGTACCGGTATTAACATTGATATGTTCCCAAACATGGGGTGAAACGATACCTAATCTACTTCAAATCTACTGCACCTGTTGTCTGTTTCACATCATACGTTAACAACACACAACTTATCATAAAAAGCGTCTTTCCTTCAATGTTAGCTGCAGTGGAAGCATTTATATTCAGGTCATCATTTTTTTCCACGCCTTCACCAGCCAAGATAGCAACCGAATTTAGTCCCATCTATATACGGAAAAACTGGTTATGGGAGCTGTTGTAAATGCTCATGTGCCACCTATATTGATTGAAGCCCTTTAAGAGAACTCACCACCCCTGACCACGTTTATCAGAATGTTAAGGTCAGTGCCACATGTACAACAGGACTACAAACTCGCCTAAATTACAAGGCCTATTACTCACCTAAGAGGCCCAACTGATCAGTGAAGCGCACTGAATGTCACGACGTTATGCTGATACAACTTAAGCTGAGAAATGACTGTCTGGCTTTTAATGCTGGATCTTTGTCATGCCGCGGAAAAGGCTATGAGTGAAGAAATCGAACCCCTACTATCGCTATCTCTACCTAGGCGCATTGTCAAAGTCAACTGCTGATAAAGCTGAAAATATAAATAGGCCTAGCTATAGTAGCCTAATTATATATTTGAAATCATAATGCAAAAATATTTCATAGGAATCATGTTAATATGTATAATGATCATGACTAATACAATGACATGTTAAGACTAATCAGGGGGTGTTTTAACAGTTCACATAACTGCGTTGATGCGACGTGTTGGTCAATCAAGACCTGTTATCTAACAAATCACACATCCTAGGATTTGAATTCTTTATTAGAACCCCAAACAGCAAGAAAGCAACTATGTGCGAGCACAAGGTAATACAAAACGTCATCGACAAACCTGCCGCGAGTAGACAAGTCAAAGAATGATTGCTATGAGCAGCAGTAAACAGGAGGAGCAGCAGGATCGCAATACACGTTTGCGGGAAGAACATAGCTATCTTGCTGACTCAAAATTTTATACGTATCAATGACGAATGGAAAAATACAAAAAGACAAGACACAACTCTGACCATGGACATGCCCAAACGGACATTTCTATTTCCTTTACGAAATATGATTTCGTATGTGGTATTTTTAATGGAAAGTGTTTGTAAACATTAGTGTTTACCTTTCTGTTTACTATTTTCAAATAAACTCTGTAGAGACTTAGCACATCATTCATCAGACACAGATGTTTGTCGGCTATCATTTTAACTACCACAATGAATTGAATGTCCAATCTTTCGCAATAGGAAGGAGAAACATGAAGTTTCATAGCTGTCAACTTTTTACATGCACGGAGTCACTGTGAACACAAGGTTGACTTGTGCGTCGTTATGATATTGTCATGAAGTTTACTTCAAGCCATGAATGAGAAAGACGTAATTTCCAAAAATTTCTTTCTCTCCAGCTTAACTTTTGACTACACTTACCCCGCAATTCTACGATTATCAGTTAATGTAAATTTTGGCACAATTCCAAAACTAAATTGAAATCGCTATAGAAAATAAGTGCATTGAAATGCTAATTTATTTATGTTGTAAAACAAAATTGCCTCTCAAAAATCTCGACCGCGGCCATACCATTGAATGTGACCTCAACGATCTTGATTTATCAATGAAACATCAACGGAAAAATGGAAATTGTGGCCACGCATGCATGGCCGCAAAACATAATCAATGTTATAGAACCGCTTTTGAATTGATGTAGTGAGTGAGAGCATCCATACAAAATATGAAAATGACTTGTTGAGGAAGTCATTAAAAAAATTTCAGAATCAACAAGCGCTGATTGTTCTGCCTGAATTTCATTGGTGCTTGTTCTGATGAGTTTCGCTCATGAAGTCCTACAAAAATTTCATCGAATGAAAGTATGCTCCATAGTATGCAGAAGATGCAACGCTAGAGCGTCGCGCATCTATGGTCGCGCATGATGCATGCATGGATATAGGTTGAATTAGGACCACAATCTACCAGGAAGAGTATGCATTTATTAGCGTAGGGCAGCAAGGCATCGGACTTCGCCTACATGACTAGCAGTATGAAGCACATAGACAATATAAGCACATAATGTTCGATGTCTATGATGAAGCAATTTTGCAAGAAAAAAAGAAAAGAGAATATCTCGTAGTGTCGCTTTTGCGTCAATAGAAATTGATAGTTCTGTCTTTAGAATGTAGGCCAGTAATCCTAAATGCCACTCATAGACTAAATGCCACGCTATGATGCCACTCATGCAAGGCATGACAGGTGCACATCTGATGTCGCACGCATTTCACGCATATAGACTTGTCAACGCTCTGAAATTAAGTTTGAATCGCTCATATTATTGAGAGCCTTTCATTGAATATTTGTGCCCTGATGTGGTTCTCCTGCTTTCTCCGATCTCGTGCTTTCACTGCCATTGAAGTCAATTTTAGATAAACAGGTGATATTTGCCAATTCATTTTCCCAAGTGCAATTGTTTTACAGAAGGTTTTAAAATTGCGAATATATAGTTTTTTTTAACACTCGCCATCATTACAAAGGAAAAAGTTCAGAGTTAAGAGGAGGGTAGGAATTTAAAATTATTATCGTTTAAACAAATTACTTTTGTTAATACAATTCAATCAGCGAAAGTTATTAATTAGTAATGAGAATTAAGCAAGTAAATTAATTATTTGGTAAACAAATTAAATATTATTTTCCAGTAGAATCAGCGCCAAATTTGAAAAATCAGCTGTTGACTCTGAGTGAATAAATCGCAAAATTTTGTTGAACGTATCGTGAACTGTGACTGAACAGAATTTAGATCGGCATTCTCTGAAGCTGTTATCTGAAAGCCAAAAGCTGCAATCTGCGTCCCATTGGATTTACATGTGTTTTTCTTTGATCCTGTCTGACAAGAAGAGGAATTCTCCAGAACTCGGCAGACGTGCAGATTCGTAGTATGCAGAAGATGTACATCATTCTGTGAAAGTCTCATTTTCCGCCTCGTTCCCTGCAGAAATCGTTCTGGCTGCCGGACTAGTAGGAGAGGGTTGTACTTGAGAATCACTGGTCAAAGTAGTCTGTTGATGGAAAGTTATCTTTCGCAACAGGTTTCCAATTGTAGTGGAAGCATCCATGTGGATATCAGACGTTTGAGTAGCCCTGTCGTGGAGATATATAATGGAAATAATTCTCACTCGTTATAAATTGCATTAGGAACTAGTTTAACAGTGTCTTTGTTGCAACTGAGGAGTTGAGTAAAATTGATCAGATCGACTGCATCATTCAATTCAGTCACTCAGTTTCGTTTTGAGTTGAGTTCTTGCCCATTTTATTACCAGACACTGATAGCGATGAAGGGAGTTCCGTAGTAGAGATGAACTTTAGTGCTTCGTGGATTCGTGAGTCCCTCTATATTCAGACAATGCCGCTTGATAAAGTATGACTGATTGATTCAGGCTCCATCTCTGTCTCATAAGACACTAGTGACTGATCACGAAGGCATTTTTAAAGGACTTTCCTTCGGGAACCCTTTACGGTCCCCGATCACCAGAGACCCAAACCGATTGAGCCCCAACTTTGCAAACATACTCACTAGATGTAGAGTAATAAAGTATGACTGATTGAGGTTCTATCTCGGGCTCATAAAATACCAGCGACTCATTTTAATTTAGCCTTTTTGAAATTAATGGCTTTGTTCCATCCTACAGCAGTAATTACTTGACAGAATGACCTAAATCTTGCATTGCCAATAGAAAAAGCATCAAAGGTTATCTCGTGGCATGATCTGTTGGCAAAAGAAGTTGTGACTGATTATATATTTTTCAGATAACAGCTTCAGAGAATGCCGATCTAAATTCTGTTCAGTCACAGTTCACGATACGTTCAACAAAATTTTGCGATTTATTCACTCAGAGTCAACAGCTGATTTTTCAAATTTGGCGCTGATTCTACTGGAAAATAATATTTAATTTGTTTACCAAATAATTAATTTACTTGCTTAATTCTCATTACTAATTAATAACTTTCGCTGATTGAATTGTATTAACAAAAGTAATTTGTTTAAACGTTAATAATTTTAAATTCCTACCCTCCTCTTAACTCTGAACTTTTTCCTTTGTAAGGTCATCCTAGCATGGACCCTTAAGTAATAACAGCAGTTCATGAGGCAAGAAATAAGGCGAGGATTGTCGGTGACAGGTGATTGAGGCATTTTTGGTCATAAGTGAGTCAGCAGCTACATGTACTGTCTGAGAACGACCACAGTGGCAAACATCAGAACCACGATACCCCAAGTGCACATAGTGGTGGCAAACTAACCATTGCCTGTGTAGTTGGTTGAATATTAACATCTCGCCACGTGAGCAGTCCAAGTTTCCAGGTGAGGTTGGATGATGGGTAGAACTTCTGGGGAGCCACTGCCGCCGTGACCTCAGTAAATAATCGAAGTGGTTTTCTGCAATTTAGGCTTCGGTGTGGGGTCGTTGTATAGTTGACGAATGCCTTCTACAGGCTAGGCAAGTTATAATTGTCATTTTAGGGTAATTTCAATGTCATCTGATGAGGCATGTAAGCCTAATGTACAGTTTCTATTATTGTGACATGGAATTTTCTCTAAGGCGCATCAAAAGTGTGATTTATTCATACATTTTTTATATCATATTGTATGCTATTAATGTTATCCAGCTCCTTCCTTGGTTCCATTTGTGATTTCTACTTACTTTTGAAAAATGTTTTCCTTTTTAAAGATTTTTTGACATTCATGTCTATTGTTGAACCAACTTTGATCATTGATTTAGAATCTTTTGATTGAGCAATGACTCATAAAAAATGGTGACATCTACCTGCAACATCAACACCCATTTCCAGAGCGACGTGTGATGGATTCTGAATGTTTCTTATATGTTTTGGGGACACCATCTCGCAACAGCAGCTTTTACAATTGCAGTGGCTACAGGAGCTGTAACAAAAAAGATATGACATCATGGTTTTAAATGTCGAACAACATAAGTCAGCCGGATGATAATCTATAAGCATTAGTTTCCAATGGAAATTTAACTAGCATCAATGTTGGGCCTAGTCACAGTGTCATTATAAAATAATCAAAGGAAAAAATCAAGCAGCGGTTGAAACAAAATTTGGAACAGGAATTTCATTTATTCTACATAATACTTTTCATAGCGCGGTCCATACCTTTACTGCTTAGGCATTTTTTGGGGCATGATAGAAAATGCAAATATCTTCCATGATTACTTGTTATCTATTGAACAGCAAAACAAATTAATGTGAAGGCTGAAATACCAATGACGTGACAGCTTCAATAACGACACTGAGTCATGCATGTGTTGTCTTTATTTGATCTCCTTTTACTAATTCATGTGTGCGCGTCCATGACGACGGTATATCTACCTATCATTGGCTGCGGCTCAACCGTGTCACGAGTCGGCATCTCAGACACATAAGTGACTCGCAACTAACAGCCAAAAATAGTCGGGATAAACGTCTGTGTCGAATGAGGTGAATCATACCTCCGGGAAAATTGAAATACAAATTGAACGCATGTCTGTGGGGCCAGACGCAATGTCAATTGATGAGCAACCTGTGGGCCGGGGGAAATGACACGGGCCAGAGGTTTCCCGCTCCTGTGGTATGTAGAAAAACTGACAGGAAGAGTGTCAGCTTGAACAAGCAGTTTTATGAAACACCTTGCATAACATGCATCCTTTCCTGTTCTATTTGCTTTGAAATGTGACTTACATGAATTGTCTGAACCGAGAGGTTTATGAAAGCACATGATTTGATATAGCAAATTTGAATGTCATTTGTTGCAGAAGTGAAATATATGATTTCAGAGCGCCAGAAAACTTAGGCAAAAATACCCTGAAGATGCCATTTCTGGGTGACATTTTGAAAATGTGCTCCAATTTACAAAGAATTTGGCAGATTTCTTTTAATCAGGTACTTTGAAGATGGCAGGTGTATAGATAGTTTCTACGAAGATTCGATTTCTGAAATAGCGTGACAGCGTGATACTGAAGGCCTACAGGGCTTCCCGCAACGAACCTCCGCCCACAACGCAAAATCAACATGAATTTATTAGATGTTTGTCGATGCTCGATACTGCAACTGCACATTGTCGAATATCTATGCCTAATCCTGGTTTATATTGTACAGTAGGTCTAACCTTACTTCATTCTATGTTGTTAACTGAGATTCCGAGGGGATGAGGATTTTCATTCAAATGCAAGATATCATTTGCTGTTTCAAGAACCACTTCTTCATTTCGTCAAACAGAGGTTGCATTTTTAAAAGATTTTCATTCAAAAATTTTATGCGATTTTCATCTGCTGCTCTATCATTTTCCATTGTGATGTCACGACTGAAAAGTTCACACGTAGGTACATCAATTGAGAGAGAGAAGGATGTCTAGTACCAGAACATCAGGTTATTGATATACAAAAAAGGCGCCACCAATTGGAATGGAAAAGAAAAGGGATTCATTCAATGACAGCTGATAAAGTGAAAAGCCCATGCTGAAGCAATTCCAATGTTCATTTCTGGATCATCTTCAAGCATTTTACTAACTGCGGCATCTGATTCTCAATCTCATGATCGTATATTTCGTATATATCGTACTAATCATCAACTGCTTCAGACTTTCGGGCGATGGATGCGCAAATGGACGGTGTAGCTTTTGTACAATCTTCTTTTCCTGTGGCGTCTTTTCCTCCATTGACATGTAGACTACGATTGTAACTTCATTTCCATGCAGTGGGATTCAATAATGTCCTGAGCTCGTAGTATCTGAATCAAGTCTGGTTTCAAGAATATTTGCTGTGTCATTCTGAAGGTCAAGTTGAACTCCAAGCCGTTTCATGTCTGGTTTACTTAGAAGTAACAGTATGTGTCTGTTCACAACATTTGTGGTTGTCGTGTTACGCTTTCCAACTATCGTCACTGGTGTTTTTATTTTTTCGATGGAATTAGTGTTCTGTCTCACCGTCGAATTTGAAAGTCATACCACCTGGAAAGTGGAGTACTTCTTACCACTCTTCTTCAGAAAGAGATTCGAGAAAAGTATCTCTCCGAGCTTTTCCGGCTACAGTTTTCATGCAGGCACTATCCAAAATTGCTGCATTTGCTGTCTCACACATCACAGCCTGCTTATCGTTATCGACTAAAGACAAGTCACTCACTTTCATAACTTCTTTCACTGGATTTTCCTTTTTTGATGAATTTGTGTGCTCTACAGCGTCTGAAATGCGTGATAGATTCGCAAATACTACATCTCATTATGTTTCCGAAAGAATCAGTTGGATTCGTCTTGCGCAATTAAGTACCCCTACTTCTCGGTTCGATGAAACTCCCTTGAAATCTTCTCTGAGAATTCTTGTAAGACCCACGAGGACGACCTCTGTCCATTCCACGGTTTCTGTATCTGCCAAAATATCCCATGTTAGCTCCATGATTTCTGAATTCTCTGGTTGTATAAACTTCGTCAGCTGATGCCGCATTCGCACTTTCCTATTTGATAATTTGCAATACCTCTAAACGAAGTGTAGTATTTGACTGTGCAACAGTCCGGTGTCGATATGAAATTTTCGCAACGCCATCTTCATTTGTGAAAAAATTTCATCCCATTTAGAATAGTCCACAACAGTAAGGACTATTTAGTGATCATTATGACACAAGTTTGCTCCGTTGAGTAACTGCATAACCAAAATTACACCCGCAAGGCGATCATTGACTTCTTCAATTGAAATAGTCCTTGGCAATTCATTTTATTTTTAGAGATTAGAAAGATCCAAGCAAGTTGTTAGAATTTATCAATAATTGCTAATTACTGCAATATATTTCTCCTACTATCAGTAGTAGGTATCATCAGGCAGTTAGTGAATGATTTACAGAATAAAATTAGAAATCCACATCAAGAGATATATAAAAAAGATATACAAACTATGGTAAGAGAAGAGAAGGAGCTATGCGGCAGGTAATAAAGGGTTACAAAGTACCAATAGCATTTTCTGACATTGGTAGCAATTTCCAACATTTTCTTCGTCTTAGTGATGTCATTGTCAATATTAGAAATTCGATACATGTGCTCACACGCAATTATAACAGATGAAGAAATTTTCAACAAAATCAATGATTTCATCGTTCGTGGACGGTTCAATAATTCTGACAAAGTCGAACGAAGATTGAAGGCGCGACTTGACAGACTGAGGTGCTTTCATAATGTCCAAAAAGATCACGTTGTATATGGTATAAATGACATTCTTGAAGATCATCGAAATGTTTTGATTACTGACATGACTCAATCACTTTCAGAAGACGAAATCAATCTTCTTCAGAAGGGTGCAAATTTTCATTGGCTGAACCGATTAATGACTCAACTGTTATTGACTTTAATGCAAACTTAAGCCGATTCGCCCATCAATATCGATGGAAAAATCAGTTTCAAAACCATCAGAATGCATCTGAAGACAATTTTCCTCCTAAATTTCCATGGCATACCACATAAGTAATGCCTTCGAGAAATTATCAAATTGAAGACAAACTTCAACGAGTTTACTATGGTTGCAAAAGAATTGTTGAAAATCCTAAACCTCAACCACGTTACTCAAACCTCCATGCCATTGGAAGAGAAACTTCACGAAACTTGCGCAACAAAAGCTTAATAATGCTCCATTCAGGTAACGGTTCCGGATTTTGCGTCGTATCAAACTAATTATATGATGAAGCCGAATTTAAACATCTCACTGATGAATCTAGTTATAAGCCAATACTTCACATGACAGCAAAAACAATTGAAAAACGCATTAACACATGCTGGAAATCTATTGCTCAAGAAAATAATTATCCTACCTATGTTAATAATAGTTATTGTACGAGCAATTCCTTATTACCTTATTTCTATCACCTTATGAAAACTCACAAGGAGAGCAATGAGCTAAAAATAAGACCGATTGTTTCGACTTTTTCTGGACCAACGACAAAAATAGCATGGTTACTTACAAAGCTTTCATCTCCATCACTCGACAAAGTTCCAGTCAACTTGAAATCAAGTATGCAACTTATCGACAAATAAAAGCGACGAAACTAAAAAGTGAAGAATACCCATGCAGTTTTGATGCAATCAGCATGTACACTTCTATTCCAATTTATGATGCCATTCAAGCCATGATCTATAAATTAGATGACTGCAACATAAATAGCATAAGTGGACTTACTATTGAGCAAATTCAACAACTCTAGAAGTTATCCTAAGAAACACATATTTTCGATTCAAAGACAGTGTTTTTCTTCAGGCGAGAGGCTTGCCGATGGGATCGTCATTATCCGGTATACTAGCCATTGTCTTTATGGACACCATTGAAACTACCGCTCTAAGAAGAATGAGAACAAGGCAAGATATACCACTTTTCATGCGCTATGTCAATGATTGTTTTGCTATTGTGCAAAACAAATATCAAGCAATGTCTTTGATTCGAACAATTCATCATCTTAATTCTCAAAATGACAACATAAAATTTGAAGTTGAATTACCCTGTGGCAACGATAATCGTCCGAGTCTTCTTGACTTCTGCGTTACGCTGCATGCCTCAGATGAACCCACTTTCGAATTTTATCGTAAGCCAGCAAAGAAAAACCTTTTTGTACATTATCGTTCCCATATACCTCAAGAAGCAAAACTGAACTTTATAAGAAGCGAGGAAGACAGAATAGCAGAACGATGCTCGAATGATGCAATATACAAGAAATGTGAGAATAATTTTAATAGAACTCTTCAACTTAACGGCTATCCTGATTCAATGATCAAAATCGCAAGCAATGAACAAATGAAAAGAAAAAGAAAACGAAGTGAACAAAATGTTGAATATATGTATTTCCCATTTCCATTCGTCTCCGAAAAAGTAGACAAACAAATCAAGATCGTGTTTCACCGAGAAAACATAGATTTTAGAATGACAAGGAAGAACAAAACCTAACGAAGTGCTTCGAAGCAAAAACGACCCAATCAAGAGTGCACACTCCAAAATTGTCCCATCAGAAACATTAAATGTGGTACCAAAGGTGTGTAGTATGTCAAGTTACATGTGACAAGAGCAAACAATTTTATACTGGCAGCACCATCAGGCATTTACACATCCGCTGTCGTGAACACACCAACAACATCAACTCATCCGTATTCAAACACCTGCAAACGTGTAACATCTCAAGGACAAAAATAACAACAACAATTTTGTCATTTGATAATGATTCAACCAACCTTCGTTTGAGAGAAGCTTATTACATCAACAAGTTTTCCTTTTTCATTGACTTTGTAATTCCACAGTAATCAGACTTTTAATTCACATCCTATTTCTTCCCTTTTTCTTTCTGTCAGGTCATGTACTATAAATGCTATTTGTACTATGTAGCCCTTTACTACCTACCGCATAGCTCCATTTCTTCTCTTACCATAGTTAATATATCTCTTGATGTGGATTTCAAATTTTATTCTGTAAATCATTCACTAACTGCCTGATGATGCTTACGGATATCAGGAGAAATATATTGCAGAAATTAGCAATTATTAATAAATTCTAACAATTTACGTGGCTCTTTCCAATCTCTAAGAATAAATTGACTTCCTCAAAGTTTTGGCTTTCTTCTCGAATTCGATTATGTACTACGACAGTCTTTCGCTCGTCTTATGATAGCTAATGAAATCTGTCCACGACTCACATACAACACTCAAATCATCTTTCTGGAAGTGCTTATCTAATTCATTAAGAATTTCTGGAACCCCAGTTTCACGGTTGATGTCAACATTTTCGTTTTGAATGGCCAGTCTAATTTTCTCCCTAGCCCCAGAAGGATCGTCAACAGGAAGAGAAATCAAAATCAGTCTACCACACTTGTTTTCTGGCACTGTTGTCCATTCGTCTCATAAATGGACTTCGAATTTCCACGCTTCGCAGCTACGCTTCTCGGATCTCTACACGGGCGGGGCCTCCATCTCCATCTTCTCCGAAGAATCGGACATTTTGTAATCACGCCCTGCTACCATGAAAAGTTCACACGTATCAATTGAGAGAGAAAATGATGTGTAGTGCCAAAACAGCAGGTTTATTGATATACAAAATAGGCCCCACCAATCTGGAAGGGAATAGAAAAAGGTGGATGCAATTGCATCATGTCCACGCCACTTATAAAAGCAGATATATAAAGAGAATATAAAATTTTGCTTCATGAGTTAGCAGCGACGTCACAAGCAATGGCGTCGTGCAATGGGCGCCCAGGCGGCCCCAAATTAAGGCTTCAAAATTTTTCCCCTCTTTTTACTACTTATCGCTTTTACTACTGACTGTAATGGATGAATCTATAATTTTTCATCTGTTACTCATAGATGAAAAATATGAGATTTGATTTAAAATTAACACTATACATCTAATGTAGAAAGATAAGCTCGAATTTTGAACTTTTTCATGATTTTTTCTATCTAATTGTCATGTTGCCGTCGTAGACTTCCAACCACTGCACACGCTTTACTAATCCACACCAAAGACATATATGATAAAAATTAATAAAAAGCAAAGAAAGTTAAGAAACTAAAAAGTGTTTTTATTTTTGAAAAGTACATTTAATGCCATTCTGTTTCATCGTGTTTTAAAAATTAAATCAGTCAAATGGGATCCATTATTGTCCACACACTGCCGAGGGCGTTCACGAAAGTTGTTTATAACTCGTTGGGTTATTTCATGTGGAATGACAGTAATTCCTTGACGAATTACATGTTTAAGTTGTTCAATAGATTGGGGGTGATTGATGTATACCTTTGATTTAAGGCATCCCCAGAGAAAAAAATCGCACTGATGTAAATCAGGTGAACGGGTGGGCCAACCGATGTCACCAAATAATGAGATCAAATGACCAGGGAACTTCTCCCTCAAAATCCCCATCGCACGTCGAGAAGTGGGCTGTTGCCCCATCCTACTGAAACCAAAGATTGTCCATATCGTGGAGCATATTCAATTTTGATCTGAGAGAAGTCTCTAGCATCTCACAATATCGATCAGAGTTTACTGTCACTGTAACGCTGTCTTCTTCGAAAAAGTACGGGCACCATATACCGAATTCTGCCACGGCACACCATACAGCCATTCGAGGACAATGCAAAGGGCGTTCATGAAACTCACGAGGGTTGCTCACGGCCCAGTATCTGAAGTTTTGCTTACTCACTGCGCCACACAGGTGAATATGTGCCTCGTCACTGAACAACCGCTGTATCGGGGACATGTTGTTGAATTTCTAGACACAATGCTCTGTGAGTTTCATCGTCTCTTTCGCTGAGTTCTTGTGCCAACATCATTTTGTATGGATGCATTTGAAGATTATTGTGAAGAATTCTTCGCAAACTTCTTTCGGAAAGGCTAAGAGCCCGGGCGCGTTTAAATGTCGAACGTTGTGGAGACTGTTGAACTGAAGCTCTTACTGCTGCTACATTTCTGGAGTTGTGGAGGTGCGAGGTCGGCCAGTTGATTTTCGTTTCAATGCAGATCCAGTAACTCTAACGCTGGTAGCCCATAATAAGATCGTGTTTTGAGCTGGTATGGGATCATGTCTACCAATTTTGAAGTGCAAGCGGAAAGCTCGTTGTGTTGCAGTCACAGATTCGTTTGCTTTGATAAACGTTTCCATAATGAAAGCGCTGTGCTCACCAGTCCAATTCATGTCTGCAATTAAAAAAAGAAAAAACAACAGCATAAAGAAGCAAAGTAAAATGGCATTTAATAAAAGAATGGCATGATATGTACTTTTCAAAAAATAGGAGCACTTTTTAGTTTCTTTACTTTATTTGCCTTCTATTAAACCTGCAAATGTGTCAGATCATTTTGCCGGAACAAATGGACTGCTAGATATATTTGTAACAGTAGCGACTTCCTAAACAACACACTGGGAAAAGATAGATGGGTCCCATATGGATTTTGCATATGGATACCATATGTACAAGGTTCCCAATCTTCCCAACTAAAACCCACATGCATGCCTACACGCTCTAATATAAAATTACTTCAACAACACTTTACTGATAAATTAAAATTGAGCAGTAGTATTGATGCGTCGTACATTTTCCCGCGATAAAAAATTCTCCTCTCCTATTTCTAGAATTGCTTCCCTAGAAGAACCCCACTTAATTTTTAATTACTCTGTCGTGTCGAGACATCTCTAATAAATGATGTGCAATAGATAATAAAGTGACTTTCAGCCTCATTCAACGTTAAAAAAAAGGCAGAATGTTTATTCGCTTTTGGCAACGGTACTATTTTCTAATTCGTAATATTCTGCTTTCATAAGAATATTCGTATAATTACAAAGGCTTTCGGACATTTGCCATAGACTTTGAAGATAAGTTATTCTATGAACAAATGGATTGCTAGATATATTTGTAACAGTAGCGACTTCCAAAACAACGAGGTCTGCAACACAGAAGAGAACAGTCGATCTCTATGGACGTAGAAGTGATATGGAGGTTTCAGTGATAAGTGTATTACATTAGAAGTCACTCTGACTGACTTTCGTTTCATACGTTACTCTGAGTTTGTCTTTAATTGCGTCGTCTAATATTATAGATTCACAAACTGATCAGACAATTACATTATATTTCCATTATAAACTTCTAAATAATTCAGGTTATTATTAACGAGATGTTTTAGTGAAAACTAGCAAATCCATGATAGCTGAGATTATGAAAATTTACATATGAAATAAACCCTTCTAAAATATCTAACTTTTAACCCATTCATGCATATTGTAAGCAACATTTTGACCCGCGTTTTTATGACATTGCGCAGCAAAATAAAGAAGAGATTAATGCGATTCTATTGGCGTCACTCACAACCTCATCCGATGTAGTTCAAAAAAAATTTAAAGAGCTTTAATTTTGAACATTTATTCATGCACAAATGGTTAGTTAGCGCTGAGAGAATGTTGCTTGCATTCGTGCCGTGGTTTGGGACAGGATTTTATTTTCTCCTGCGTATGTCATGCGTTGCCAGTCTTCCTCATAGTCTTTTATGTATTCACCTATGTCGTCATAAGCACGATTGTGATCATCTCACAACTTCACTGTACCGGCGGTTCAAATCCGCCAACCGCATTGTCAAGGTGGTTCTTTGGTGGGTGCAGTGACATGCGAGCTGAGCGTGCAGGGCTGATGAAATTGATATTATCGATTAGATGAAAAATCATGGTTTCTTTAAGGGGTGATATTATATGAAAGACTTGCGCTACATATACGTATGCGTAGTTATTTATTCCACATTTCCTCTTATGACAAGAGAATTACATCATGACACAACCTGATATTCATACATTAAATACATTCCTAAATTCCATACAAAAATACATTAAATACATTAATACATTATTCATACATACCTACCATTTCAACATTAAACACGCCAAATTGTGCGAAGTTTCAGTGACTGTCATCAACTGGACTACACAGCAATGAGACACAGGCGATGTCAAGTTCTACAGAGAAGTTTGGGAACGTTTTTCGTGCGTCTGCTAACTTTTTGATAATGATCGGAGGGCCCAACATCATCGAGAAAACTTTTGTTCAAAGATCTGAATTCTTCGAATCTGAAGGAATCGTGGCGATTGAAGCATTTTGAAGGAATTCACAGTGATCCGCAAGCGACGCACGACCATTTTTCCTATCTCTGCAACGCACTGAAAATTTCTTTTACCCTACTTAGTAAGTTCCTGGCTGTGTCATCGTTTTGAATCAGCTTGCACTTCTAGCAAATTGATATGGTCAAGCAATGTAATTTTGTGGCGGTGAGATATAGGATGTTCCAAAAATTCTGCATGCATATCAACAAATGTCGCCATTAGTATGCCTGAATTGAAATAATGTTATTCATAAATGCACCTAGGATTATGTATCACAATAATTATCAGTTAATACAGTATGCACAAAAATTGTACATACATGTGTTTTTTAAATCAATATATAGTTTGACAGTACACGCATATGGAATAATGCTTCCGCTTGATAGTCTCTAGCAGTCCATTGTTTTCTGGCACTTTCTTATAATAATATTATAATAAAATTCAAATAAATTGATCCACATGAACTATCGCAGTTTTCAGTTTGCGAATTCATTATTTTAGACATAGGCTTGCAGCCACCACTGTTGGCCTTACGGGCCACTGGTCTCCGTACTCCGTGGCACAGTGGTTAAGTGCTCTACCTAAAGATCTTTCGGTTCAGGTGTCGAGCCCCGAGATCGTCACCAGAAATCGGCAAGAAGGGCATCCGGGTTAAATGATCACGCTCTTGATAAAAGTCTGACCATGTGTAAGCTTTCAGTATGGAGGATTAGTGACGTTAAACCATACGAAGATGTATTACATAAATCTTCATAGGCCTAAACATAGAGTATAGGTATATTAGGTAGAGGTGCCAGTGGCAGCTGTTGCCTGATCACGCTCAAGGAATTACTTTTGAGGTTAGGCAGGAAAGCAATATCGCAAGTCATCGAGTTGCCAATTCAACCTCACCAAGGCTGTCAGAAACGGACTAGTATATAGTGTGACATCCGGCGCGACGCTTCGCTTTGCTTGCGCCGGATGTCACAATTTTGCGGGTTTTTTTCAAAAAATCAAAATTTCAAAAATTTCAAAAATTTAGGTAGACTTCAAATTTCGCGTGGCCGAAGGCCGAAGGGCGAAAATTTAAGCGTTTTTAAAAATACCCAATTTTCAAATTTTTCAAAATCTCAAGATTTGAGAATTACAATTTTCACCCTTAAAATCATGACCGTTCCAGGACACCGAAAATCATAAAAGTTAAGAATCTCAAAATTTGAGAATTACAATTTTCTCGCTTAAATCATGACCGTTCCAGGACACCAAAAATCATAAAAGTTGAGAATTTCAAATTCATGAATTTTATCCATCTTTCAGGTTTTTAAAATATAACATGTGACTAATAATATTTCTTTAAAAATGGAAGAAACAAAAGTGGATAAAACCGCAAGAATATATCCTTCGTTATCATATGAACGTAGTTATACTTTAATGGACATTGAAAAAATGAATAAAGAAAAACACAAAGATAGAGTTAGGTATATGAAAGATAAGGAATCTCAATTATTATTAAGATTAGAGCATTATAAAAAATTAAGAAAGAGATGGAGTAAAGTTAAGAATGTAACACAAGGAATTGGCATATTCTTAACAATAAGTTTAGGTGCTTTAACAATTGTTATATCTTCAGGTGTTTTAGTAATTCCAGTAGTTGCTACAGCTTTAACAGGTACCGGTGTTTTTGCAACTTCACTTGTTACAATGTTAGATAAATCTTTAATAACTAAGAAACGAAAATCATCAAAAACTAAGCATTTACATATTAAAGAAGTCTATGACAAATTGCATTACTACTTTCAAAGAGTATGTGATGATAATGTTATTACGTTAGATGAGATTGAAAAATTTGATCAAATAGCTAATGAAGTAAATCAAATATCATTTCAATTACAGTCAGAAAAAGTTGATGATAAGAATAGACAGGATGGCAAAATTTCTAGTGATGGTAAAATTTCTAATGAAGAAAATGACATAATTTTTTTAGAAGAGCTAAAAACTTTAAGCGAAAATTTAAGCAAAACTTTATTAACCAAAACTTTATTAAACAAAACTTAAAACGAGAAAACTTTAAACGAAAAGATGTCAAACAACAAAGCAATAAAAAAATAATTTGTTCAGTAAAATGTTTTTGCTGTATTCCAATGTTACCACAAAATTCAAATATTATATTTTAAAAATGGATAAAATTAGAGCTGATAATTTTAAAAGAATAAAACAATTAGAAGAGTTAATAAAACAAAGAAATATTATGAAAGAAAATCATCTTCAACATAGAATGATAAAAGCTGGTATTCAATCTGATATGTTTGAAAAAATGCAGCAAACCGAGCAAGTAAAAACTGATTTTGAGAAAACTATGAAACCATTTAAAACTCTTGAAAAAGAAAGTACAAATAATGATAAACAAATTGATATAACAGATCCAGAGCACAAAACTATATT
Organism: Prostheceraeus crozeri; assembly: GCA_907163375.1. Taxonomy (NCBI): domain Eukaryota; kingdom Metazoa; phylum Platyhelminthes; order Polycladida; family Euryleptidae; genus Prostheceraeus; species Prostheceraeus crozeri. The sequence continues at coordinate 51,748 of CAJQUW010003312.1, read as the reverse complement.
AGATGACTATGGATTACTAGAATCAAACATTAATAAGAAATTACCAAAATCTATGCAGTTTGAACATTCTATTTCATTTATAGATGGAAAAACAATACCTAGATTTTATCTCGGACAAAAAGAAATATTTCCAAAACCTTTTCGAGGTTTAATTTTTTCACCAGATAAATCTCCTTTTAATTTAGATAGAAATTTTGTTAATCTTTTAAGCGGAGCAGATTTAAATAATTATGCTGTAGATGATCTTATAAAATATAAAGCTATGTTAGATAGAGTTGGTGCAGTAAAAACTCTTAGACGTTATAAACAATTAGAAAATTTATTATCAACGGGAGTTAAAGTAGGGAAAGGTTTATCTGAAAAACAGAAAACAGAAACAACCATATTTCTACCAGATGATCCACAAGAATTACTAAATAGATTAAATATTTTAATATCTGCAATAAAAGAAGGACATAATTCTAGTTTCAATGAAATTCATGCTATATTAAAAAGACTGTTAGAAAAGAAGATTCTAAATGAAGAGGATTATAAAAGTGTAGCTGAAATATGTTGTTGTTTTTAATTTTTTATAAAAAAACATTTCATAAAAAAATATTTATTCAAAATTTTAACTAAAAAATGTGTTCAGTAGATTTAGACAAAATTAATAATCATTTAGAAAATTTGACAGAGATTTTGGGTTCATCAAAATTTAGTACGACGTTAAAAATTATAACAACTACTTCATCACACTTGTAATTTAGAACCCATTCTACATTTGGAACAAAATAAAAATTATCAAATTGCATTGACTAGTTTCTCTACATTTAACACTATTCAAAATGTTATAAAAGATGTGAATGATCAATTTAGATATTCTACTGATAAAGGCAAAACGTGGAAAGTACTAACTTTTCTTCCTGGTTCTTACGAAGTTGAATCAATATCAAATGAAATTAAGAGACATTTAGGTATACCATTTAAAGATAAGAAACAATTACATTTTGCAGTTGAAGCGGCAGTTAATAAATTTTCTCTTACTTTAGACGAAAATCATCAAGTTGATTTTAATCATGATAGATCATTGTCAAAGCTATTAGGATTTAATAAACAAACCTATAGTCAAGGTTATCATTTAGGTGAGAAGATTCCAAAAATAACTGAAATAAATTCAATTGTTGTACATTGTGACATTATTGAAGGAGGATATATAAATGGTAAATTATCAAATTTAATATTCAGTTTTCCAGCTTTTACTGTACCCATTGGTTATGGATTAAATGTATTTCCCCAAACATTAATATATTTCCCTATTACAAGAAAAACTATTAACAACATTAACATGAGAATCACTGATGAAAAAGGAAAAGAAATAAATTTTGGAGGTGAAGAGATTATGATAGATCTTTTGGTTCGGGAGGTATAAACTCCTACGCGAAGCTAGAGAAGTTTAATTTTCTTCTTCTTTAGAAACAAAAAATAAAAAAAATAAAAATAAAATTTTTTTATTAAAAAATGAGTGAACTACCTCCATTTAATAAAAAAAAACTTAAATTTAATCATCATCCAAATTTATCTAATAAAGTTTTGTCAGTTATTTGTGGAAGATCAGGATGTGGAAAAACATATCTATTATTTAAAATTTTAACGACTCCAAATTTTTTGGATTATAACAATCTTATAATTTATAGAACAACGACAGAACAACCCGTCTATCAATTTTTAAAATATGGATTTGAAAATAATCTTAAAAAAACAGCAGTTGCTTCATTATTCAAAGAATATGAAAAATCTGAAGATGAAGAAGAAATAAGTTCGTGGTGTGAAGAAGCAGCAAAAAATAATCAGTTAGTTGAAACCAATGAAAATAAGCATATAAAGATACAATTAATAGATGATAGTGGTAATATGCAAGATCCTAGTAAACTAGATAAAACAATGAAACATTGTGTAATTTTTGATGATTGTGTTAATGATAGAAATCAGTCAGTTCAGAGAAATTATTTCACAAGAGGTAGACATAATAACTGTAGTGTTTTTTATTTAACACAAAGTATGTATTCATTAGACGGAAGTGTTATTAGAAAGAATGCAAATATATTTATACTATTTGAAATAAATGCAAGAAACTTAAGTGATTTGTTAAGAGATTTATGTGTAAGAAATAAAGATGAATTTAAACAATCGTGTAACAATGCTTGGTCAAAAGATTATGGATTTATTACAATTAATATTGATAAAAAAATTCATGATAGAGTTATAGAAAATATTTTCGCGGAGTGATCGAATAATTTTTTCTTATAAATTTTTTGTTAATAAAAATTAAAAAAATATGTTGAATGCTTACAAGATAGAGCATGTACCAGTTTTAAAAGATTATCGTCATCCTACAAATCCTGTAAATTCGAAGAAAGAAGTTAGATTTTATTATCATCATAAATACGTAGCGCTCGTTACAGATTATAAAACAAAACATGGTATTAAACCGTGTGTTAAAACAAAAGACTTTCCACTTTGTTTAAGAAGTTTCCGAGTATTTTTGGCGTATAATAATTTATGGTGGTTGGTTAAGAAAGAACATTTAACAACACATGAATTAGAAACATTACATCAATTACATATTCCTGTGTATATGTAAAAACGGAACCGAGGTTCTATGTAAAAATTCATTTTTTCTTTTAAAAAATATGAATCGTGAAATGTCTCTCGACAAACGTCTAGGATTGATGAATTAATCAAGAAACAAACTGCTGAGTTTGATGCGCAAATTAAACATAGTAAACGTAGTAAACGTAATAAAAAACAGAAACGTACTAGGCGTAGTATTAGACGTAATACTAAAAAACAGAAACGTGGAACAAAAGAAAAATTAGAAACTCCTATTAGTGATATCTTTTTTGATGATAGAATTAAGGATGAACTTGGTGATGATTTATGTAATTTATTTAATCCAAATGAAATTAAATATGAAAATGTATCTTTTATTAATGTAGTAAATGATATGCGGAAACTTTTAGCAAATGGTAAAATTATTAATTTACTTGGAAAAGTTGTTAAAGATCAGGAAAATATAATTCAAAATTTTTACGTAACCTTCTATAATAAAAAATCATTTGAAACATGGTTTTCGAATCTGGATGAGAAATCCGATGCTAACGAATGGATTTTTACAGGTAATATTAAATATGAAGATTTTGGAATGAAGTTAGTACAAAGATCGCATAGAGGGGCAGGGATTAATATGAAATATAGAATCAAAGAATATTTCGGTGAATATTGTTATATTCCTTCTGAAGATTTTTGTTTTATTAAATGTTATAATGTTTTACGAGGTTTTAATGAAGAACAAGGAGAAATGATGAAAGAAATGTTTAATAATTTTTTATATAAAGAGAAAGCCACATCTAGAACAGGAGTAATGTCAAACTGCAAATTTTCTCAATTCAATAAATATTTTGGAGAATGTGTTCAATATTATAGTCCTGCCAATCGTCATTTAAATCCTAGAGGAATTGAAACGTTTCATAATTATGTTTATTACAATTATTTTCACGCAGGTTCAACAATTGGTCACTATTGTTTAATTAATAAATCTCATAAATTAAAAGCTATTAGAGAAATTGAAAATAATTTCAAACCCATATATAAAACAGTTACTGATGAAAATCTAACAACGCGTCCATATAAAATCATAACAAAGAAAAAAATTGACTATAGTTCAACATATATTTGGGATCTCGAAACTTTTCCTGATCCTAACTGTTCAACAGCTCATCCTATTCCTTATGCTGTAGCAGCTATTAATTTTAATAAATTTATATGTTGCTTACCGAAACAAAGATTGAAAGAATTAGAAACACGTTTGTTAAGTGATATGATTAAAATTAAACGATCAAAAGATGAAGATGAAATTAAAAAACTTAAAAAACAGATTAATGAGTATAATAATTTAACTGAATTAGAATTTAATAAACTTCAAAATTGTGTGAAAATATTTACGAGAACTGAGGATGATGAATGTCCGATCGGGGGAAACCCAGAGGACGTATGTCCGATCCATCAATTTTTTAGAACACTTGGAAAATTTAATTATTCGAGAGTAACTTTAATAGCTCACAATTCATCAGGTTTTGATTCCTATTTTCCTATAAAAGCTAATTTTAAATTATCTAAACCGCCTCTTAAAACTTCAAGAGGAATATTGACTGCTTCATTACAAAATCCTTATACAACTGAATGTGTTAGTAGATACATTCAAAAATCTTTTAGATTTATAAACAATATGAAAAAAGATTCACCGTCAGGTAAATTAGCACTTCAAACTATTATAATGAAATGTAGTTATCAACATGTAAAAACAAGTCTTTCTAAATGGTGTGAGAATTTTAAAATTCCTACGAATGTGTGTAAATTAAATTATGAAATTGGAGACATAACACATGAAAATTATAAAGAAAAAGAAAATGAATGGAGACCATATTTAGTTAACGATATTCTTTCTTTAGCTTTTTGTATCTACAAATATAATAATGTTATGCGAGATTTAGTTGGTGAAGATATAACTACTAATTTAACATCCTCTGCTTTAACATTTAACGGTTGGATGAAAAGCGTACAAAATGACAATATAAATATTTATTCTCATATAGATTTATGGGCTAGAAATTATATTAGAAAATCTGTTAAATGTGGAAGAGTTTCAGCAAATATAAGAAAATACATATCGCCATTTTGTAGCATCTTGTTACCAATATTAAAACAGTATTTACCTGGTCGCTGCGCTGGGGGGACTTTGTCCCTTGGTCGCTACGCTGGTGGGGCTTTGTCCCCTGGAAGTAATTTAATAGATTTAATGAAACAGTATCGAGATTTAGGAGATAAAACTGAAATTTGTAAGAAAATTTCAAATCAACTACTTGAACAAAAAAATGAATTTCTAATGGCTTTTGATGCAACATCTTTATATCCATCAGCTATGTATGATGAAAATTCAGAATACCCTAAATCTTAATCAGCTAGAAAATTTCGTCAAGAAGAAGAGCGGGAAATAGTATATAAATTTAATACACAAACATTTAGACCTAAAACTGGAATATTCTCTGTTGTGTTTCAATATCCGAATGATATGTTTTTCCAACCAGTTCCTATAAAAGATAAAGTTAAAAATCAAAATAATAATTCTCATGTAAAAGTAATCAGGTTTAGAAATGGTATATGTTATGATGTATTAACTTCTATAGACATACAAGAAATTGTTAGATGTGGGGGAAAAATCTTACATATTACTGATGGTATAATTTATGAAAAAAATTATCAAGTTTCACCATTTCGAAATTATATTGAAAAACTTTTTAATTTGAGAAAAAGATATAAAACAGAAGGAAATACTGTAGGTGATGAGTTAATTAAATTATTGATGAATTCGCTATGTGGCAAAACTGTGCAAAAAGATATAACCACTAAATATCATTTATGGAATGAGAATACATTGAGAAAAAATTTCACTCAAGAAGTAAAAGATTATGAAAAATTAAATGATGAACAATATTTAGCGAAAGTAGAAATGGAAGATGATGAATTTCTCAAAACTAATATTGTAAAAGATGGGAAGACGTCATTCATGCCATCACACTTAGGTTCTTTCATTCTTTCTCACTCTAGAAGAATCATGAATAACTTTATTTTAGAAATTAATGGTTTCAAAGAAAAATACATTCATTATACAGATACTGATTCAATATATATTTCCAATGAGCTCTTTAATAAATTAGACGCTGCTGGATATGTTGGAGGAGAATTGTGTCAAGGGAAAAATGATTATGGAAATGGTGGAATTATTTTTGCAATGTTTATTGCACCTAAAGTAAAATACTGTATTACTGTAGATGAGCAAGGGAGACTTAGTGAAAAGAAAACATTCAAAGGATATTCACAAGATAAAGTAAAAGTAGAAGATTTTCTAAAATTATATTCGGGGAAAACATTATCGACTACAGTTAATAAACCATGGAAAAGATCTTTAGAAACTGGAATTAGTATTCCTGATAAAAATAATAACACTGAAGAAAAAAAATTTTCTGGTCAAATAAATATTCTTAAACGTCAAGCACCTGATGAAAATGAAATTATGTTACCTTATAACGGAGAAGATATTCAAGCTGAAATATTTCAAACAATCATCTGTGAGAGTAATTTAAGTGATGATGATGACACGTGGGAATAATAATTTTTTTATTACATCTAAAAATTTTATAACATCTAAAAAATTTATAACATCTAAAAACTTATAACATCTAAAAATTTTATAACATCTAAAAACTTATTACATCTAAAAATTTTATTACATATGAAAATACATTTATCGAATATTTTGGTATTTTCTATTAAGTTTTATCATATTAAGTTTCATCATATAATGTTTTATCAAAAGATCATTTAAATTTATTTTCACTAACTATTGATTCTTCATCATCATCAATTGATTCTTCATCATCATCATAAATTGTTTCTTCATCATCATAAATTACACTTTTTGGTATAGGATGCCATTCCCTGATAGGATACCATTCTCTTATTGGAATATCTAACTCTAAATTACATTTTTTATCTGATAATAATATAATAGAGAAAAATATTGGTCTTTGATCTCTTTTGGAAAATTTAATAACACCACCATAATCTGAATCACTTTTAGTTTTTATTAAAGATGATAAAATTTTAAATTGATTAGATGTAAATCCTAATTTAAATTTTGTAGACCCGACACATAGTTGTCTAGCAGTATCTTCAACTATTCCATCATTATTATTTTCAGTTGTAAGAAAATGAAATTTAGATAAATTTTTATAATTACTAATATTTTTATAATCTTTTTTACCATTTGCACCATTTTCAGATGTTTCAGAATCATCATCTATATTATCATCATCTATATTATTATCATCATTATTATCATAAGATTCTTTAAGATCGGGCAAAGCCCTAGAACCTTCAGTTCGTTTATTATGATTATGATTATGGACATTGTTAATAGTATAAGGTGTTGTCCACATATAAATTTTTTCTTGTTGAGCTAAACCATTTATGTAAGATTTTAATAAATTAATATTTAAATTGGAATACAATCCTATATATGTATCATCATCATATCTTTGCGGCATTTCTAATGTTTCTTGTTTATAAATTGTATCTCTATAATATACTTGACATAATAATTCTTCATTATGTTTTTTACTCTCTATGTGAATGTTATATTGATTTTGATCGTCAACAAATAGTCTAATTTTTTCTTTCGAAAAAGATTTTAATTTTTTAACTAATTCTTTAATATTGATATAATTAATAATTTTATTTTCTATCCATTCAGTATTACTAATTGGTAACACTGCTCTAATAAAACCATAAACGTTATTATGTCCTATTATAACCATATTTTCTTTATTTAATTCTACATATGCAACATCATTATATTTACTTACTATATCCATAAATTTAATAAATGGATCACCCGGAAATAAACAATAGTTAGTTTCTATAGAAGGTAAACCTTTTGTTTGTTCTCTAAATATTTCGGCTTGTAATTCAAACAAAAGATTAACATCTATACATGGATTTGTAACAGTATTATTATCAAAACATTTATTTTGAAATCCCGTTGATCTCGTCGAATAAGAAGAACAGGACGATGCGGACGAATATGATTTTTTTAAATTTGGTTTATCCATTTTTTTATTTTTATTAGAAAAAAAATTTATTTTTTTATTGTTAAAAAATGATGTTACCAAATGTTGGTGTAGGTGCATATATCCCGAATAATCGTGAATTAGAAATAGAGATAGAAAATTATATCATGAAAACTGGAGATGTTTTATCTGGTCCATTGCATCTTTCTATTCTTCCGCAACAAAATACAGAGTTAACAAATAAACAATATGTTGATACACAAATCAATGACTTAAAAGAAAAATATATAAACGATGTTTTGGTTCCACTGATGAATGAATTAAAGTTGCTTAAACTTAATGACAAATCATTAAACGAAAAATTATTAAAACTTGATAAAAAGGATAGAGAGCTAGAAGCAGATATAGCAAAACTTTTTAAAAAGATTTCACAACAATCAAAAATTTTAATATTACTTTCTATAAAGTTAAAATCTGCAGTCATTAAAAATAAACATCAGATACAACTATTGAAGGAACAATTAGAAGATGAAATAGAAAAACTACCTGAAAGAATTAAAAAAAATTTAAAGCAGTTACAAACTACATTCCAAAAAAGTGTTGATGAATTAAGTTCTAAAATTACTCAACAAATGAAAAAGATGAATAGAAAAATAAATGAAGTAAACTCGCTTAATCAAAAAGTTGATAAAATGAAAACTCTTAAAATCAATTTAGAAAATGAATTAAAGAAAAATTTACAAGAAAACTCTAAAGAAAATAAGGAACAGTTAGATTATGTTAAAAGACAATTAGATGTTCTTAAAATTAAGTTAAATGCACTTAAAACGGCATTGAAGATTAATCAGCAGAAAATGCGAGTTAATAGAAAAGAAATTAAAGTACATCACACGCTGCTTGACGCAATAGATAAAGTGCAACAGTCAATTAATAAAGTTATCTCGAAGTTGTTGTCCATTCACAAACGTAAATCTTAAACGGACCAAAGGTCCTCAGTTTACTAGCCGATCGTAAATATTTTTTCCCAAAAGTCAAATTTAATCTTAAAAAATGCCTATAATTTATAAACACAATCTTAAACATTTTGCTTCAAATCAAAAAATTGCTCATGAACCATCTATGAAATCTGTTTACCATTATGACAGTGTAGAAACAATCGGAACACAAAAGTTCCTAGGCACCGCAGGTGCCGTTCAAAAAGAAGGGGCTGGTATATTTTCTGGTATCGGAAGTATCGTTAACTTAATTAAAAATAATAAAGATTTGATTACATCTGCTGCAAAAGGAGCAGCTGCTATAGGTAGTACAGCTAGTGCAATATCAAATGCTGTTAAGTCTCAAAACGAATTAAAACAACTAGAAGCTATTCGTAAACTTAGGAATGATTCTGAAGAACTAAAAAATTTAAAAAAACTTTCAGAGGAAACAAAAAATAAAATTGCTAACATAGCTGTTGGGGAAACCTTGAAGAGCGGAGCTCCGTCTGATAGTAAACATAAGAAGAAATCAGGCGTAGCCATAAAACGTTCAATTGAAGAAATAAGAGGTAATGGTATTAATAGCGGAGCTGGTCTAGCAAAATTCTAAAATATATTTTTTAGTAAAATTATTTTAGTAAAAGTTTTTTAGTAAAATTATGTTTTAGCAAAATTATTTTAGAAAAATTTTTTAGCAAATTTTTTTAGTAAAATTATTTTAGTAAAATTTTTTTAGTAAAATTTTTTAGCAAAATTTTTTCTGTGTGTGAGAAAAAACAAAAAGTCAAATTATTTTTTATAAAAATGTCTTCGCTTATCGAAAATGAATTTAGATTAGACGATCCTCCGTTCGTCAGTTACAATCAAAAATAGAATGACTATATAAGAATTGCTATGAATCCCGGATCTTCCAGTAGAGTAAATACTGGAGGTGATTTAATTTTTGAAGTTGATAATCAACAAAGTTATTTATATCTACCTGATTCATTTTTACACTGTGAATATTCTTTATATAGTGATGCCAATTTTACAACACCATTACCTGATACCGATAATATTGCACTAGAGAATAATCTCTTTCCATAATTATTTACACAAATGCGTTTAGATGTTGCAACTCAAAATATAGAAACAATAAGTGATTCCCCAGGTGTAATTGATACAATGCTTAGATTTGTAACAATTGGTGAAAATAATAAAAAGTATGAAATCGAAGGTTGGTTTCCTGACACAAATGATGGTATAATTGTTGATGATTTAACTCACGCTGGAACAGATACAGCAGGAATTGCGAAAGATGTAGAAAATATTGCAAAACATTTAAATAAAACAAATAATGATGCATATAAAGAAAGACGTGAGTTTAACAAGAAAAGTAAGCAAACAGTAAATTGGTCATTGTCTCCATTATTCGGATATTTAGATTATGATAAAATATCATATCAATTAAAATTTAAATTAATAATTCATCGTACAGCAAATAATGAATTAATCTTTTTTGGTAAGACTGGAAAAAAAGCATATTTAAAAATTGATAGACTTGAATGGTGGATTAAGCATATTACTCCTAGTTTAGAGATTGAAACAGCTATTGCAAAAAGATTAAATACTAACAAACCAATTCCAGTAAATTTTCTAAAGAGAACTGCTAGTTCAGTAACTTTTTCCGAACAAAGATTTAACTGGCATTTTACTAGAACTGCGAATACTCCAAGATATTTATTACTAACTTTTCAAAGAAATAATTCTCCAAGTTTTGATAAGAACAATAATCTCTTCCATATTAATACAATTCGAAGTTTACAAGTTTCATTAAATCAAACCCGATATCCAATTGATCCATTAAGATTCGATGATACCAATAATCAATTTATGGAAGGATATGATTCTTATCGAAATCTTTGTATAGAATTTGGAGTTGAACCACAATTAACTCCTGGAGATTGGAGACATTTATATCCAATTTTCTGCTTCGATTTAAGTGCACAATCTGAAGATATTATTAAAAATGGTTGTGATGTAACAATTAATATTGAAAAGAAAGATTCCACAACTTCATTGATGGCTTATGGTTTATTGCTAGAAGATGTAAAATATTCTATTGAAATTCTTAATGGAAAGATGGCTAGGATAGGTTAGTAACCTGTGGACCTTTGGTCCGATAAGTTAATTAAATTCTTAGATTAAATTTTTTTTAGTAATTAGTAATAAAATTTTTTTGTAACTAGAATAGATTAAAAATTTTGATAACTTAAAATTTTTTTATTAAAAATGTCGCAAGCGAAAAGTAATAATAATAAAACTGTTGAATTAAAATTACGTAATATTGTTGACAAAAATACCCCTAAAACTATTACGATTAACAAAAAAAGTATTACATAAGTAAACCAATGATAGAGAATATTCAATTACAAGAAGAAAAGACTGGTGGAATTCTCCCATTAATTCCTCTAATAATAGGTGGCATAGCAGCAGCAGGAAGTGTTGCAGGTGGGACAGCTGGTATTGTCCAAGCAGTAAATAAAAATAAATCAGAGAAGGCAGCATTAGAAGAACAAAAACGACATAATAGAGAGTTAGAGAAAGTTGCTAGGGGTGAAGGAGTAGTAGATAATTTTATTAGTAAATTAAAATTAGTTGATGAAGGAAAACGAGTTCTTAAAAATATTCTCCACAATGTTGATGATTTAATTGAAATTAAAGAAACAAAAGATGGTTCTGGAATATATCTAAGTCCTAGTATGATAAGGTAAAACATTTATTTTATCTTTTAAATTTTTTTCATCTTTTAAAATGAATTCTACAAATTCCGAAAATTTAATTAAATTAAAAATTTCTAATTTAGATTTATTGAATTATCTATTAAACAAAAATAAAAACTCAAATTGTCAGCATATTGGAGGTGACATACAAAAAACATTAGAAAACTTTCCTGGATTTATTTGGAGTAAATATTCGAAAGAAAAACATCTTCCTGATCATTCATATACTGGTCCAGGAACTCGATTAGATATAAGACTAGATGAGAATAATAATCCGAAACCAGGTGAAGAACCAATAAATAGAGTAGATGCCGCCGCTTATAGACATGATTTAGCTTATCGAAATCATGATCTAAGGTCTCGACATGCAGCTGATAAGAAGATGATTCAAGAATTAGATAGTATTCAAAATCCTACATTTAGAGAAAAAATTGAAAGAATGTTTGTTAAGAAAGCTTTACAAGCTAAAATATTATTCGGTCAGGGTTTAAATGAAACGACAGCAAAGCTGTCTGAGAGCAACGCTCGAACCTACGCGTCTGAAATGTCGAATGACCTAGGACGCTATGCGTCCGAAATTCATAAAGAATACAGAAAGCCGAAATATCTGTTGAAAGTAAAAGTATTTAATAAAGATGATATTTGGAGTGATGATCTTATTCATATGCCGAATGAAAGGGACTACAAATACGCATTGACCGTTATAGATTTATATACACGGTACGCTTGGGTAAAGCCTTTAAAAAATAAAAGTGGTCTATCAGTTAAATATGCGTTTGAAGAAATCTTTAAAGAAAGTAAGAGAAAGCCAAAAAAATTGTTTGTTGATAAAGGGTCGGAATTTTATAACCGAAACGTTCAGCCACTATTTGAAACTGTTTATTCAACTGAAAATGCAGGGAAGGCCGTAGTGATAGAAAGATTCAATCGGACGTTAAAAAAATAAATTATTCAAGAAATTTACTGAGCAAAGAAATCAGAAATGGTTGAAGATATTACCAGGAATTGTAGAAGAGTACAATAATAAAGTTCATTCTGGTATTGAAGAAACTCCAAAGAATGCTTCTGACGACCCTAATTTGATAAGAAAAAAATATTCGAGAATAATTATTCGAATGAGAGTAATCCGAATTTGCAGAAACTTAAGCCGAAATTTAAAATTGGAGATAGAGTTAGAATATTTAAATATAAGAATAAATTTGAAAAAGGCTTTGTTGGCTATTGGACTAAAGAAATATTTGAAGTTTGCAAAATAAATCAAACTTATCCGATTACTTACGAAATCAAAGATTTAGATGATGAAAATATCAGAGGCCGATTTTATCAAAATGAATTACAACGAACTGATTTTTAATTATCATTACCATTATTATTCAATTGTAACATAATATCTAGAAATGGTACTCCTTCCTGTAATTTAAATAAAACATAAAGACATAATTGACCGCAATATGTAGTTCCTGGTTTTTGAATTTGAAATGTATTATAAATTCCATTGCCAAGTAATTTTTTGACTTCGTTTGTAGGTGGAAGTCCGTATGAGTCAAAATAATAATTAGAACAGTTTATATTTCTTTGTCCTGCTGACCAATGTACACCTTTTTCATCTGACGTATGAAGATTTGTTATGAAATTTACAGTTTGAACTTTGTTCCGGGAACTGAAGGTTCCTGTTGGCCTATTTTTTAGGAATTGTAATTCGTTTCTCATTAGAACATGAAAATTCTATATTTCTAATTCATTTGCGATTTTCTTTAGGCCGAAATTTGTCGTGGTTTGCGTTCCATATAATTTAAAAAACTCATTTATGTTGCTCATTTTATAATAAAAAAATTTCTTAAGGGACCCCCAGAAGACAGAAGGGAGGGGGTATTGATTTAAAACTGTTCTCTAATGATGACTTTCCTTACTACTTATTCGATTTTGAAATGATTATATTATAATTATTCTAATCTATATTGTTTTATATATTTCCATTTTCTTCATGAACTTCATTTGTAAAATATGTTTCATCGTTAAAATGATTGTTTAAAACAGGGCTGTGGAGCCGGAGCCGGAGCCTTAAGGAGCCGATGGTTTTGGTCGGAGCCGGAGCCGGAGCCGGAGCCGGAGCCGATTTATCACAAAGGCTCCGGCTCCGATAGTTTGAGTTTTGATATAGATCTAGAATTTTGAATGTTATTAATTGGCATCATAAAAAAATTAAATCATTTGAAATCTAAAGATATGTCTTTTAAGTATACCAATGATCTGTCCTCCACGATATCTTTCTTTGCAGTTGCCGCCTTCTTTTGTATTATATTTGTTATATATTTACACACATGTGTAATATTTTTTTATTGCATATGTTTCGTAAGACTAATTTCCATATTGACAACGTATTCTCCAAAATCCATTAATTTGAAGACTTGTTATATGCATGCTAACTAGATGATTGTAGATTCCTAGAGACAAGTCGCCAGTCATTTATGTACACATTTCCAGTTCAGTCAGCAAAGATAATATAGCTACATTTCTTGCGCAATGTCTTAAATCTAATACGGTTACTATGTAGGCTATCATCTATCGGTATGGCTACTGGCAGAAGCTACTGGTATCTGTGACAATGCCAATTTCCTTAGATTGTATTGTAGGCTCTTGTGCAGTCTCCCACCTACATTTTTCAAAACAATCGGTTATTCAATTTGATCAATTTTGATTGGAGGGATAACTCTTCACACTCACACGAATGACCTGACTACAAGTCCTCACATGGCTATAGCAATAAGCGATCCCCAGCCACTTCCAGTAGCGCCCTATTATTTTAATTAAAGGTATCTCATTCACAATGAATTTCCTTTGACTTCAAAATTCAAAGGGTATATTTCAATGCGAAAAACCCGAAGGCAAATTACAATGTTGACTTGCTGACGAAGTTTGCGAGCAGCATGACATCGCAATTACCCACGTAGATTTTTACAACAGCACGGAATGCTTCACTCAAACCGGTGATGCTGAAACGGACATCCAATGGTGCTGCATCTTTTGACCAGAGAAAAAATGGGGGGGGAGGACTGCACAAGAGCCGTATCGTGTAATAATATTTACCAAATGTCATAGACCTGTGGATTTCAAGAATTTTCATTATTATTTTTTCCGTCTGTCAACACCTTATGCTGATATCATGCTGACTTATATGTAAACAATAAAAAAAGACTGAGACGCTCTCAATAAAGGCGCCTTTTGACCTCCCTCTTCTATTGTCTGTGACATTAAACCGCACTCGCATTCGAAAGCTAGCAAAGTAGATGGGATTTCTGCTCGGTGCTCGCAGTCAAATTTTTATTATGCATAACACCCTGCAACATACTGTGTGATACTCCGAGTTCAGTTTCATCAGCCTAACCATCATCAGAGGAATAGTGGCAATGTGTTATACATAAATTGAATATAATAATATACATGAATCATTGATGAATTATTTAGTGCAACTTTACGCCATAATGAAAAATACGAAATTAATATAATGTAAGTTAGGCCTTAACTTATTAAGTATGCTGCATAGAATTACAAAACTTGTCCTAAATTAGATATTTTTAATTTTTTTAAGTATAATTTTCAATTGTACATTTCTAGCCTACACTGCAATGAGGCTATCTAAATTACAATTTCTACAGATGATGAGTCGTGGGCTACCCACCGATCATATTATTCATGGACTAACAGACTATTGAATAAAGGCAATAACAAATAACAATAACAACCTAAGCTAGCCTATATACACTTTAATATTCAATAAAGCAATTGATATCTTTATTGATAAGGTATATTTGGCTATATAGCCGATACCCTTTCATGTTCGAGTAGATACAGGCCCTATAAGCTATTTAGAGGCATACGCTATCCAGTTTCATATTCAAGCTTTGTAAAAAAACTTATACTACTATTCGGCCCCTGTGACGGCTAATTAGGTATATCATCATCACTCATGTGGTCTTATTTAATGTAGCCTCGTAGTAGACTGGTTGCAGGCTAGGCCAATTTATATTTAGCCAGTGCGGGAGATCTTTATCTAATTTAACCAATCCTGGCTATAACTTTATTTTATCTTTCAGAGATAGTCAATTCATGCAAAAATGACAAGTATGTTATTTGTCATTATATTAGGCTATTATCATTTTTGTTATTAACTTAAGTGGTTGCTTGTTAATGAAAACTAATTTGATGATTGTAGCAAGCCTCTAAAGGCCACACCGTTATCCAAAAACCCGTTCAACGGATCCAGGATAACCAGCATAGATAGAACCTGAATTTGAAGTCGGAGCCGGAGCCGGAGCCGAGCCGGAGCCGAGCCGGAGCCGAGCCAGAGCCGAGCCGGAGCCTTTCACATCAGTGTCGTGGAGCCGGAGCCGATGAGATAACGCATCGGCTCCACAGCCCTGGTTTAAAATTGCCATAACAACTAACCCGCATATCGGCGTTTATGCGTTCTGAGTTCACAAGAAGAATTTTATTGTCATTTGCTTTTATTGTCAATGCACTCTTATGTGCTTAATCTATTCATGTCTTCACAATGGGAAGTACTTTACTACCCGTATGTGTTTGGCAAACGCTAAATGAATTTTGCAAATCGATTTCTAAAACTGAATTTGAAAACAGACTTTGAAAATAGATTTTGAAAACAGATTCTGAAAATAATTTACGTAGGGGTAAATTGAAATGTCAAAACTTTTACGCACGCGTAAGTTGAAATGTCAAAAGTTTACCGATGGGTAAATTGAAATGACAAGAGATAGCACGATAATTTTAGGGGAAAGCTGCTAGATGTTTCTCTCTCTTCAATTATCAGCCAGTGTACGGGTTCATTGAATAATTTTGAGTTTATGAGTTACAATGATCTTCTAGTTCACACAATTAGTACTTTAAATAATGTTGAGCATACAATAACGAAGAATGTCTAAGTAATAATTGCGTCTTCTTAATTTATTATAATGCTCTAATCTTAATAATAATTGAGAACCATTTCACCTGTTTTTAATTGAGATAACGAAGGATATATTCTTGCGGTTTTATCCACTTTTGTTTCTTCCATTTTTAAAGAAATATTATTAGTCACATGTTATATTTTAAAAACCTGAAAGATGGATAAAATTCATGAATTTGAAATTCTCAACTTTTATGATTTTTGGTGTCCTGGAACGGTCATGATTTAAGCGAGAAAATTGTAATTCTCAAATTTTGAGATTCTTAACTTTTATGATTTTCGGTGTCCTGGAACGGTCATGATTTTAAGGGTGAAAATTGTAATTCTCAAATTTGAGATTTTGAAAAATTTGAAAATTGGGTATTTTTAAAAACGCTTAAATTTTCGCCCCTTCGGCCTTCGGCCACGTGAAATTTGAAGTCTACCTAAATTTTTGAAATTTTTGAAATTTTGATTTTTTGAAAAAACCCGCAAAAGTGTGACATCCGGCGCAAGCGAAGCGAAGCGAAGCGTTGCGCCGGATGTCACACTATATACTACTCGGACTATCTGTAAAATAATATCATTTCCTTCTGCTTAATGCCATCATGATCAGTCAATTCCGTTATAATTTCTTCAAAACTGCATGAATGAGCATATCTCACATTTGGTGACAATGCCACCCGCATCTCCTTTGAGTTCATTTAATAAAATCGAAAGTGCATACACATTGGGGATTTAACAAATGCGAAATTACCACTCTACCTAATATATTTACTCTATGGTGCCAACAAATTGCCACAAGCCACTGGTGGCAAAGAAATGCTCAAAAATCCGCGGACTGGACTCCTTTTGCTACGATCGCTTTAATCGAAATGACATGATGAAATCAAGAGTTTTAGAACAATGTTGATGTGTCCATGCCTCGGCTGTGGTAGAAAACGCAGAAATTACACCAGAACAAGTAAAAATTTTCCATTTTTCAAGATCGTTTTATTCGAAATAATGAAGAAATTAAATAAAAAGTTTTAGACCCATTCTGTAGCTACCTCGGCTGTGGAAGCGGTCAAAGTATAGATAGGGTCTATCACAAAAACTTACAAAATTTCCGGAAAAATTTCATCACTAGATACAGGTACGGTATTGTCACCAAATGTGAGATATGCAAATTTTTGCAGTTCTGAAGAAATTGCAACGAAATTGAGTGATCATGATGGTATAATAAATGCAGAAGGAAATGAAAGTATTTTACAGATTCTCAGTGTTATGTAGTGATGAAAATTTTCCGTGGAAAATTATGGAAAAATTGAAAATTTTTGGAAAATATTGGAAAATTTTGAACGTTTTGATTTTTTTTGATAGTCCCTATAATTTGAGCGTTTTCACTGCCGAGGCAGCTACGTACCAATAAATAGGGTCTAAAACTCTTGATTTCATCATTATTTCGATTAAAGCGATCGTTAGAAATACGAGTTCCGTACGCATATTTTTGAACATAATTCCCTTGCCACCAGTGGCTTGCTAATTTGTTACTATTTTTAATTATTACACATACACCGTTTGGGATAACTTGAATCTTGCTTTACAATCGGGCATAATTTCATGCAATGTGAAAGATCTGCAGCAAAAATAATGTACTTCATTTTGGAGTTTGCTAATTGTTAGCTTCAAAGTTAAACTTTATTATGCAGCGTTGATCAGTGATACAAATTCTCCATATGTTGATGAACATGTGAAGTATAAGCACATAGTCCACGCAGCATTCATGAGCGACCTTGGAAGATAAAGACTGTAAACTCGTGAGATATTTGGAAACTACAGATATCTGTGATGAGTAAAAGAATATCTGTAGCCTCTAACTTCCGGCGTATTGTCCGATATCTTCGTTGAGATACACATCCTCCATTTCTAGTTTAAGGGTTCAGACAGTTCCAAATCGATTTCAGATCTGCCCAAATGAATTTCAGATATGATCCAGATGAATTGGAGATCTCCAATTTGGATTGAAGATCTTTTTAAAGTTGAGCTTCTGACAGATATCTGAAATTCAATTAGAGAAATCTGAAATCCATTTAATATCTGAAATTTATTTGGAAAGATTCGAAATACACATGGAAATTAAGGTACAGTTGGTTCCAAAAGTTAAACAGGGATTATAAAGAAGTTTTCGGTCTTTTCAAACGACTGTAAAGTCTCCAAAACAAAGGAAACAAACGACAATCACCGAAAAATAAATTTCAAAATTTTCCAATGGTAAATTTTCTGGAAAATTTTCCAATTGCATCACTCGTGTTGTGGCAGCCTTGCAGATTTAATGTCTGTTAAATTAACAATTCAGTAGGTTGCTATTATTTTGATGTTCAACCTCAAGAGTATTTTCTTGAGTGTGATCATATCACAGGCAACCTGCCACTGGTAGATCAAAATCACATAATCAAAGACAATGATTTCAATTAACTTTGAAAGATGTAAATGGGTCCATACATCACTATTCAGATTCAGGAAAAGAAACATCGAATTGAGTGAATCATAGAATCATGCCGGTGAAAATTGAATCAAAAACTAGAAATTTCAGCCAAGAAAGCACGATTAACATCGCGACTTTTTCATGAAGACTTTCATTATAATGCCGTTCATTAGATTTCCTTGATCAGCATAATTTCCGCTTAGTTGTGATGCTTAATTAGCGAATGTTCATTCCTTTTGATATCCAACTTGTTTCATCGGGGCGTCATATGTCGGTAGTATTTATTTAAGTCGGCAAAAGTTTAGCTTCTTCAAAAGTGCTCAAATAATTTTTTGGACCACGGGAGCGTATCTCCGCAAAACTGAATCTTTTCATACAAAAATTTTCACAGTATACACACACTTTTTTTGAGTAGACGATATCCATACTCTATGGCATCAACAGCAACATTGCTTCAATTTCCCACCTTAGATAATTAATTCGAATTTAATTAAGGTCCTTTTGTTAAACTACCTTAAAAGTTCTCGACAAAGCTGACACTCATGTGGAACGAAAATTGGAATCCCTTAACTGTGTACATGCCTTCCGTGTGATGCCGCGCAGAGTCGGTTTGTGAAGTTCATCGAATCTTTACATATCACTAGACGAAATGACTTGCTAAGTCATATTAAGTCTGATCAGATTCTTGCAAAGTCTGATCAGAACTTATTTTATTTAAGATCTTACATTTCCTGACCAGAAAGTACCAGACTTAATTTTTCTATAAGTCTTATATTTTGCAAAATAAGATCTTTTCAGGTCTCACCAGCTGATAATTGAAATTAAAAAAAGTGAACTGAAATTTCAAACTTGAAGTCCGATTTCAGTGCGAAGATCAGACGATATCAATGGTTTTAGTTGTTAAATGATCTTGCTGGAACATGCAGTGCACTGAATATATGTAGACAAAACGCAAAGTATAAGACCTTTTTCTACTCAAAAGATTTCTAAAAATCACAAATAAGATCTTATCAGATCTGATCAAATTTGCTAAAAAGACTTAGCACGACTTATAGAGTAGGGATAGGTTGATACCTACTCTATGGCATGACTGGTACTTTTTGGTCAGAACATGTAAGATTTCCTTACTAAGATTAAGTAAGTCGTTTCGTCTAGTGATGTTGCACATATCAAAGTCAAAATCTGAACGAAATCTGAACTTGCTGTTTTTATCTTCAGTTATGCCATCAAACCATGTGATTGTGGTTTCTATGTTTCACTTTACATTTATTAGTGATGAAAATTTTCCGGAAAATTTTGGAAAATATTGGAAAATTTTGGAAAATTTTGAAAGTTCTGATTTTTTGTGATAGGCCCTATGCTTTGACCACTTCCGCAGCCGAGGCAGCTACACACCAATAGAATGGGTCTAAAACTGGTGATTTTGATCATTATTTTGAATAAAGCGATTTTGAAAAATGAAAAAATTTGAATTTTTGTGATATAATTTTTACTTTTTCCATCATAGCAGAGGCATAGACACATCAATAGAATTGTTCTAAAACTCTTGATTTCATCATATCATTTCGATTAAAACAATCGTAGCAATACGAATCCCGTCCGCGGATTTTTGAGCATTCCTTTGCCTGGCTTGTGGCAATTTGTTGGCATTTTTAATATTATAACACAGACATCTTTTGTGACAACGTGAATTTTTTCCTTTACAATGGGGATATAATTTCATGCATTGTGAAAGATCTGGAGCAAAAATAATCACTTTATTTGGGAGTTTGTTTATGGCTTGAAAGTTAATCTCTATTATGCAGCCTTGATTGCAATGATACAAATTATCCATATGTTGATGAACATGTGAAACACAAGTACACAGTCCAACACACCATTATACATGAGCGGCCATATATTGGAAGAAGGACTGTAAACTCGTCAGATATTTGGAAACTAAAAGATATCTGTGATGAGTAGAAGAATATCTATATGATAGCTTCTAGCTTCTGGCGTATTGTCCGATATCTTCGTGGAGGACAAACTACACATTCGATATCCATTTCTAGCTGGTTCAGATAGTTCCCAATCGATTTCAGATCTACTTAAATGAATTTCAGACATGATCCAGATGAATTGGAGATTCTCCAATTGAATCTAAGATCCTTTCAAAGTTGAGTTTCTGACAGATATCTGAAATTCAATTAGAGAAATCTGAAATCCATTTAATGTCTGATATTCAGCTGGAAAGATCTGAAATAGACATAGAGGGTGCAGTTGGTTCCAAAAGTTAACATGCAGGGATGATAGAGAAGTTTTCGGTCTTTGAATATTACATAGTCTTTTCAAACGACTGCAACAAGCCTCCAAAACAATGGCAAAAACGTCAATCACCAGAAAAGAAATTTCAAAATTTTCCATTGGAAAATTTTCCGGAAAATTTTGAAAAAATTGGAAAATTTTCCGTTTGCATCACTAACATTTTTCTCATGTGGGATCATTCTGTCAGATTTTTAGGGCTGAACAGCAATAATAATTTTATACACTACTAATGTAGACAAAAAAAGTAGCATCAAATTATTGATATTTGTATACATCTACGTGGGCTTGACCACGGTCGGGAAACCGTTGAAACAGCTGTGTAAGAAGACAGAATATGTGTGGGGAGAAGGACAGAATATGATAGAGAACAGCATGGACAATGCAGAGGGACAGATATTTGTATTGTGTCTTGAATGTTTGTATTTGCAAGACTTGATGGGCTAAGGTGGAAATGGTGAAAATTGGTGTGCTAAACGGTCGTTCATGGACCACTCAGGTTACATTTTTGTTCATACTCTTGTGTTAGGAATCAGATAGTTGCGAATTTGCGATTAAGTTAGATCTTCATTTAATTAGGAGAGCCAAATTCTATAAATGCAGTATGTTTGAAAATAACAAATTAATTAGTTGATTTCATGACAGCACATTATTTAAATACAAAATTAATGAATTGTTAATACTTAGATTCATTCGGTTAACGAACGTTAATATATCATGTTGCCCATATTCCGGCATCGCTTGGAACTGTGAAGTGTATTGAAATTCACGCATTCTCTAAGGGCCAAGTGGAGTTGGTTGATTTATGACTGACATGGAATCATAAACCTCACGTCGGCTATGAGAACAGTGTCAACCGTCAAGGAAAATTGACTAGACGGCCTCCACCAAATTAAGCCCAATCACGAAATTCATCACATCATCTCATTTCCAAAAATTAAGGTCTCCCATTATATGTTTCTTGCATTTCTGGCACAGCTATGAATTGATGCATTGAACACATACTTCTTACATCTTTAATAGATTAAAAAGTATAATAACCTGGTAAAGTCTGCCATTACGTGGTCTAATTCAGTTCGAAACTCATGTCTACCTTCACGTGAATTAATTCACACACTAGACCCCATGTCTACCCTTACGCTGACTAATTCATCAAATCATTCCAAACTATCAAATTAAACTTTTAACACCTAGTTGGACTTATTTACAACATCTAATACGAACTTATGATAGATGTAGTTGTACAACTTATGTAGTTGTAGGCCTATTGGAAAGCAGAATTGTTTTTCTGAAATGATGTACTTAAGTTTGTGATTTTCTCTGTTCATAATCACATCCCGCGAATGACTCAACTGCAGACATAAAATTTGATGAAATGTAACGTTGTATGATGCTTGAGTTTGCTTCTAAGGACATACGAGCGAGTCAATATATGGGCTCATCAAACATGTGCTTATATACCAGTAATCATCTAACTAGCAGGCAGCAATTAACTACCCGGTGCGTGATATTTGCTTAATTGCAATTTTTTGATAGTAGCCATGAATTATATATGAGTATGCACGTAAAATTCCAATTGGTCGCTAATTGCTGCCAATTGATTGCAATCAATCGATCTCAGCAATGAATTTGTTTCAATGCAATTAAATTTCGTCAACCGCACGATGCAGCAGTTGGTGGAGAGACTTGTCGAGTACACTTGTACACGTTGGAATCGTCACAAGCATCAGTGGATTAAGTCAGCTAATCGTACATTTGCGACAAATGTTGTTTGACAGAAGGCTTACAGTGAAAGGAAAAGAAAATCTCAATCTTATAAATGTTAAGAGTAATGATCATTATAGGCCTATGTTTCAAGTTCGCCAGCACGGCAAGCGTGCCGAGGCCGAGATCAGGCGCGCCGAAGCTAGAACCAAGTGCGCCAAATTCGACGTTGACTCACCTGCGCGCTAGACTTATGCCATGATTTTAGAATTTCCGAGAACAAGCGCGCGGAAGCCGGGACCACGGGCGCCGAAACTAGGCCAGCGTACCGAAGCCAGTCATCTGACGCGCGCCGACTATTCAAAGGCGCGTCCAAAAAATTCGGCGCGCCTCTGTATAGACTCCCGTTCGGTCTCGTTTTACTGCTAGGAGTAACTGTATTACTACCATTCGATGCCTAATGTTGTTCACAAATGTAAAATTTATCAGGATAAGATAAGATAAGATAACGTTTATTTCAAATACCTCAAATAAAAATCGAGAGGTTGAACATAAAATGCAAGTCATGAGTCAAGTAACATTTTACAACAATAACAAAATTAACTCAAACGAAAACCAATGTTAAATAACTTAGCCATGTAAACAAAAAAGCAATCTTGACGATCAAGCAAGATCCTTGATTAGCAATCAAGGATGGATGGTTTTCACGTGGAAGGCAACTGATATATTGTTAGTACACTTAGGGATCTCCAGGCAATTTAAATGCATGAAATTTGTTCAGTTAGCATTATAATTTACATTCCCATATTTTGATTAGGACCAGTGCTAGATGCGTGGCGCATTTAATCGACATGTACCGAGCTATTTATGGAGCTTCATTGGCTAATGGAACACTAGAAATGGAAAGATGACATTGATAGAATATTTTGCGACATCGATGGTGCATCATCAGTCACTGATGCATTCTTGAGACATTGTGAGACACGATCAAGTGGCTTTTAGCAGCGACGATCAAGTTTAGATCAACACTCCCTGTGTTTAGTAGGCCCTGGCTAGTCTTTTATGCATATTGAGTTTTTTATCAGATTACTATTACCGTTGGAGTTGTTAATCATGCAATGTTTTATTGAAATTCTGCCTTCTTTCTTATTATGCATGCACATTCCAAAAATGAAACGTTCTCCATTTGAGCTGCTAAGTGTGAAAAAATCTTAAAACTACTTGAATGATTTCAAAATTATTCTTCCGTTCAAAGTTTGTCATGTTATAATGATGATAATTCAGTACATACTTACGATGTCAAATCCTCAAAATTCGTGACGAGGCGTCTTGGAAAGTACATCACCTTTCGAATTCGTACCAAACCTTTCAAAATGCCTTCTCGAATTTCTACGTGACACCTCCGAAACAACAGCCAGAGCAACAACGTCGGCACCAGCAGTCGAAAATGTCAGATACAGTCGTTTTATCCATTCATCGTTCCAACAGGAAAGCAAGGCCGTTGTGTGAACTACTGTAGACAACACTGCAAGGAAGTGCGAGAAACCATTGCACGATAATTCTTTCATTCATTCAATTTCATACTCGCTAATGATCTGCGCTCAACTTTTGGACTGGAGTTCACTTGCTATTTTTTGTTATGTGGTTTATATAGTCCGGCAGCCAGAGCGAGTTTCTGCAGGGAACGAGGACGAAAATGAAAGTTTCACAGAATGATGTACATCCTATCTCTACTACGAGTCTGCGCGTCTGTCGAGTTCTAATCAGTTTCTCCGCTTGTCAGACAGGATTAAAGAATAGCACATGTTAATCTAATGGGACGCAGATTGCAGCTTTTGGCAAAAATGAAATCTTCTTTGTTTTCTCTTATCAACTGAAAAGTGCTAAGTCTAGAGCTATGATTTTTGACATGGAATGTCTTCAGGTCATTTTTTTAAAAAACTCGATGTTTTGTTTACTTATTGACCGACCATCGCTATGCGCCAACATTTTTCAGAATTCAGATGCCAACACGTTTGAAGAATTCAGAGCATTTTCTTCAAACGCAATTTTCTGGCCCTGTAGGCATTGTGCGAGTATGTGGGTAGGCCTAGTACCATTAGAATCGCACTAAAAATTTCGGGTGATGAGTGAGTGACACTCAAGCTTAGTGGTGAGATGAGACCAACACGAGATGAAATTTCTGCTGGTACTTTGTACTTGTACGTGATTTATTTACCTTTACATGTAAAAGCACTTGGTCAAGTACTTTTGTAAATATACTTTCAAGTACTCAAATTCAAGTACTCAAGTACTTTTCGGCATTTTAGGAGTTTCCGAGAAGGCCTATATGACAAATGCATCAGTGCATTTGCCTGAGAGCGCTGTCTCCCTGTCCTTTTGGGATTCTCAAAGTTGCAAATATCCCACTCTGGCTAGTTTAGCATTAAAGTATCTTCCCTCACCCGCCTCGTCTGCTCCTGTGGAAAGAATATTCAGCAATTTCGCAGGAAATGTTTTTAGACCAGATCGCTGTCGAATTAAAGACCAATTCCGAAAGACAAATGTTTATCAAATCAAATGACTTCTCCTGAAATATTATAAGCTTCATACTTGTGTCACGTTGACAACAACAAGTCTTACTTGCTCCATGAAATAGGAATACATGTATCTTCATTCTTCAATCAGGTGTTGTTTTCATTTGTCTGTCATGTACTGTTTAATTTTTGTCACAATAGTATACACATGTATTACTCACAATTTTTGTTCTGAACTTGATTAGCACGAAAGTACAAACAGGAAACAATGCAATTTGAGAATGCTTTGCGATCTGATTCGGTAATAATTATTCAGTACCTGTATTTGAATAACAATTGGATCAAGTACATGTACTTGAACTTGTATTCAAGTACAATCGAAGTACTTGACCCCAAGCCTGGTGGTTGAACTGTAAAGGCAGAATGCAGCTGAATTTCGGGGAACTGTGTGATACGAAATGATAACTCTATACTGAAATTAAAGCGATCCCCGCACAGAGTTAAATATTTTGTTTATCTGCTTCGGTTTGCTAATTAATTATTTAATTTGTGAATTATTCGAAATCGCCGGCACATCGAGGAACTTATTAAGTGGGCAAAAAGGAATTCCTAATACCTTACAGAGATAGGAAAAGAAAGTCGTGCATCGCTTGCGGATTAATGTGAGTTCAAGCAAAGTGCTTCGATTGGCACAATTCCTTCAGATTCGAAGAATTCAGATCATTGCGCTCAAGTTTTCTCCATAAATGTTGGCCCTTTCGATCATTATTAGAAAAATAGCAGGCATACGAAAATTGGTTCACTTGATGATTCCACCATCGTCTTCTCACCATTCCTCACTGCATAGTGCATACACTGAATCGAATGTTAACCAGACGATGTGTGTTTTGGTGTGTTCGAACTGATATCACAGCACGCACGCATCTCTCACAGGCACTGGTGTCCTCTACTGACAGCTTATTGTTTGTCATTTCCAATAGGAAGCGATACACGAATTATCCATTCGAGAAGGAGCAAGTTGTCTAATTCTGTGATGTGCCATTTCGATATTAAAGTTACCTATAACCTTCTTTTCTAGGAAACCGAAGCGCGCGCAGATGAATCTAATTCTGTGGATCCCCGAGAGAACAAAAAATGTCCGCGAAAATTCACATGCTTGCTATGTATCTCATCGAGTTCATAAATTGATTTTTCAGATGAAATCGTCTTTTCAAGGACTTCTTATCCTGATGTTTTGTTATGGAAGCATCGCTCAGCGACAGTCCTTATCTTTCGAAGAATTATCAGTGAACAACCGGAAACGTGTGCAGGAATATCCAAAGATAGTTAATCTTACCAAAATGGTGGCATCTTTATATAATGAGCCGTTGATTCAAAATTTCCTCAGTAGTTCGGACAACATTAAAACGTATGTTCAGTTATCTAATGTCAGTACAACATGCAGACAGACATTGGTTTATTCCATCTCCCATGCCTCTTCTTGGACATATAACAGTGAGTGAAATGTGTAAAGACCAAATGATCAGGGCCTATTTCGTTTTCAATTGTGAGACTGACTGAAGAGATATTTCTTCAAAATTTTTTTAAATTTACATGTTGATATGTACATGTACATAAAACAAAACGTCTTATTTTCGGATTAGATTCTGCTTGGTTTATAGAATGAGAGAAGTCCTTGCTTTAATGAATTTGCTTTATTGTAGCAACATGTGCGAGACCTTTCAGCCGCTATAGGCGACCATCGTCAGGCAAGTGAATGAAGAAAGATTGCTGTGGATGAGCTCAAGTCATCACGTGCACTTTCCATTCAACCCTGAACATAGCATTGACCATAGAAATAAACTGTTTATCTGAAGTTCGCTAGAATGGAAATTGACTCAAGGTCGCGGCACATCCGGGGGAACTAAGTTGGGGGCATGAAGAACCAATTAAAAGCTTCGATTTACACATGTGACTGATTCTAACCCAGTGATACAGACGTTGGCAGGTGTATCTAAGTGAAAATGCGCGCGATTTATGTGCCGCTATTGTGCATTGCATGAAGCTTAATTTCCATTCTAGAGGTTTTATTTGTTGTCACCACGTCAAAAATTCCAGCAACTGCTAGAGAGAATGGAGGTGGTGGACAAAAAACCGGTATGGTGGAGAAGATTGATAAAAGAAGCATTTTGGACTGAGAGATATGTATAGTTTTCTTTAAGGAGTTGCTGGAATATTTTACGTTTTATTTTGTGTCTTTCTGGCTTTCATTATTTCTACTGTCGATTTTATTAGTAGTATTTGTTTTTAATGTATTTTCGCTTATCGTATTGTATTTTATTTTGGACAGTCAATGCTATGTTCCGGGTTGAACGAAAGGTGCACGTGATGACTTGAGCTCATCCACATCAATCTTTCTTCATTCACTTGCCTGACGATGGTCGCCTGTAGCGGCTGAAAGGCCTCGTACATGTTCTCTAGGTGACATGCCACGCGTGATTCACGCGTAATTACGGAACACCCCAAACATCCGTGGTTAAAGACACTCTATTCTTCTCTGCGCGAACATACGAGCTGCACTAAGAGTCAGAAATCACTTGATCTGATGCTGTTAAAACATGGGAAATGTTTATGAATACGCGCGGGCGAGCGTTTATAGTTAGCGCGTCGTCTACGGTTGTCTGCGCTGCCGCTTGAACCACGGATGAACCGCTAAGCATGTTCTGTCTTCCCTGAGCATGAAATTGAGGTCTTATCACATTGTTTAGCCTCTGATTCATGCAGACACATCAAACGCAAAGTCTATACAACAGGACTGCCAACTATACTAACTTATATAACAGATATTGCAGCAATATCCCGCATAGCCACGGATGTTTGAGGTCATGTGTATTACACGTGATTGAGCGTGGCATGTCACCTAGTGTGCTGTAATAAAGAAAAATCATCAAAGCAAGGACTTCTCTCATCCTATAAATAATGGCTGGTCCTCTATTTTCTGAAATTCTGCTTGGTGTTGGAACCAGGTTTTATTGACTCAAAGATCTCACTTAATCAGAATTAAGATTTGCTGGGCCAAGCCCGGCCGATCAGAAATTTCAAACTCAGACCTAAGTCATGGATATAGTTCGTGAGTTGTGCATGAAACTATCGTGTAGCATACCACTACAAAGCAGCCGGATCAGATTGTATCTTTCACAAATCGCTTGGGGTGAAAACCGGGCATGTATTTCCCATGGGGAATTTGCGACAGGTTGGTTATAGATATGGTTTTCTTGAGTTGTACTGACTGTACATTGAAGTCGGAAGATGCACTTCTTCATTGTGAGTTGTATAGAGGGCATCTACATTCTGCAGGTCAGCTTGCCACTCACATGTGGAATGACTACACTGTTGATCGAAGAATGCAACAAGTAATGTTTGATGCGGAGATGACCAGTGCTGCGGGATGTCTAATACTATATGAATGGTCTTTCTCGTACGATGGCTATATCCGTTCAACAAAGTTTACTTGTTGCATTCCTGTGAGCAACAATTATTAACAGATTTAGTTGACTTTTGTTCAACTACGAGACAAATCAAAACGTCCTCGATCGATGTTCATAAAGTTGTTTTATTACTTCATGCAAAATTTGAATTTTTGGTGACATGTACTATAGACATGCAATTTGAATATAATACTTACTTATGCATTTACACAACATAGCGCGTCAAACTTAGCAGTTATATCATAGACCAGAGTCTATGCACAGACCATAGAATCTTAAGGTCTATACCATTGCACCAAGATCTCATGCGATGAAAGTCTATGGTCAACTTCACATAGAAATATAACGCCATTATCTAATGCCGGAACATTTACAACATTTTCATAGAAATGTCAACAACGGGGTACGATTTTCCCCTATGACAAGAGGTTTGTATACAATTGCATTTCGCTCATTTGTTTCGTGCGACGACTCAATTGAAAGAGCGGGACCGATGTTTTCGACACAATTCTTAGCCTAGTGAAAATACATCTTCAACTATACACCTACAGAGAGTAGCTAAATCAAATCGGATTTTATAACGAGTAGATCACAATTTCCTCATTGGAAATACATTGGGTTATTCAATTAGTGGTGTTTCTGAAAAACCGGTTCCAGCTGTGATTATATTTAGCAAAAAATTGATACACTAAAATGCGATTTCTATTGATTTTGTGTTCACTTTCCAGTGATCGATGCGACTGGAAAGCTGCCACCTGCATTACAAGCTGGTGCATTAAACTGGGTCGGTGGATTCAAACAGTGCATGAACAATCCACCACCAAATCCCTACCATGGCAACGGAAAGCCTCCAAGGTCACACTATTGCAAAGTTAATGTTGGATCTCCGTTTTTTTTCCAATTCGATGGTGAGTTCTGGATATGTGTCATTGTCCCACTGATTGCAGGAAATATGATCATAATCAACGAGTATCAACAGTTATTCACGCAACTAGTACATAATTGCTTCTTTATAGCATTCCAAAATTCTCCTAAAATATTAGTCTGCAATTGTTTTTTCCAAGAAATGTAAATAGGTCATTCCACACCAAAACGTCAAATTTCGGAAAAAGTCAGCGGTGAAGGTTCTCAGATTTTCTTGAAATTCACATATTTTCATTATTTGGGTCTATCTAGATGATATCCAAAATATTTCGGAAAAATTCTATCGGAAAAGTCACTTGCGTGGCCTTGACTTATTCGAATTTTTCTATTTTTAGAGAATTTATGAAAAATCATGCACATCTTTGACAGCCTACATCACCGATCTCGCAGCGAAGTTGAGAAAAATTCCTTTTGGACTGCTTAATTGATACCCAACCATAGATGTTCCAAGCGGAATTCATCACTTTTTCGCTGCGAGAAAATTTCTGTGGGTCCTTAAAAAAAGCAAAATTTTCAGAAAATTTTTGAAAAAATCGAATTTTCAAACATTTCTGAAAAATGAAAAAGCAATTTTACGGTCCCTTCTTCTACAGGCGACTACAGGTACATCCAAATGATTGTGGAAAAATATTTAGAAAATCATCAGGGATCGGAAAGTGGTTTTTGAATCTCAAATTATAAGAACAATATTCAATTTTTGACATCCTTGACTCGGTCCTGACAATATCTCGCAGCAGCTACGCCAATTCTGATAGGTCGAGTGTTTTACGCTTCACATGATCTATTTGAAACTGTAATCAGAAGTAACTTTTTCCACCCAAAAGTATGATTTTTTTGAATTTGAAAATGTGGTAAAATTAGTTCTTTTTTTGTGCTGCTACTTTCAAATTTGTAAGTAGTGTCTGCTTTGTAATTAGTAGATACTATTCTTTTATTGTCGAATGTCGTTAATTCGAACTCGGATGGATTATATGTTCGACCTATGTTGTCTATCACAGGCTTGATCACCCTCTCAATTCGTGTCACATCGCATATTAAGACCCGTTCATTAGGGCTTCTGAGGTCTTTACTCATTCACGGTCTTAATTAAAGAGTTTTGATTGTATCTCTAAACAGTTAAATGTTGAAACATGTTTCACATTTTCCTTTTATTATTTGAAAGGCAGTTCAATTTTCTAAATTTATTGAGGGGCAAAAGGCTGACCAAATTGTATAATTATCTACAGACAAGATGAATGAATGACAGACACAGATTTTTCATAAATTCTCTAAATATAGAAAAATTCGAATAAGTCAAGGCCACGCAAGTGTTGATAGGATGAACTCAGCTTTTTCCTGAAACCTGCGGAATCATTGCTTTAATTCGCAGTATAATTTGATTTCTAAACATTTTAAATATTTTGATGATTTTCTTAAATATTCCGAGGTTTTGAAGCAAATAAATATTTAAATATTATAATACTTTTGAATAAGTATTTTTCCGAACCCTACTGATAACCGCTTAGTCCGGCAGCCAGTGCGAGTTTCTGCAGGGAACGAGGCCGAAACTGAGACTTTCACAGAGCGTTGTACACCCTACGCGTCCTACGAATCTGCACGTCTGCCGAGTTCGTATTACTATCTCTTCTTGTTAGACACGACCAAAGAAAAACACATGTAAATCCAATGGGACGCATATTGCAGTTTTTAACTAAATTGAAATTTTGTATGTTTTCGCTTATTGAAACGAACATACTATGTTTAGAGCCACAATTTTTGACATGGAATGTCTTCAGGTAATTTCCTATGATGTGTATGTGTTATCATCATTTTTATCAAATCCCATCAGATGTAACCACCACGAGACATGTTTCGGTCTGTTGGCCTCATCAGTCGTGGGTAGGTTTGAACCAGCGACGTTGGAGCTAGAGGACGTGCAAGCATACCCTTTAACCACAAGGCCACCGGACCATCTGTTGAGAGCGTGAATTAGCCAGGAAGGCACTGCTTTAAACGCAGGCACGTGGAGGGCGGATTGCATTCTGCAATCACTTAATACTGCATCCGAGATTGAGACGCTACGTGTCGAGCAAAATGACTTGTACATTTACATTGTTGGACATCGTAACGAAGGAAAGTAATGCGATAACCGATGTTGACGACTAGAATATCGGAGACAATTGATGATCGATATTTTCCCTTTTATCGAATATGACAAAACGTGTACTACAATTCAAGTGAAAAAGAATTTGTTAAGGGATAGAAGAATGAAATTCAAGTTATGTTTTTCATACTTCTGAGAAGCTCTGATTCTCTAGTTCCTAGAACATGTCTCATTTTTGTCCTATCTTCTGTGGTTCAATAGCAGTCGAAGTTTGAAGTTTGGCTAAAAAATAAGTTTTTGACGTCGCGTTTGTCACTTATCAAGCCTAATATTCAAGCTCTGTGGGAATCTATTTCTCTGTGAATGTATAATCAATTGGTAATGCTTAGTAATTATATGACAGGTGATATCGTCACAATATTTTTGAGCCCTATTTTTCTTGGTGAATTGAATTTATGCAGTTGAAATTCCGTTACCAAATTTTCCATGTTTTTTGTCACTCAAAACCATTTTTGTGTGAGTAACTGAATTTCATCAGAAAGAAAGCATTTTGATGCATATCAACACGTTGCATATTCAGCTATCGAAATTTGATATTTTTCATTGTCAAATGAGGTAAAGTTTTTATGAAATTCTGTTACCGGTAACTAAATACCGGCATCTTTACTAAATACAATTACAATTCAAAGTTATGATGTGCATGTGCTATTATCATGCTTCTGATCGGCAATTTATGCGAGAATTTGACTAAATGTGGGTTAAATTGCTCAAAATGCTTGTGTTTGACGGCAGCAGGAGGCTTGCCGAATCTGGATGTGTTTAGCTTTATAGACGAGGTTGCATGAACATGATAGGAAATAAACTGAAGACATTCAGCGTCAAAAATTGTGGCTCTAGACATAGTATTTTCGTTTCAATAAGCGAAAATAATCAAAATTTCATTTTAACTAAAAACTGCAATCTGCGTCCCATTGGATTAACATGTGCTTTTCTTTGATCGTGTCTAACAAGAAGAGGAACTAATAAGAACTCGGCAGACGTGCAGATTCGTAGTAGGCATAGGGTGTACAACGTTCTGTGAAAGTCTCAGTTTCGGCCTCGTTTCCTGCAGAAACTCGTACTGGCTGCCGGACTAGCTTGTATTAATTATAATTTCTAGGAATCTCTGTAGTTCGTTAACGTTATATTTTCTATTTCTGTTCGTGTACAATCTGCTTTTTTACAAAATACCCAGTACAATTGAACCAAAGTCGAATAAAAGAGAGCACATCAAAATGGAAGAAAAATGCTTAACCCATTGTACTTCTCAAACGAGCAATTTTTATCTGTCTATTTTTCTGATTGTTAGCGCAATGTGAGATGAATTTCACATTGTTAATTTTTCATGAAAATTCTTCTGTAGGAATGTTGTTACACTAGGTGACATTGACGCGCGTAATTCACGCGTATTTACGGAGCACCCCAAACATCCGTGGTTAAAGACATTCCATTCCTCTACGCGCGAACATACGCGTTGCACTAAGAGTCAGAAATGACGTCATCTGATGCTGTTAAAACATGGGGAATGTTTATGAATACGTGCGGGCGAGTGTTTAGCGTTTATAGTTAGCGCGTCGTCTACGCGGTTGTCCGCGTTGCCGCTTGAACCACGGATGAACTGCTAAGCATGTTCTGTCTTCCCTGAGCATGAAATTTATGTCCTATCACATTGTTCAGCCTCTGATTCATGCAGACACATGAGACGCAAAGTCTTTATAACAGGACTGCCGACAGATGTTGCCGCAATGTCACGCATAGCCACGGATGCTTAGGGTCATGTGTAATTACGCTTAATTGAGCGTGGCATGTCACCTAGTGTGCCAATGCCAAATGGGGCAATTTTCTTGCATAACCGTCATGTTTCATATTTCAGTTTAAATGATGTTTATCTCTTCCAGGTTCCGAGTTTACTCATCAACTGTGGACTGTGTTTACCGGAATCATGTAGTGCTAATGACATCAATATACTGCTACAGTCAGGTAAATCAGTGCGATACAAATGATGTAGACTTGACTTGCTTTCACTAAAGTGCATATTTCCCTGTTGAATTATTAGTCCGTCAGCCAGAACGAACTTCTGCAGGGAACGAGGCGGAAAATGAGACTTCCACAGGATGATGTACATCTTCTGCCTACTACGAATCTGCGTGTCTGCCGAGTTCTATACCTGGTTCATCTTCTTGTCAGACGTGATAAAAGAAAAACACATGTAAATCCAATGGGACGCAGATCGCAGTTTTTGGTTTAAATGGAATTTTCTATGTTTTCTCTGATTAAACGAAAAGCTACTAAACTACTAAGCCCAGAGTTTTAATTTTTGGCATAGAATGTCTTCAGGTCATTTCCTATGATGTGCATGTTCTGTTATCATGCATTTG
The DNA here is from genome assembly GCA_907163375.1 of Prostheceraeus crozeri. Lineage (NCBI taxonomy): Eukaryota > Metazoa > Platyhelminthes > Polycladida > Euryleptidae > Prostheceraeus > Prostheceraeus crozeri. The sequence goes on along the minus strand of CAJQUW010003312.1, from coordinate 17,524 downwards.
ATCGGCGATGTATGTGAGAATGTGGTTGAATGTGGATAAAGTTGCTCAAAATGTTTATGTTTGCCGACATTAAGAGGCTCGCCAAATATAAGTGTATTTAGATTTATAGACAGGGGTGTATGAACATGAAAGGAAATGACATAAAGACATTATATGCCAAAAATTATGACTCTGGGCTTTGTAGTTTTCGCTTAATCAGAGAAAACATAGAAAACTTCATTTTAGCCAAAAACTGCAATCTGCGTCCCATTGGATTAACTTTTCTTTGATCCTATCTGACAAGAAGAGGAATTCACTAGAACTCGGCAGACGTGCCGATTCGTAATAGTGATAGGGTGTACATCATTCTGTGAAAGTCTCATTTTCGATCTCATTCCCTGCAGAAACTCGTTCTAGCTGCCGAACTACAGTCCGTTTCATAAAAAGTGGATCATCCTAAAATTTGACTAAATAAAACATAAGTATGATACAGAAAGCATTTTTCATGTTATTTCATGTCCCTAATATATTTAAATGTCCTTATATAATCTGATAAGCTATGATACAGTAACGGTTCTTAAGAAGCTAATATTTTGTGGCCCTACCCCTGTTGTCAATGACATTACCAATTCGTCTAGGCATTGATTCGATGATATCGTTGATTTTTGACTGATCTAACTTTCTCCACTCTCTTTTTAACAGTGACGTAAGTTGTGATACGCCATCTGTAGGTAGCAGTGAACGACGAACGTTACGTTTTAGAATACTCCATACATTTTCTATGGGATTCAGATCAGGAGAACGAGCTGGCCAAGATAATGTCCTAAGCCCTAATTGAGACTTGCATAAGTTGACTCTACTACTCCTGTGACCCGTGGCATTATCATCCATAAATAACCAAGTCGATGGATCACCAAGTTGATTTGTCATTTGGCCAATGTTCATTCGTAAAACATTCACATAGCGTTCAGAATTCATGGTTCCTTGCTGTATGTGAAGTTCAGAGCGGCCATTGGTCCAAATGCCAGCCCAAATCAGTAGAGTCGCACCACCTTGTACCCGGGGACGATGTAAATGTCTCGGAATTTCCTGATCAGATTTTATCCATAATCTCAATCGACCATCACTATCCTTCAGACGGACTGATGCCTCATAAGACCAGACAACCCGATCCCATTGATTTTGCCAGTGACAATGACTCATTGCCCATCTGAGACGTCTTTTTGTATGCTGATCTGATAATTCGATCTGAGAGGGCCTCTTACAGCTCTTGAAATTCGACTCAATAAGTTTTCTACGAATAGTGGACTTAGAAATAGACGAGTCTAGTGCAGCCATCTCAGTTAACGAGAGACTTGGATCAACTTCAACAAATCCCAAAATTAGGCGGTCTCTACGTTTGGATGCTCTAGCAAGGCTGACAGTTTGCCTTTTGTCAATGCGATCTCGTTATTGTTCATTTGTGCTTTGTATTGTTTTCAACCGGTAAGAGATAGATTTCTAGCTGAAAGCAGTCAGGAGTGCTGCCAACACCACCGCAACGAAGTCAGGAAGCTATGGAACATGAAGTTCAGTTAATCACATGTAGCAGTTACATTATTGTTGATGAATAATGGTGCTATACTGGCTCTGATTGACCGATTTTCTTTATTTTTGTTTTGCTTGATAGCTTTTGGCTTGTAGAACAACATATTACATAACAAAGGAAACAAATGTAATTTTATAAGAGTGAGGTATGATTTTGTGTAACATTGCTAAATGAAGATCAAATTATCTACTACTTTTTTATCTATAACAGGAAAACAACTCAATTTTCATGCTTGAAATTTCCAACAATGATATTAGTAAGCACAACTTATATATCTTCCAAATTTCAGAGAAATTCGTTCAAGTTTGGCGGAGTTAGACAAAGTTGAAGTTAAGGCGATGTTTAAGGGTGATCCATTTTTTATGAAACAATCTGTATTACCTAATGCTGCAAATTTTGACGAGTGTTTTTGAGTGATAGTGCGTGCGATTTCTGTGCCGCTGTTGTGCATTGCATTAAGTTAAACTTCCATTCTATAGGTTTTATTGGTATCAATTTCTATGACTGGAACGTTGTAAGGCATTGAACTCTCTCTTTATTATTGATCAGTCCCACTCCGACATTGCCGTCTTTAAGCAGTCAGACACAAAGCATGTTCGATGCGAGCCGGTCACAGAAATAGATTGTTTAAGAGCATCACTTTGCTGGAAGTGCAAACTGTTTCAAAGCAACTGCACATGCAGGAACTTACTAAATGGGCAAAAAGAAATTTTTTATGCATTACAGAGATAGGAAAAATAGTCGTGCGTCGCTTGCCGATTGCTGTGAATTCCTTCAAAATGCTCAGATCGCCACGATTCCTTCAGATTCGAAGAATTCAGATCATTACGCAAAAGTTTTCTCGATAATGTTGGGCCCTCCGATCATTTTTAAAAAAGTTAGCAGGCGCATGAAAAAACATTCACAAACTTCTCTGTAGAACTTGACATCGTCTGTGTCTCTTTGCTGTGTGATCCGGTTGATAACAGTCACTGAAACGTCGCAAAATTTGGCGTGTTCAATGTTGAACTGGCTGCTCATTGTTCGATTGCTATGGTATTTAGTCAGCAGATTGTGCCATTTCATTAGCGTTGCATGTTCCAATGCTTCCTTTCCAGTCAAACAGAAGAAGAGACGACCTGTCTAATTCTGTGGAGCCGATAGTTCTTTCAGCGATTCATATGTTTGATTACAATTAACGAGGTTAACCAAGGAGATAGGTCACATAAATGGCAATTAACGTATGTGTCAGAGCGATGTGTGTATGACTCTTGTATCGAGATAGTCGGACATTGTAAAAACCAAACTTGGTTACGCTCTACCCTTCAAAATAATTGTTAGGCTGCGCCAGATGTCGGCTTTGAGCCCATATCTCCTAAAAGATACGCTTTTCCCAGACGATCTCTTGATTTGTGGGAACTCTATAACAGCAATACAAGATCGGCTTGAGCTGTGGCGCAGTGTCTTCGAGAGAAATGGTCTTCAGAAGTTCAGAATAAGCGGAAGTAAGAGTGAATACCTCTCCACCGTTCGGCACGAGAAGGAGATCCGTCGGGATTGAACACTGTTCTCATCAGTTAAGAAATTTTAATATCTCGGTTCACCTGTAGGCGAAACATTTGCTTGCGAACAGGACATCAAGAATCGGGTCCAAGCAAGATGGAAAAGTTGGAGGCAAGTACGAGCAGGAGTGTTCCACGACGAAGGAGTTCCTCTCAAACTAAAATCTGAGCTATCAGGTGATGTGACCGGCAATGGAGGAGAGTGCTGGGCACCCAGGAAGAAAGGGTATTTATGGGTTATCTCCCCCTCCACGTTTTCAAATGTCTTAAATCCGTAGAAATTAATCATTCGTCACAAAGCTGTAAACACGTAAGTGAGGATATTCACTATCCACATACCAAAATTTGTGCAAATTGGACTAGTACTTTCAGAATCAGGAAAGATAACTTCAAGTTCAGCGATATTTGCAGCTTGATCTTACTTCTTCTAACCTCATCGTCTGAGAAGAAAGCGCTTGAAGTCAACAAAGTCATTTTCCGGCAACTCGTGAAGTGATGATGACCAGGCCACATCCTTGTCTAACATTTCTAAAATGTTTGGCAGGGTAGTGGTCGTGGGAAGATTTCAAATAGCAGTGGATGAGACGAAGAGGGAGAGAGAACAATGCATACACGAGTAACAATGATGCGTCGAAGAGACGAAGTCAGATCAAACTGTTGACATCGCTACACGTCAAGTCTATATGCGTATCGTATCGTCTCTAATGCAAAAAGTACTTGTTCGATCTGCATAAAGTTTTGTATGTGGATAGCAAATGTGCTTAAGCATGTCTGCTTGAAGATTGGTGACGATTGTTACGCTACCAAAAATAAAAGATGGAAAATGATTAAACAACTTTATTGTTTAATGTGAGTTTAAAATAAATATAAAGGGCAGGTGATGGTCCTTAAAAGGACCTTTTCAGCGTTCACGTCAACACAATGTTATCAGTTCAGGAGATCATCAACACCAAGAGATCAGCAGCAGCAGAGTCTCGGGAATTGCTAGGTCACTGTCACCACACTTCAGCCGCCTTTGTCGCACTTGATTTGCCTCTGCTCTTCTACTAGCTGGACGCTGATCGATTGTCTTCTGCTCGGCCACCCTTGCCGCGATAGTTTGTCCTCTGATCCGCCTCTTCCTCACTCGTAGCGGGATGCCGACTGACTCGCGTAAAAGGCTATTGTGTGTCGCTGACTCTTCAACTATTGTTTATGAGGGATCACGATGAGCTTCATTATACTGACGTCACCCTGATGTCGAGAGCTGGCGTAACGCTGATCTCACTCGAATCAATAGATTTGCCTGCCGTCAATGAACGAAAAAAATCATGTCTAACTGAAGACTTGTAAGAATGAAGACTCACAACACGATCGATCCACTTTTGCAGACTTCAGACAAATTTGAAAACCTGGGGGAAGATAACAATTAAATATCACACTGCTCTATGAAGAAAATAAGTATTTCACATCGAACGACAGCATTTCTTCAAGTATTAGCTCGTTATTGTTTTTCATAATTTTCTCTTATTTTCAGTGCTAAAAACCTTTCAACAACAGAATGTTACCTATGTCAGCATCGTCCCACAAAATACCTACTGCTACATTCGACAAAATGAAATGGTTTTTTCAACACCAGCAATAATTATGCTGTAAGTTTGCTGAAAATTTGAATTTGCTTGGCTACTTCATTTGTCTTGATGAAACGTAGTACCTCTCAAGCGGTAGACCACAGCTCAAGACTGAGCTAAGAAGGAATTTTCATTTTGTATGGGAGTGAAAAGATATCTTTCCTATGTAAACTGCCGGGAGGAAAAACCAACTTTTCAGTCCCACGGAGTCAAAAAGTCATCGTTGTCGCGGCAATATCGCGGCAATCCTTCAGGAAAAGTCACTCAAAAGTTTGGCCGTGGAATGTTAGCAAGTAATATCGCATATGTGCATTCATAAAAATCGGATTGTACGAAAACGTCGCATCCGATAAGGTCGCGTCCGAAAACGTCGCATGTCCGTTTTCGTCGTAATAGGATTCCGATTTGGTCGCAGTTGATCTATGTTGCTTCTATAAAAGTCGTCATAGCCACCCTTTAGCTTCAGTATGGCTTTTTATGTGTTAATTTGATCTTTGTCAAATTATATTGATTTATATCAAAATCAAGCTTCATCACTTGAATAATTTAACTAAAGATTCAAATTAGTACTAATTTCTAAGAAGAAATTATTACTATGCAACGTTTGTACTCTTACCTGTTTGATCCGACGAATTCGGATGCGACCTTTTTTCTTCTGCGACCTTTTGCGACGAAATCGGATGCTACGAATTCGGAAGTGCGACCAAAACGGATGCGACTAAATCGGAACTCCGACGTTTTGGTATAAATCCCATAAAATGAGTTACAATCAATTGCAGCACTTTCTTGTATTCAATTTCTATTTGAAAATATCTTGTCCATAGTAGAAGTATGTTAAAAGGAACATGCTAAGATGGTTTCCATTTTCAATAAGAATTGCAATCTACAGACAGTTTTTTTGCTTCTCCTGAAATAGCTATTTTCTTGAGAGAGGAAATATCAACTTTTCCTGCCGCAGCTATGTTGCACAGCCCGAGCACAGCGAGGGATAGACAGATAGCTAAGGGGGAGGAAATGTTTATTTCCTCTCGAAAGAATGTAGCTTTTCATTTTATGGTTTAAAGATGTCTATTGTTCATTATAAAATTGATGGATGCATCGCGAAATCTATGAATGAGCTAATCCAGGGACTATATAGATATCTTGGTAGTCTCTGGCTAATCATAACTTGAAAACTAATCTCACACATTTCTTATACACCTGAATCTCACACATTTCTCATACAATTCTTATGTACCTGAAAATGATTGCCGGATAGCAGTCGAAAAATTTTGTACATGAAATTACAGAACAAAAATAATAACATCTTAAACTACTCCTGGCTCTTTCCAACTACAAAGCTGAAAATGACAAGTCAGGGCCTCTTTCAAACGAATGTATGAACATTATTTATGAGTTGTAAATACACCACTAATGTTTATTGATAAAACATTTTTGAGAAGTAATTTTTGAAAGAAATAAGATCGAAATTTTCCCCAACGTTTCGCTCATAGTCTGTTGAGCATTCTCAAAGGTACAGATAAAAATTCACGACTGGATTATATACTTGAACTGATTACAAAATTTGAAAATCATAGAGTGGAAACTAGGTTAAAGGGACTAAAGTAAATCCTACATTTGTATAGCTAAGTCTTTGGAACAGATGTCGCGACGTGAGATGTTTAAAAGCTGAAGAACTTCGGCTCTCTGTAATTAATGAGCATCGCCTACAATCTAGCTGTGACCAAGCAATTTCTATGGAGAGTTTTTAGATCTTAAAGAAATGTATGAAAGACGATCTGAGAATCTATGAAATGCTATTTATTCAGAAACTTCATACTAATCTGAATGGACAGAAGGATTCTATGAAACCGCGGTTGCTTGATTTAGTTTGCTTCTTCTTTTCCTAAGTCTGTGTAACACAATTTACTAGATGCATTGGTTTTTACATATAAGTTAGCTATGCAAATGTAAGATTTACTTTAGTCCTTTTAGCCTAGTTTCAACTCCATGATTTTCAAATTTTGTAATCAGTTCATGCATGTAATCCAGTCGCGACTTTTTCTCTGTACCTTTGAAAATGCTCAATAGACTATGAGCGAAACACTGGGAAAATGTTCGTTCTAATTTTTTCGAAAACTAATGTTCATTGTCATAGACAACTAAAGATAACCTATGCATTACAGTGAAAGAGGACACCAGCAATGACGGAAATACGGTGCCTTAAACGATGGCGGCCTCCACCGGCTGAAAGTGGGATATTGCCGGAATCTTGTCATTGGTCTTTGCAAAGATTTAAAGGTGTTATAATTTCTCTTAAACTGTAAAAGCATTTTGATAAAACAATAATTGCAGCAATTTGATTCTTCTTAAGGACCGAAATATTCATCCTGTCGGAATTGAATTTAGATATCCTTATTTTCCATGCATGAAGTGTAAATCTGTCATTGCCATTGTTCCCAGTATTGTTGCTTTCAGCTTGGCCTCGTTCAACTGATGCGATTAATGCATTCTCTTTATGACCATTTAATAAATTGCTATCATGCTTGGGGTCAAGTACTTCGATTGTACTTGAGTACAAGTACATTGAAAACATAATGAATACAAGTCCAAGTACATGTACTTGATCCAATTGCTATTCAAGTGCAATTAAAAGTACTGAAAAATCAAGTAAAAGTAAAAGTACTGAATAATTGTTGCCGAATCAGATCGCAAAGCATTCTCAAATTGCATTGTTTCCTGTTTGTGCGTTCGTGCTAGTCAAGTTCTGAACAAAAATTGTGAGTAATACATGTGTATACTATAGTGACAAAAGTTAAGTAGTACATGACAGACAACTGAAAACAACACCTGATTGAAGAATGAAGATACATGTATTCCTGTTTCATGGAACAAGTAAGACTATTGTTGCTGACAACGTGATACAAGTATGAAGCTTATAATATTTCAGGAGAAGTCATTTGATTTGATAAACATTTGTCTTTCGGAATTTTGGTCTTTAATTCGACAGTGATCTGGTCTAAGAACATTTCCTGCGGGTGAGGTAAGATACTTTAATGCTAAACTAGCCAGAGTGGGATATTTGCAACTTTCAGAATCCCAAGAGGACAGGGAGTCAGCGGTCTCAGGCAAATGCATTGATGTATTTGTCATATATGCCTACTCGGAAACTCCTAAAATGCCAAAAAGTACTTCAGTACTTAATGTAGAGGAGAATAAATCAAGTACAAGTACAAGTACAAAGTACCATGAAAATGTACTTAAATACAAGTACAAGTACTTGTGCTTGACCTGACCCCAAGCCTGATTGCTATTTTCACAACTCTGATCGGTGATGCACGAAGCGCGATTATTGAAGGCATTGCTTCCACTGTTTGTCCATTCTTTTCATCACGGATCGAAAAGTGCCAGCAACAAAGTTGCACGTGTAAACGCACCCTTGGGTTTTGTTGAGTTTTATATCATCACTAGGTCTCTTCTTCGTTAAAGAACTTTATATCATCTTTCATTTTGTATTGGCAAGTGAACACGTGAATCACACGTACAATCTATCAAGTGAGTTACGTCGAATGAAACAAAGATAACGTTACTGTTTATTACCTGGCTATGTTTTACTATTACAATAAATCGCGGTGCAGTTAACAAATTCGACTGTCGGGAAAGGACGGATTTATCACTATGCAATTATAGCTAATTCCTTTAATAGTTTAGTCGGTCACGCATTAACCTGAGGTGATTTTAGCAAGCGAAGTCTAGGACATGCATAACCATGATGTCACAACCAAGTTAAGCAAGTGATGCAATATCAGGACCCTGGTTACAGTAAATTAGTATTTCCTGATTTCCGTGAATATACGACGCCCCTATCATAGATTATTTGAAATCTATGAATGTAATCTCTCGAATGATGCACAGCCAGGGATAGCACCGGGTCAAGATCCGGATCCGTGATCCGGTAAGAGATCCGGTATGTGACCTCATAAGATGGTATAAGATAAGTTGATGGTCAATAATGCTGTGGAAAATACTTTTTAACGATAGAAGTTAGAAACGTTGTAGAACCTCAAACTTGTTTTTCTCGTTACTTACTTATAGAGTTGGCAGTGGCGGCCAAGAATGCGAATATAAATCTTAATAGAAATGTTTTATCCATGAATATCTGTAGCTCAAATGACCATTATTGAATGAAGTAATTTTTTCATGCTTCGTTCATTCTAATTATCATATTACCGTTGTAGACTTGTGACCACTGCACCCGCTTTACTAATCCACACCAAGAAATGAATGGACATCCATGACTTTCAAAGTTAGTAATATAATAAAGATCAATTGTACCTCCAAACATATGATTTTGATCCGACTACCTTATACTTACAATGAAGAATAGCTGTAATTACTAATAAGTCTGTAATAGTTGGATATGCGCATATTAGTTAAAAAGCGGAAATAAAAGCAAGTTTGCTGTCTTTCCTTTATTTCAATTAAATACACTTGCTCATCGTTGTTGAAATTGTTTTTTTGATTGACAATCATGGGAAATGTAAACTTAATTAATTCAAAAATTCAGTTACAGTTATTATGTCTTAAGAAAGAGTACACATTTCTCTATGCTCAGTCTCAGATTGTATTACCGATATTTTAGATACTTGCAATCATCTATTGATATTTAGTAATGATACTTTGTAAAAATGGCAATAACAACTGAGAACCAGAGTGACAACTGCAATTGGTGATGGCAAAATCCTAGGATTTCAATATCACTTCATTCGTATGTCTTTATGTATCATGAAACGCATAATTTAAACTTAATCTCAGGAACCAGACTATTCAATGTTTCATGATGATGGAAACGAAATAAATGCAGCTTTATCACTTTTGATTATAGGATCCGGGATCCGGGTGGTATTTGTAATCCCTGTGCATAGCACGTGGATGTGCGATGCGATCGGACAGCATGAGAATCGATTTTTATAATCAACTCCGTAGTTGTCATAAGAGAATGTTTGGCGTGTAATTGGCCGATAAGAATTTGTCCCTCATTCATTTCAGAATTGTCTGTGGCGTATCAATAGCTTTGGCTGTCTTGGGAACCGTGTATGACCTTTTGGTTGTTAGATTGCGGAAGGCTCGAAATGTGTCTGTGCCTTTGAGTTATGTAAAGGCAAGTCTGGAAATGACAACACCAACTGAGAAACTGAATGGAATAGATAATCAGACTTATGACCATACAGAAGATGAAGAGAATATCGATGTGGATGACAAACTGGATATCCAGATAACGGTGGAACCGACAAAACTAAGTGAGCTCAATTTTATGTGGTCATACATAGATACCTTTGAGGATGAATGACCTATATTTTTGCTGTGTCAATGGTCTGTGCGCGATTTGAATCGATTAAGATGCTTAATTTTGCAAAAAATTGACAAAAGTCCGGATTTTCAGAAGTTTACTTTTACAAGTCCAATTCCATGTGCTAAATTTGATGAAGCTTGAAATTCTTATCAGAAATATACAGAATCTAAAACTCACTATTAACCAGAGTCGCAGATATTGTAGCTTTTGAACAACATCAAACAAATCCAGGACATTCTCCGCGGAGAAGAGGGTCAGCAGTGCTATGGCAGTGGTGAGCTCATGACATATCAAATTGTCGGAAACTTTGTTAAAAAAATAATAGTAAGCATTTATTTGAAGATAAACAGCCACGACTGATACATATAAAGGGATAAATCAGGGATTGCACCGGGTCAAGATCGGGATCCGGGATCCGTCGCGTCTGGGTGTAAATATCCGGATCCGGGATCCGGTGTAATATCCGCCCGGATCCAGCGAAGAGCGTTGAAGATAAAATGTTGATGATCATTAATGCTGCGGAAAATCCTATTTAACGATTGAAGTTATAAAAGTTATAGAACTAGCTCTCTGCTAGCCTCAAACTAGCTTTTCTCGTTACTCACTTAGAGATGGGAGTGCATGTGGGCAACTAAGAATGCGAATACAAACATGAATAGAAATGTTTTATCCAGGAATATCTGTAGCTCGATATTGAATGTCCATCTATTAAGGTTACAGAAAAGATGAAGTAACTTTTTCATGCTTTGTTCATTCTAATTGTCATGTTACCGTTGTAACCTTGTAACCACTATACCCACTTTACTAATCCACACTAAGCAATGAATGGACATCCATGAATTTCAAGGCTAATAACATGAAGTAAGATCCACTGTGATTCTCCAGACTATCTTTAATTTTGTATTGGTCCAACTACTTTATTATATATTTACAATAAACAATAGCTGTAATTATCAACAAGTTTATAATAGTGGGACATATGCTTATTAGTTAAAAAAGCGTAAATATAAGCAGAATATAAAAAATATTGAGCTCTCTGCTAGCCTCAAACTAGCTTTTCTCGTTACTCACTTAGAGATGGGAGTGCATGTGGGCAACTAAGAATGCGAATACAAACATGAATAGAAATGTTTTATCCAGGAATATCTGTAGCTCGATATTGAATGTCCATCTATTAAGGTTACAGAAAAGATGAAGTAACTTTTTCATGCTTTGTTCATTCTAATTGTCATGTTACCGTTGTAACCTTGTAACCACTATACCCACTTTACTAATCCACACTAAGCAATGAATGGACATCCATGAATTTCAAGGCTAATAACATGAAGTAAGATCCACTGTGATTCTCCAGACTATCTTTAATTTTGTATTGGTCCAACTACCTTACTATATACTTACAACAAACAATAGCTGTAATTATCAACAAGTTTATAATAGTGGGACATATGCTTATTAGTTAAAAAAGCGTAAATATAAGCAAGTTTGATTTTTTTCCTTTCTTTTAATTAAATACACGTGCTTATCACTATTGAAATTGGTCTGGATTAATCTCTTTTTTTATTAACAATCATAGTAAATATACACTTAATTGATACAGAAATTCAGTTTTAGTTATCATGTCTTAAGGAAGAACATTAAGAACATTTATCTACGCTCGACCTCAGATTGTATCACCGTTATTTTAAATACTTTAAATTAATATTTTCTAATATTTTTAAATACTAAAAAATGGTATAATAACAACCGTGATTGAATGTCTCAGTCCCACTTGCGCAGCTTTCGCTCACAATCATCAACAAGAAAGGCGGTGATATCGGGACGACTCAAATTGAAAAGACTAAATACAAAATTATGTTGTAATGAGTAGAAAAGCAACATAGCTTCATTTAAAAGATACAGAAAGAATCAATTTTCTGGAATAATTATTAATGAGCAAAATCTAAAACCAGACAGAGAATTTGAATCTCAAAGCAAGTTGATGTTTAAACATCCCTCATCAGATGCATACAAACGCTAACTATCAGACGGTCTAACTGATTTTGGTAACATATTGTCCCAGATATATTTCAAATAATAGCATATCTTTGAAACTCTTTATATCAGGCAAGAGAAGAGAATTTTCTTCGACAATCCAACGGAACCAAAAATACCAATTAGAAAAGCGTAATTTATTACTTTTACCTATCAGTAAACATGAAGGCTCTCCATACCACTCAAAAACAGGATTAACATACAGACAGTATCATACCGAGAAAACGCTAACATTCAAAAATTGTGGCAAAATCAACTTGGACGGGCTTGAATATCTCAGTCCCACTTGCGTAGTTTACGCAACTTACTGCTAATATTGTTGATAATGAAATTTATAATATTGATAATGAAAACGAATTATATGCAATTTTATCACTTTTGTTTGATAATAGGATCCGGATCGGCCCGGGTACCCGGGTCTAGGATCCTGAACCGGGATCCGGGTGCTTGAAAACCCCGTTATTTGTAATCCCTGGGATAAATAAACATTCTAAAAGGCATTAAGTCACATATACGAAAAATGCGACGCACGAGATGGAAGGAAGGACTTCTTATATCTATTAGTTTTACAAAATATACTACTGGATGACTTTCTGAGTCCTTATGTCGTCTCACTCGAGCGCTGTGGTATTCTTTCTCTCAGGATCGAAGGTAATCTCTGAAATTGTCTTAGACATATGATTAAACGTCTGGTGCTCAGTTCTTCTAACCCATGTTTCATCAAAAAGCCTTCATAATTATAATCGTGGTACTCGAATGGAATGTGCTGTATCATGCGGATGACTCCTCTCTGAACGGATTCAAGAGCGTTTGTGATGTTGAAATGTCAAACAGGAGCGCTATATTCCAGAATGCTGCGTATACAAGCACAATATAACATTAACATGGATTTTTGAGGGCAACAATGTAGGACATTTGAGGGGGTTGCCCAAAAAAAGCTATGTTAATGTTATATTGTGCGTAATTAAAATGAACTGGGCAGCAATGCTATGAATACACATGTAGATAGACGTTGATTGAGATTTCAAAAATGTCTTTCACATGCATAGACAGAGATATCATCATCACGGGATACATTGTTGCCTTCCTTTCTCCACATTGCACCATAGCTCAATTACACACAATAAAATTTGACAACATCTGTATCTCCGAAACCCATAGAAATTGGCAATACCATAGAAAGTCCTAGAATGGAAATTGCATGAAAATTATCTCACACGCCGGGTGAACCTAGTTGGGGCAAAATGCAAATTGTACAAGCTGGTGTCCATGATTTTTGATTGGCATTTATATTTATCAAGCCAATTTGTGATCTGGATTGTTAACCTTTGTCCTAAGATCATGTGCACTAAAGCAATAGTGAATTTACAAAATACTGTGCCGACAGGATGACAAAGAAGGAAATCCTTTATAGCGTTCTGTGCGTTCATCATTTTGAAATATCGCTCCCGCAATCTATCAAGAGTATAATCAGACACATGTGCAACTTGTAATGTCGATTTACAGAACATGCATTCCTCAGCTTGATATCAGAGGCCAATAAACCTTCGGGTATTCATTTTACTTTAAAGGGCTCCCTTGTTCATTATATTTGAAGAATTTTCAAAATCTTTGCATGCATTCGAATATCAGCTTCCAAAATATCATCACACTGTATCACATAAGTCATTTGATGATTAATTGAAGAGCTCCAGCGACATTTAATTTATCTCAGTGATGATTGTAGGTATAAAGAAGCTTTCAGTGTGTTTATTCCAGAAAGCGCTAGGTTTCTTAACCGCTTGAAGGAGAAATTTTCCAGTAGTTAGAAACTTTATCTGTGAATTCTTCAGATGTTCTTACAAACGGCACACCGACCACTTTCAATTATGACTCTGTGAACCAAATTTTAATTCTCATTCCAATATTGAAAAATTGGAAAATTGTTGTCAATGACTGCTACAAATAGACATACTATATTAATCCATGAAATAGTAGGCTATTTCACATGATACAATGCCACCATCTCACTTGCAATTCTCTTCATGAAAATCCTGCAATTTGTTGTCAACAACTTCCACAATTACATGAAACTTCACAAATAGTTTGACTATGATTCAATGTATTAGATCCAAATTGGGTATTCAATACAATACAAATTCAATACATAGAGTAAGTATATTAGGTAGAGTGGTAACTCCGCATTTATCAAATCCCCAATGTGCATACACTTTCGATTTTATTAAATGAACTGGAGGTGAATACAGTTGGTATTCACTTAAGCGATGATATCACAGGCAACCTGCAACTGACAGCAAAATAACAGAATCAAAGACAATGATTTCAATTAACTTTGAAAGATGCAAATGGGTCCACATAACTATTCAGATTCAAGAAATGAAACATGAATTTAGTGAATCATAAAATCATGTCGGTGAAAATTGAATTAAAAACTTGAAATTTCAGCCAAGAAAGCACGAATAAGATCGCGACTTTTTCATAAAGTCTTGGATTATAATGCGGATCATGAAATTCCCTTGCAAATTGGCTTAATTTCCACTTAGTTAGATGCTTATTAGCAAATATTCATTCCTTTTGATATCCAACTTGTTTCATACTACTTATAAAGGGGCTTCCATGTCGGTAGTATATAAATTGTTAAAATTTTGACCTTTTTAAACTGCTAAAATAATTTTTTGGACGACGGGAACGCAATCTCCGCAAAACAGTGAATCATTTCATATAAAAATTTTCACTGTATACATATAGTTTTTTTAGTCGACACTGTGAACAGACTGATGACATTGAAGCTGTACATTTTGTAATCCTGCAAAGAAAGATCAAGATTTTTCAATTGATCAACAAATTGAAAAGTGTCTTTTAATGAAAAAGTTTATGGAATTTGAGGTTTTTGGAATATACTGCGGTGGAGCCCACTTTGGGCATCTCAATTTTTGCGGCATCGGGCATTCGCCTGCTATAATAATAATAGCCTACAATAATGTTTTAATCTGCGAATTATTACCCGGTCAGTGGGCATGCAGACAGGGATTCATGGCGGCAAACATGACGTGGGCCTACTGTATGCTAAGGTTATAATTGAATCTTACCACTATCGAATCTAGACACATCGCATTCTTTAGTCACTATTTCTGAAGGCTAGACCTAGGTATGTTCTACATACAGGCCATATTATCCTGTTGTTGACGAAGATATCATTCACCTAGCAACTTCGTGCAGTTATAGGCTAATCATCACGACAGAAAGATTTTGACTTCCTCTATGAATTTTGATGTTCTCTAATTTGATTGGGCTTAATGCAAAAGGCGTGTGTGACGTGTAACGTTCAACTTATGTTTCGCATTGTCATTGCTGGAGAATTCGGCCAGCGAATTTCGCGATAGTGTAGCTTCTTTTATTTCGCGCTGTCAGATATGTGAACATCTTGCATTGCCAGCTTGACATACTAAACTCAGCAGCAATAACTGCAATGCGGGCAATGCGGGAAACGGTGCGTGCACCGGCAAGCTTGCGGACATGCACGCTAAGGTGCGAGCACGGGCGTGGGCCCCTCCCCACAAAATATACATTACAAGCAACAATCAAAAACATGGCCTACAGATGGACAACAATCTAGCTCCTGCTTGTGCCATTGTTTTTATGGACTTCATTGAGAAACAAATTATCTCGATCACTGGCAATAAAGTTGTCTGTGTATCGCTTCCGTAGTATAACTTTATTGCCAGTGATCGAGATAATTAGTAACATATGGGCATCAGAAATTCTTGAGATAGCGAGTGACATACACCCTAATATCTCTTTTACGATGGAGGAGGCTTCGAATGGTCATTTATCTTTCCTTGATGTTCAGGTTATGGTTAATGGATCTAAACTAGATTTTAGATTGTATTCCAAACCTTCTCATTCGAACTGCGTGATACCATGGTCCTCATCTCATACCCGTCATATGCGAACCAGCATCCTGCGTAATGAGTTCAAAAGAGCAGTCAGGAATGGCTCGAACTCAGTCTACATTAGGCAAGGCTGTGCTATGATAGAAAAAAGATACGTATAAATCGAATGGCTATCCCAGGAAAGTGATACGGAAGGCACTACGTCAAGCCAAAAATTATCATGAAAGGCCTTCAAGGAGCAGTGCAGATGGTGATTCCTTCATAAAAACTGACTTTGCCACCAATGAAAAGGATATGATGGAAATACAAAGAACTCTCCATAAATGCAACTTACAGAAAGCTATTCGGGTCTCTTTCAGATCAAAATCTATGGTATCGTTGCTGAAATCCAAGCCATCAAAGAACTGTTTGACAGCTAATTGCTCGTTTTGCTCGGCTGCAAATTATGATAACGCCGATTGCTTTGTTAAGAGTGTGGTCTACCTTGTCCGATGTCGAGAGTGCAGCTCATTCTACATCGGAGAATCCAAGGGAACTATGCGTTCCCGTCTGAAAGAATACACATCATCGGGTGCATCATTGGTCTACCGGCACTTAAACGAATTTCATAGATATCCATGTCCATCGCTGAGTCGTCTTCAATGGCAAGTGTTACATACAGGTCTCATGAATACTCAATTGCGTCGAAGCATCGAGTTGTATGAGATTTGAACTCGCAATCTGGACTTACATGTTCAGTTGTAATCGCTGTTTTACCCTTTGCATGACTAAGCCTATGCAAAACGTCGCGTGTATTTTCTAATATAAGTTCTCGGTCGTGGAATTTGGAATTTTTTTAATACACTATATTGATAACTTACACCGACCGATGAAGTTGAAGGACTTCACTGGATTTGCAATTCGCAATCGTATACATTACAGGGTTCTTGTTTCTGTAAAATAAAGCAGAACCTCGTATTTTGGCGATTTTGCTGGATTGACCGCCGAAATGTTTGAAGATATGCTCTTGTGTGACCATACTCAGTGATGCGGTTGAAAGATGCTGAATTGCGAGTGTGCAGATTCGATCCATCCTGGATTTGATTTCTTTTCCATTAACTTGCAATGTTTTGATGATTATCTGGTCGGTTATGAAAACTTCATTGTTTTAGGCAGTTATGTAATGCAAATTAATCACTCTATCAGCAGTGTATTCATTTTGATAGATCAACTTCATTGTCGCTTGAGCCCAATTGATCATTTGGTTTCGCAAACATTAAATACTCAGAAATTTAGCGATAAATATGGAAATTCTTTTGAGTATTGTAGTCGATGGCATAATAGATCTAAAATCTGTTCAATTCCTGTTTGATCAACATTACAAATATATATGGTAACTATTGGCAGCACAGAATTAGACAGGTCGCCTCTTCTGTTTGACTAGAAAGGAAACATTGGAACATGTAACGTTAATAAAATGGCACAATCTGCTGACATAATACCATAGAAATCGAACAATGAGCAGTCAGTTTAACATTAAACACGTAAAATTGTCTGAAGTTTCAGTGACT